>VONZ01000596.1:0-469166 GCA_012976165.1 Labeo catla
CTGCTCCCAAGGCCTCGTCTATCCACGAGTCTATGCCAGAAGCCTCTCTTGTCCAAGAGTTTGCGCCAATACCTCCTGAGGTGTCAGCATGCGCTGTAGAAGCTCCTAAGGAGGTGGCGTCCATTAATGAACTCACTGCCACGTCTGTCCACGAGTCTATGTCAGAGGCCTCTTCTGTCAAAGACTCTGCGCCAATGCCCCCAGAAGTGGCAGCTCCGGCTGCAGAATCTCCTAAAGGGGCGGCGTTTCCCCACGGACTCTCTGCCTGTCCTGTCACGGCCATGAAGGCCATTTATAATTGCCCTGCCACACCTGCCCAAGCATCTGCGCCCATGCCCCCAGAGGTGTCAGCGCAAGCTGTAGATCCTCCTATGGGGGCGGCGTCCTATCATGAACTCTCTGCCCGTCATGTCACAGTCACAAAGGCCTACGATGAACTCTCTGCCTGTCATGTCATAGCCAAGAAGGCCTATTATGAACTCTCTGCCCGCCATGTCGCAATCAAGAAGGCCAAAGAAATCATTCAGGTACTGCTCTGCCTGCGTCGCCATGGCTCCCAGCTCTACCTGCTCTGCCTGCGTCGCCATGGCTCCCAGCTCTACCTGCTCTGCCTGCCCCACCATGGTTCCCTACTCTGCCATTGCTCCACGGCCCTGGCCTTCCAGTACTTCATGGTCTGCTACTGCCTCACGGCCCAGGACCTCCAGTGTTCCACTGTCTGTCATTGCTCCGCGGCCCAGGCACGTCAATGTTTCACGGTCTGCTGTCGCTCCACGGCCCAGGTCCTCCAGGTTTCCACTGTCTGCCACAGCTCCACGGCCCAGGTCCTCCAGTGCTTCACTGTCTGCCACTGCTCCATGGTCCAGGTCCTCCAGTGCTTCACTGTCTGTCCCTGCTCCACGATCCAGGCCCACCTGCCCTACATGGACCTGGCCCTCCGTCCCACCCCCTGTTTTGCCTCTGTTCCCCCACCCACCTGGACTGTTGTTTTGAGCGCCAGGAGTCGCTCCTGGGGGGGGGGATTCTGTAACGCCAAGCCAGCAGAGGGAGCCCTCACCCTAGGACTGCCTGCATGCTCCCTCTGCTGCTTCTACTGTTACTTCCTGTTTGGCACTATTTAAAGACTGACCATGTGCTCATAACCTTGCAAAGTATTGCCAGTTAACCTGCCTTACCGAGCGTTGTACATTACTCTGTTGGATTACCTGTTGCTGTTTTGCTTTGTCTCTGGATTACTGAGTTTACGGATCACCCTTGTTTGGATTGTTTGCCTGTGTGGACTGCTTTCAAGGTTTGACCCCGTATATGCCTCATGACTATCGCTCTCTGGATTACCCCTGTTGTTACGTTTGCTGGATTGGACTGATTACTTGGTATTTGACCCACTGCTTGTATAAACTCTCTGCTGCTTGGATCACGTTTGTGTTGTATGTTATTGGACTGCTTTCCGGTATTGACCCTCTGCCTGCTTTAGTGTACTCTGCTTTGTGTTAATAAACTTCCGCATATGGTTTCAACTTCCGCCTCAGCGTCCACATTACACGTATATTCTATGTAATATGCACTGCTTGATAAATCAATTAGATTTTTAACATGGTAATGATTATTGCCAAAATACCATAGATTTATAGTTTATATTACAAGTTAACAATAAATGGCAGAAGCAATATTTGTAGGTATTTTGTGTTTCTTTGCTCCTTTAATGAAAATAGTTCCAAATGAAAAACAAAATCAACCACAGAGTCTCTAGGTAGTGTTGTTTCGTTCATGAATACAATGATTCAGGGTGTCTGAATAAATCGGAATGAGTGAATGATTCAAATTAGTCTTTGAATATCCATACGCACAGTCTGAGAGGAAAAAAAATGTTTGATTTTATTAACATGTGCCACTGAGCCACTGGATATGCTTCAAATGTGACCAGTGTCTGAAGCATGTGTGCTGCCAAATTAGATAACGTCACTGGCGCACCAGCATGTTCTAAGAGAAAGCACCCAAAAATACAGCTTCAGATTGCAGGCATGCCTGGAGTATGACAATGCAGCACAGCATCTCGATCCTATTCTCAGGAACCACGCAACCACAGATGTTGCTTTTCAAAGTGGCAATTCAGTGCTGCATCACTGTTGACAAAACACTAGAAACAATGGCTGCCATACAGCGCACCAATGACCATGTGCTTAAGGAGCCTGAGTTTTGGGTCCACAGCTCCACACCCTCTCTCAGCTACCCCCTATGAATCTGTGCTCATTGGCTAATGGTTGCCTGATGCTCTAGTGTCATAGTAGTACTGAAGGGGTATAAATGCACAACCTCCTCTAGCTAAATGAAAAAAACTGGAAGGCTAGACAGTAAGTGGGCCATCCACTTGGTGACAATGTCCACTTAAAGCATGTTACTCTACCCTATAAACCAGCACATTCATATAGGCATGAGAAAGGAGCCTCACAGACACAACATCAGCTACAAATTGTATAGACAAATTCAGACGTGGGGACGCCAGCACTCAGTTTTCCCATCCTTCCACTCTCTATTTCCCATCCTTCCACTCTCTATCTCCCAGTGCTTCCACTCTCTATTACCATATGAATGTGATATCCAGGAGGCACCCTTACCTTCGAACATAGTACTAGAGAGGGTCATGACTAAAGAGGCTCTAACCTAATACCTCAAATGAGGACAGCGCCATTGGGAGCATATTGTTTTTCTCCTACATACCTCCACTGGAGAAAATTATGCGGATGCGGATTCACAAAAAATCAGCCTGACTGCCCGTCTGTCCTCTCCAAAAGCACTATTTTCCCCAGATTTTGTACTGGAAAGAGCTGCCGGCAAGAACATGGTAAATAACCCTACTTTCTGCTTACGATATCTCACATTATAATAACATTCTGCTGTCATTCATAATCTCTTATATTAGGAAAGGCAGCATAAAGAGCGGTATACAAACAACTTCAGTATAGTGTGTCAGTATAGACCAGCTGTCTGTATGCAAACAGTGTTTTGAAGACAAATGTAACGGAGGTCAACAATAGGTGCTGTGCAGGTAAACATCACTCCCTTGATCTCGATTGGCCCACTGGCGACTGACGCTGGAAGCTGCAGTCTTTAGCCTTCTTGTTAGTGTGCCTACCTCCTATGCTAACAACCCGGTTCGAGTCCCGCTCCGCACGAGTAGGACCCGGGGGGTTACATTGGTGTCGTGACCCAGGTGGGAAGGAGGTTTAGGGGGTGAGTGTAACGGAAGCCAGCGGTAGGTACTGTACAGGTAAACCTCACTCCCCTGATCACAAGAGGCGCATTGGCAACTGACGCTAGAGGCTGCAGTCTTTAGTCTCCTTGTTAGTGTGCCTACCTCCCATGCCAGCGACCAGCTTGGCCTGTTGCCTCATAATCCTTGCCCACATGCTTAGATGTTGTCCAACATGGCCTGGCTGCAAGGTGGGAGCCTTCCATAAAGACACCACACCATGGGGAGAGGTAACTTGCAAACATCTCTTTCACCTGGGTCATCCTTATGCACCTGTGCTCAACCAACCCACATTGCGACAGATGGGTGCTGGAGTGGCACGAACACAGGCCAAGCAGGGTTTCTTCCACGGCATTAGCATTTGATTGTGAAGCTCTGGAAGAAATGGAAGGCTCACAAGCAGTGGTCTTCTAGAACCTGAGTGAAACCTCTTATCCAGTTTGCCAGGAATGGGCTCTGGCCATGGCTTGAGTCTTGGCTTCCACCACCCTGTCATATGCGGGCGTGAGGGAGGAGGCAGGTTCACTCTGTACATCAGCCTCAACTCCAATCACATCTAGCTCCATAGTGCTAGAACGGGCCAAGAACATTCTCTCAGGTGGATCAGAAGAGGCTACTAAGCTTACTTACTGATCTAGCATTAAAACAAAAGAGCTAGTGAGCGAGGCTGGAGAAGGAGCTAGGCTCCTCTTAAGCTCCTCAGTAAGCTGTACCTGCAAGTCCTACGTTCGGAGTCACCAAGCCACCTCAGTGACAGCAGGGTCCAAACTGCGTGCTGCAGCCACTTGGCTTCTGTTCCCATTAAACACGTCGCAGTGAGCACAGCCGGTTCCTTCAAGAGCTGACTGAAAGTGCTCCGCTCTGAGACAAGCAACTTGCTCCTGGTCATGACCAGCTTAAACCAGCTCATGACCAACTAAGGACCAGCTTAAACCAGCTCAAACCAGTATTTGTACTCAAACCAGTACAAATATTTAGGGCATTGTACAGGGAAATAGCATTTCAGTTCAATCAAAACATCAGACAAGCCATTTATAAAAGCTGAAAATTTAATATAAAATTGATATAAAATCTTAGTTGATTAAACAGATGTACAGTATATTTATGTGAAGGTATATGCCACATATATTCAGGTTTTTCGCAAATGTACCATAGTACAATACAAATCATATAAAAAGCTTCAGATGCACCAATATAAACAGATCTAACACATTACAACAACAAAAAAAATGTGTTAGGGTACATTCCAAAATTACTAACAAACTTATCATGAACACATCACAGTAAAAAAAGGCACCACAGAAGTCGCACCACGACAGGAGGTCTGTTTATATCAACATACATGGCTCCTTGTCTACACTAAATAGTGAGTTCAATAACCCTACTCACATTTTCACATTGTTTGCATATTAAATGTGTAAAGTACAACTGAGTGCTCACAGAAAAAATATATGAACTCCAAGGAGAAGCAAAGGAAATATTTCAGGCTTACTGACAGACATAATGCATAAACAAAAGCATGTATTTTAAAGTGGACGTTATTTCACTGCATTATTAGGTCTGACTGATGCCAGCTGTTTGGAGAAATGAGTGTGTTCACAGTCTGGTTTTGTCATGTGTCAGACTTGGCCTATCTGAGTAGTTGTACTTTGGTAAGCTGAAAAACTCCAGGTTTCCTAAGCCTTACTAATTTCCACCCCACATAAAGACATTCCCATCATTCTATTCACATCTCTCTTTACTCTCCAAGGATCCTTTGTTTATTGCAGTGTCCATCTGAATTGCTCATAATCTGTTTGGCGTCTTTCATTTCTTGGGATCTTTCACTTTTGGTCTGATTGTTCATTTTCTCATTCTGTTCCTGGGTTGAATTAGTTTTTCGAAGCACCATAAAAGACAGAAAAAAACAGACAAAACCACCAAATATAAAGAATATCTGGAGTCCCAGGAATCTGTGAACAAAAAAATATTTAACATTTATAAGTTTACCCTGCTGAAAAAAAAAAACAGTTTTAGATTTGGATTAGATTTAAACCAACAGTTGGTTTAAATCTATCTCAGCCTGGCCTGTCTGTTTTGCCTTTTGGGGGGCTTTCTTTGGACAGACAGGAAGACACTTCCCAGTCTTGACTAGATGGGAGGCCAACTAGACTAGCATAAACCAAGTTTTTTTTATTTATTTATTTATTTTTTTATGTATGGTATTATTTCTTTCTATGAAATCCATAATAACACATACAGTAAAAGGCACTCAATTTTTCATAGCAGTATAATTTTGAATTTTACCTGTGTCTGAAAAGGTCTAAATCGTAGTAGCGGCATGATGTTATCTTATGGCATTTCTTTCCCCACATAATGCATGCAGTATCAATGGCACGGCCATACAGCACTGGAGCTGGAAGAAATGCTGCCAGGGAATAAAGCTCCTTGTTAATATACTGTAATTTATACTATAACCCGCCATTGTGTTGATCAATACCATACACACATTCAGGAGTTACATAGAACACCATTACACAAAAAGACTATGAGAACCATAACTGAAAATCTCAAATATTGTCTTTACACACCTATTCCTGCTAATGATATGATATCTGTTATGACGGATAGTGAGTTATTACATTTTTTTTTTAAGATATCACTGCAACTTTCATAATACTGGGAAAACTTGTTGTATAAACAAAGACAGATAACACCAAGCTAAACAGGGCAGGTCTGAATATGCCCGTAAAAATGTATGTCGAAACACTTCAATTTCACCATCACTTTTTATTATATTTTTGAGATTTTTCCTCTATAAGAGATATAGTAGATACAGACCAGATTTAAACCTGTTTTAACTACATGAGCACCATTGCTTAACGTGTGTGATATATCAAGACTCTCACTACTACTGCCCTGAATTTGTTATTATCATGCCTTGATATTCTTGCTTTGTTTTGTTCACTAGTGCCCTTATACCAGGTTTTGGTTGTAACATGTTTCTGTTGAAATATGACATATGTTCGTTCTGCATGATCAACTTCTTTTGCTTACCGAGCACTCGAAACAGCATAAACTGAATTCCCAAGGCAAAAGATTTGTCTTCTGGAGTCACAGTCCTGAACAAAAGCCAACAAACCATACATCATTTTACAACTTTTTTCGTATATATATAAAATATATAAGACATTTAAGTTAAATTTCAGGAATATCAGAGTATGAGTTCTTTCGTCATATCCTTTTAGCCTTTTTTCAAAAGTAAGTGTGGTCTGTTATTATGCTGATGGCAGTTTTTTGTGATGCTGGCAGGGCCTGCACAGGCAAGTTTTTGACTATAGTATGATGATACTATGACGTATTATAGCTGAAGGGCAGAGATGACAGATGAGTGCCATATCTGGCTTTAAAAGACAAAGTGGTGAAAACGTTAATCAGTGCAGTGATTAAAAGGTCAGATTATTGATTTAGTGCTCACAATGTCATTTTAATTTGAAAGATTCTATATTTTGGAAACTGACACTTAAATATGTTTCAGAAAAAAAAAAAATATATATATAAATAGTAATTTTGAATCCATGCAAAAAATAAATAAATAAATAAATTAATTAATTATTAAATTAATAAATTCATAATAATAATAATAATAAATATAGCTGCAAGCAGCAATTGCGGGGCCAAGCACAAAAGAGGGAGAAGGAGGAGCTAAGCATGGCAAGAGGCAACAGACAGACTACAACGAGTAATTAAAGCCATTTTAGGCTATATCAGTTGAAATGGCTGAAAAATCATAAATACAACAACTAATTATATAATTTATTGGCTTATCACTTTTGACCAATAGGTGGTGCTATTTTCAAATTGATGTGACGTGTTCTATGTGAGGTGTCAATGACACACACAAAGTTTGGTGTCATTATGCCAAAGCTTTACAGAGATACAGCCTTAGAGTCATTTTGGCATCATGCCTCAAATGTGTCATGGTGCTGTACAAAAACAGTTTCATCTATCTACACGAAATCCATAATTTTGAGTCAGCACAGTCTGAAGATGATTTGAGTCAAATTTGGTGAAAATCAGACCAACGGTCTAGGAGGAGTTTGAACAAGTAGGTTTTGTACATTGATCAAAATGGCAGAAAGGAAGTTTTGCCAACTGTGGAATAATTGGTATGTGCGTTGTCGTCATGACCCAAGGAAAATTTTGAGACCAGTTTCATTACAATAGGCTAATGTAATCAGAAGTTATTAGCATTTTTAATAATTTCATTATTAATGTTTAATGAATGGTGTATTACTTCTAACCAGTAGGTGGCGCTGTTACCAAATTGATGTGGCGTGGTCAGGGTGAGGTGACAATGGCACACATAAAATTTGGTGTCAATATGTCAAAGATTTGCAGAGATACAGTCTCAGATGTAGTTTGGCATCTTTCCAGCAAATTCGTTGATGCGCTAAATGAGAACCATTTCGTATATCGACACGAAATCCATAACTTTTTTTCAGCAAGGTCTGAAGATGATCTGAGTCAAATTTGGTGAAGATTGGACTAACGGTCTAGGAGGAGTTCGAAAAAGTATGTTTTCAACATGAATCAAAATGGAGGACAGGATGTTTGGCCAATATTGACATAATGGATATCAGTGTTCTCGGCATGACCCAAGGAATCTATTGAGATCGCTTTCATTACAATAGGCTAATGTAAGCAGAAGTTATTAGCATTTTTGTAAATTTCTTTATAACTTTTGACCACAAGGTGGCGCTGCCCCCAAACTTTTTGAGTACTGTCAGGGCATGGTGCCGAAGACACATACCGAGTTTCGTAACGATACGTCAATGCGTTCGTAAAATATAGCATTTTTGGACAAAATTCAATATGGCCGACACCCAAAATGGCTGACATGGGAAAATTGGGTATGGTTGGACTCGGCATGATGCGCCAAATCTAAAGAGAGTTTTGTGATTTTTGGCCAAACTATTCAGAAGTTATTAGCAAAAATAACAATTTTTCATATCTCCTGACCACTAGGTGGCACTGAAAAGTTGTGAAATTTGGCACACTGATAGAGGACAGTCTCATCATTAACCATAGCAAATTTGGAGTCTCTAACTCAAACTCTCTAGCGCCACCACCTGTCCACATTTTCAATAATTTTATGCTAATAACTTTTGAGCCGTAAGGCACAGAATCAAAATTCTTTTTTCCTCCTGAATCCTTGGTTCATGCCGAGTCAAATGAAGTCCAAAATTAAAAAATTGTATAATTTAATAGCTTATCACTTTTGACCAATAGGTGGTGTTGTTTTCAAATTGATGTGATGCATTCTGTGTGGGGTGACAATGACACACACAAATTTTGGTGTCATTATGCCAAAGCTTTACAGAGATACAGCCTCAGAATCATTTTGGCATCAAGCCTAAACTTTCTAGTGGCGCTGTATGAAAATGGTTTAGTCTATCGACACGAATTCCATAACTTTGAGTCAGGACAGTCTGAAGATTGAGTCTGAAGACTCAATTTTGGTGAAAATCGGACCAACGGTCTAGGAGGAGTTCGAACAAGTAGGTTTTGTACATTAATCAAAATGGTGGAAATGAAGTTTGGCCAACTATTGTATAATTGGTATGTATGTTGTCGGCATGACCCTAGTAGGCAATTGCAATCACAAGTTATTAGCATTTTTGAAAATTTCATTATTAATGTTTAATAAATGGTGTATTACTTCTGACCAGTAGGTGGCGCTGTTACCAAATTGATGTGGCGTGGTCAGGGTGTGGTGACAATAGCACATATAAAATTTGGTGTCAATATGTCAAAGCTTTGCAGAGATACAGCCTCAGATGTAGTTTGGCATCTTTCCAGCAAATACGTTGACACGCCAAACTTTTTGGGTACTGTCAGGGCATGGTGCCGAAGACACATACCAAGTTTCGTAACGATACGTCAATGCGTTTGTAAAATATAGCATTTTTGGACAAAATTCAATATGGCTGACACCCAAATTGGCTGACATGGGAAAATTGGATATGGTTCGACTCAGCATGATGCACCGAATTTAAAGAGACCAGTTTCATGATTTTTGGCCTAACTATTCAGAAGTTATAAACAAAAATAGCCATTTTTCATATCTCTTGACCACTAGGTGGCACTGTGCCGAAAAACTGCAGGTAGCCTCAGGTCATGCTTGTTATAACACACCAAGTTTGGTCTGAATACGCCAAACCGTTGCAGAGATATAGCCTTACAACCATTTTTGCGTGCTTTTCGTAGAAATCATTCGCGTGTTATTCGAAAACGGTTTGACTAATCAACTTGAATTCCATAACTTTTTGCCAGGATGGTCTGAAGATGATCTGAGCCAATTTTGGTGAAAATCAGACAAACCGTTCTTCATTCAAAACTTCATTCGACTCGGCATGAGCCAAGGATTCAGAGGAAAAAATTTTGATTCTGTGGCTTACGGTTCAAAAGTTATTAGCATAAAATTATTGAAATTTTGGACAGGTGGTGGCGCTAGAGAGTTTAAGTTAGAGACTCCAAATTTGCTATGGTCAATGATGGGACTGTCCTCTAACAGTGTGCCAAATTTCACAACTTTCCTGCAATCGGTTCAATAGGCTGCCATAGACTTCCAGAGCGGAAGAAGAAGAAGAAGAAGAAGAAGAACACTAACGAATACAATAGGTGCCATTGCACCTTTGGTGCTTGGCCCCTAATAATAGGAACGGCAACGGATACAATAGGTGCCATCGCACCTTCGGTGCTTGGCCCCTAATAACAACAACAACAACAACAACAATAGTAATAATAACAATGCCCTATACCTTTAACTATAAATCTGCAATAAAATTAATGAAGTTCTCTAACACAGGGGTTCAATTACTCCACAGATTGTTTGTTTAAAAAAATTGTATTAGCACTATGAAATAAATAATTTTTAGTATGCTGTAGCAACTATGCAAGTGTTGCACTAAACAAGCTGCAACCTGCTAAGCAAGTTCACCTTCCTTTTAAACAAAACATGCCACAACGTTCACCGCCATTAGTTTTTAAAGTAGCAACATAATTCCATTGTTACAAAAGTATTTTTCATTTAATTTTCTCTTCAATGAACCAAAATTATAAAATTACATAATCATTCTCTATCCCACTACACTTGTCCTCAGACCATAACTCAATACTTCATGCAGAGTATATAGAACATAAACCTAAGAAAAGCAGACATATAGATATGTAACTGTCAGATACTTATAAAGCATAAAGAGGTAACATTAGATGGTCACTTTCAACAGATCGTATTTAGAGAAAATAGAGGGAATACCTGAGGATCATCATAAAAGATGTAGTGTGGGAAAGTGAAGCCACAAAGCATGTAATGGACGATAGGATCATGAAGGGAATGAGACGATTTTTACAGCCATTTTCACATGGTCCAGGTAACGCAAAGCCTGGAGAACCAGCTGATGCCACACATTCACAATCTGTGTAGTTCTGTGGGAGATTTAGGGTGATTAAATGTTAGAAACTGAATAGTGAAATGTAACAGTTTTGATTTTGAGTGGTTACTTGCAGACAATTGATATTTATTTATTCACTGTTGTTATTCTCATATTTGCAAGGGATTGCAAAAGGCCTGTATGAATCAAAAAGGTTAGTATGGATAAATCTGTTACAGAGTTGGGTAGTAAAGTGATGAAGTATAATAAACATGCAGCCACTACTTTTTTGTTTTGTTTTGTTTTTTTTGTTTTTTTATCATTATCTGCTTGTTTCTGCTACATCACCTTATTAATGAATAACTTTCTCTAAAGCTATCCATGCCTGAAAGATAAGTACCATGCTGCTCAGGAAGAGAACTTAGTTTGTTTTGAAAGCAATTAAGAGGATAAGGCATGCAGGAAGTGTTCAGGCTTTTTCTTTTTTTGTGGCCAAAGTAGGTCATGAAACTTCTTGAATGTAAGCAAAAACAA
The DNA here is from genome assembly GCA_012976165.1 of Labeo catla. Classification (NCBI taxonomy): domain Eukaryota; kingdom Metazoa; phylum Chordata; class Actinopteri; order Cypriniformes; family Cyprinidae; genus Labeo; species Labeo catla. The sequence goes on from VONZ01000596.1 coordinate 11,200, forward strand.
AATATCAAACCAAAACACATCATACAGCCACACACAAATAAACATTCTGCAAATGGAAAACACTCTGTAAAGATGCCTTCTTTATGTACTTTTCAAAAGCTAAACACTTAAATAGTCAAATGAACATGCCATTATAACGTGAAAACAGAGCTGTGTGACCTTAGACACATATTCTAACATAAATACTGTCCTATTTCCTGGCTGCTACCATGTTCTTTTCAGTGTGAATTTGTTTTCCCAGAGGGCTGTGCTTTAAAGATTGCTGATCTGTTTCGCAAGGCTCAGAATTTTTTCCCCCATGTTATGTTTATATAGTAATATATCTGCGTCCTGATCGCTGCAGTAACAACAGTCTGCTGGCGTGCTCTACTTTCATTTTCAACAACAGTTGGTTTGCACTTAAATCAAACAATGGTGTTGGTACTTTGAGGTGTTGGTTGTTTTACCTTATCTAAATGTGTCAGTATTTGTAGGTCTGGGAGTGTGTTTGTTTGAACTACTATTACACCATTTGTGGAATATACTGGTTTACAGCTTCGAAACTGATGATACTGTTTCATTTGAATGAAAATGAATAGAATTTTCTTGGGTGGTGCACTCCATATACATTCACTTCAAAATTTATTACATAACTCTTTTCAAGCATTTTAAACCTTTAAATAGTTCCTCTTTTTCCTTAACCCACTTATTCTGGTTGCCATTCACTCTCATAATGATACATGTTGTCGTCCTCTCAGTGACATGTATCATTTTCTCTTCCACAAGCCTCTTTGATTCACTGCATCTGTGATTACAAGTAATGATGTTCTGATTATACCCTAAACATTTCTAAACTCTAAGGGAAATTTGGTCATCTGGTTATCATTTACTGTACTCACCCTCATGTCATACTAAATCAGTATTACTATTTTCTTTTTGTGGAACACAAATGCAATGAAAGTCAGTGGGTTCCAAAATAAAATTGGACACAACTGATTTTTAATGTACTGTATTTGATGTAAAATGCTACACGCTAAGTCATTTCTCAAAATATCTTCCTTTGTGCTCTATAGAAGAGAAAAGCCATACAGGGTTTGGAATGACATGAAATGGTATAGATAAATGACAGAATGTTTTTTTTTTTTTTTGAAAAAGTATCCCAAAAAGTGAAGTACTGGGTTCAGTAATTAATTACTTTTCTTAAACATTCACATAAAATCCTTTAAGTCAGTTCCAGCCAAGCACTGTTCTTACAAAACTCCCAGTATCACCCTCACTTTTTACATCATTAACAAAGTACCTTTGCCGTTTTAAGTTCTAAGATAGTTAAAAATAGCTTACCAAAACTTTCTCTTTAAATATTGGTGTCTTGCATCCCGCATGACAGGGAGAGCGGAACTCTACTCCATCTGAGCCACAAACAGGGTTGAAGGCTTCGTCAGAACAGGAACATGCATTGCTACACTGCTGAGAGGATCTGAGGACAAAAGGAAGAAAAATAAAGGCAAAGGCTAATGAAAATACCAGGGTGCCTTGCAGCAGCATTTTAAGAGAATTATCCTTTGCATATGAAGGGAATTAAGAAGAAAAAGTACTGGTGTAAAACCCTTGAGTAATGTAGGAGAACATGAAAGTGCAAATTTTAGCCTGCAATAAAATGTAGTACATTTGCAAAATTTTGTAATGAACAGCTGTCACAGGGTTCACACAAAACAAGACACTGTTAATGCTCTGTTGTAAGTTGTAACTGCAATTATGGGCTGAATCGCTTTTGGCAACCTCTAATCAACACTCTATTTATTCATCTCTTTCAGATGAAAATTTTATTGCTCAATAGATCTGGAGAATTCATGTTAACTCTTAGTTCTACTACATTGGTCTATCACGTTTGTCTCAGATTTATTTATTTATTTATTTATTAAATTGCATTTCCTTAGATTAAATTGCATTTCCTTAGATGAAATAAAAGCAGAAACAGACTATTTCTAATATACAGTAAAATCACATAAAATAAATGCTGATATAGGCATAAAACTCACTTGTGATTTCTCTTTCCTATAGGCAGATTCATTTTTGGCCAAATATGTATTATGGGGTATGATTCTGCATTGAAAATGCACAAAATTGAAAGCATTTAAGCACCAAACACAACTCACATATTATAGTTGATGCCAGAAATATTTTGTGTGGGGCAGCCAATGAAGAGGAGTGGAATTGCAAACATAATGCTAACGAACACCGCCACCGTACACATTGCCGCTGAGGACTTCACAGTCAGACCCAATTTGCGCAGTATCACCCCTCCAGCCATTATACCTAACATGGCTGAGGGAATATTTAAGCCACCTATGAACATACAGACAGACAGAACAAAACAAAGATGTATAAAAATGAAAAAACAAAACAAAAAAAGTTATGTTTTGAGAAATACATTTCAAGTGATTTTCTCATTCCCTACAAGTGATGTGCATTAATTCTACAACATTTGTTAAGTTGTTTTTGTTAACTTTTTTATTTATTTTTTATTTTATTTTTTTTATTTATGCTTCAGGCTTTGCTCAGAGTTTGGGTGGGTCCTTGGGATCATACAGGTTGAAAAACACTGTACTACATTCCTTTATTAATCCCACTGAAAAATAAATAATGAAAGAAGTAACAGACAAAAAGCTTCAATCAACGCTTGCTTATTTCTCAGGACTTTGTTAGAACTCAGAACTTGTTACAGTGACATATTGTATTGTGTGTGGATTAGCAGTGGCAAAAGTTTTGAATGAGTAATTTGTATCTTTGAACAATAAGATATGATTTCAGTGTCCAAAAACACATAGAACGTATTGTTATGGTTTTGGTGGAGCAAAAGGTCACCCATCAACTCACCCATCATCAAATTAGAAAAGGAGGCAGTCTGTGCAAACTGCCTCTCAATGAATTTGCCCATAAAAGTAGCCAGACCTGCAACCATGGCAGCAAGATTAACCTGAGCCAACACTACCAACAAATAAATTGGGATCCTCAGAGTCCTCATTACTATTTTGGGGAAACCTGAGGAAAGATAAAAGACACCAAACAATTTGAAAGAATCTGTAGGACATCTGTGCATTATAACACAAACACATAACATTCAAGAAGGACAAGAACAAGATTAATAAACACATTAATGAATTCAAGGATCTTTAAATCCAATGGTTTTTACATTAGGCGTCAATAACCAAGTGTGTATAATTAAAAAAAAAAAAAATAAATAAATAAAAAAATGTAACTCGGAAATCTATTAATACTAAAAGAAATGTTGATGTTAGACATATTAAGCAGGTTCCAAAATACTGAAGAGTATATACTGAAGAGTATAACTGATAACAACTTTTAAAAAGAAAATATATGAAAAGGATAATGTTTTCCTGCTGTGTGCAGCCCACCCATTAAGAAAAAATATGCTAAGTTTATGAAATTGAACGGTTACAGATATGTTTTCTGAATTGAGTTGAGTCATTATTTGGCTACTAATCAGGCATCTGGTTCTAAATAAGTAGGTCAAATTGCACAGCACAAATTTGGCATAGACAGCATTATGATTGTAAGAGCAGATTCTTTTGAAAATGGATGTGTTAGTTCTAGTATAATCCCAGTGTAGTATTACCTAACAAATACAGCAATGCCAATAAGTTCAAAAGTAGGTTATAATCCTTGCTTCTTTCTACCCACAATTCAGTTTGGTCTTACACTGAATCCAATGAGATTTTGTTTGTGCTGTTCCATTAGCTGTAGACTGGCTGCTAAAACAATGCAATTATTCAAGTATAAGCGGGTCCAATTTATTTTTAGTTAATTAGCCTACACCAGGTCGATGTTTGCCACCTAAACTTGGAAACCTTTCTTGTATTTAGAGGAATAAAACAGTCATTGCACTTAAAGGATCAGTTTCACCCAAATATGAAATCACATAACATTACATTGCCAGTGTAAAATATAATTTCCAGTGTAAAAGTCATCCCGTCATAATCAGAGAAAAATGCACAGATCAAGCACTGTTTACTTAGATCGGTTTTCTTGATGGACTGGATTGCTTGTTGATTATTGTGATGTTTTAATCAACTGTTTGAACTCTCATTCTGATGGCACTCATTCACAGCAGAGGACCCATTGATGAGCAAATGATGTTAAATTTCTGCAAATTTAGATGAAGAAACAACTAATCTACATCTTTGATGGACTGAGGATGAGTACATTTTCAGTGAATTTTCATTCTGGGTCAACTATTTCTTTAATTTGTGATTAATAAAATCATTGATGGGTAAAACGGCAAACATACTTTTTAGGAATTCAGTGAGAGACACCTCTTCCATCGTGTCAGTTTTGGGCTTCCTGTCCTCAATCATTTTTTCTGTGGATGGCTCCACAGGTGCCTCTGTGATTTCCTGAAGAAATTTAAATGTAGATTTATTGTCGAAAAACCACATTATGCTCAAAATGTGCAAAAAGCTGTGAAATATTAGGTAGAGAGGTACATTTGGCAAAATGGTTGTCTTTCACTACCATCGACCACTGATCATTCGTCTGAGACAGCCTGATAGATTTGGCAACTGATTATTAATTCTTTGGTTATTAAAGCTTTGGTTAGAATAGAAATAAAACTCAGTTTTAACTCTTTAAACTAACACAGTAGTACCAATAATACCAGCTTACATCAGCAAACCACCCTACTATGTGTGTTCTAATTCTTTACAAGGTAAGATTTATATGAATCATGTTTTTATACCCACATTCTTAAATATAAGATTGAGCAAGAACAAGTATGGACGCAAACTTCATGCAAGGTTAACCACTTATTTAAAGTTGAGCAAGAGGGGAAAAACAGGCTGAGACACGTTCCTCTGGGACTCATGTTTCTTTCTGTGATTTTTAGTTTTTGTTTTTTTTTTTTTAAACATGTCCTGTGAGACTCGAGTGTACTTCAGGAAAAATGCCAAAATCTTAAATGTGAGCAGAACCACTCACATTTAACTACTTTACATCAAACTCTTCATCATTGATTAGTAAAACAAATCAAATTAATTTTTTAGAATCAAAAAGGCCACAGATGATATTTGTGATGTACCTCTCTAGACATTTTCCTTGGAAAAAACAGGTATGGCAAAGAAGTCAGGAAAAGGAGGGTGGCAGCCATCAGGAATCCTAACCACCAAGCTCCAACCCATCTGGGGTCATCATGTTTCAAATTTATACCATCTGAAATGTATAACAGCTCATTCATTATACATCTCCCGCATATGAGAGGCATAAAGTCGAATTTACTAAAAGTTCCTGTCTGTGTTTGATACACCAAGCAACATTGCGAAACATGTTGAATCTTGAGGTCAACACTTCTTTATAAAATCAGTTTAGCTTGTCAAAATGCACTTGTCGAAACATGATTATTACAGTTGCTAAAGTATTTATTTACACTGGACTCTCTGATGTTGTTTAAGCTCAGTAAAGTGTATTCATTTACTTTACCTTTTTATGAAGTAGACGTGGCATATCAGACTTACCTGAAGACTTGTCAACGTCAACATAGAAACGAAGCAGGGCAGATGACATCACATAGCCAAATGCCGGCCCAATTACAGTAATTGCGAAAAGTATGCCTATAGAAAAATATAAAGATTCATTATTTCTTGAAATAATAAGAAAATTATGAGAATTAAACCACTGTTTAATTAAATTAATAACCAAACAAAACTCAGTACTCATTCAAACCTAGGTAGAAGGGAGAATTCCTCTTTTCTGCAAAATCATCTATGTAGGAAATCCCAAAAGGTTGTATGGGGACACCACCAATGCCCAGCAGTAACTGGCCTAGTAGAAGTATTGGATACACTCCAAGGTGAGAATCAGTCTTTACTTGATCGCATGCCTGATTAGATTTTTCCTCAGAGAAACTGTTCAGTGACTGGCAAAGTCCTGAACTGTTGTCTGTGGCGTCTGTCCAACAAATGCATACAGGTTATTTCACGTTACGTACACGTGTTATGTAAAAAAAAATAAAAAATAAAATAATATATATATATATATATATACAGTACTGTGCAAAAGTCTTAGGCCACTAGTATTTTCATCAGCTAAAAAATGGTTTAAAGTCAGTTAAAGTCAGTTTTTTGCTGTAGCGTGTCAGTAGGAAATATCAGTTTACATTTCTAAACATTCATTATAATAATCCAGTGAGATTTTTGTATGGAGCACAGGCTGTTGTCAAACTCCTTGTGCAAACAGAGATCTGATCTCTCCATCATTCAATCCAGTCTGTCTTAAGAAACAGAAAAAACGGAGACAGACTAAATCCAGAAGAACTGTGGCAACATCTCCAAGATGCTTTAAGAGACCTATACCTACAAAGCTACTGTACTGTTAAAATTTTTTTAGGCAGTTAGGCACATAAAATGAGGATGCTGTCAAAAACAATGTCATAAATAGATTTACTTTATCAATGAACTTCTATTAACTAAAATAAATCAGCATTTGATGTGACCATCCTTTGCGTTTAAAGCAGCTTTTGCAATAGGTGTACTTGTGCATAGTTTTTCAGGTAGCTTTGCAGGTAGGTTACTTGAAACATCTTGAAGATGTTGAAACAGTTCTTCTGGATTTACTCTGTTTCAGTTTGTTCTGTGTCTTCATGTCATTCCAGAGACAGACAGGATGATTGTGAGATCAGATCTCTGTGTGGAGCACTGGCTGTTGTCAGACTCCTTGTCCAAACAAAAATCTCACTAGATTATTACAATTAATATATATATATATATATATATATAATAATGCTAAAATAAATAAATAAAAAACAATCCCCACTCACTGCTAGTGAAGTCTGTATATGTGTACTTCTCACTAATGAAGTGAGGTAGGGCTATAAGGAAAACCCCCACACTTGCGATCATTGCTCCTATTCCAATACATCTCGGTCGATGCACACGGCTCCCGAAGAAACTCACAAACACAATGAGAACTGTGTTCCCCACCTTTGTTTAACAACAAAAGACTTACATGCATTATTAGATATAATAGTCAAATAGTTGTTCTGGCTGATGCAGTAGCAATTTCATATTTATACTTTATGCCTGAACTTGTCAAAAACAACTGTTTTTCCTTCAGGCCATTTATGACATCCTGTCATCATCATTTATATAAAGTTAGCATATTTTCCTTGCCTCATTAAAGGCTGCCAGCAGTCCCGACTTCTGACTTGAAAATCCGTATCTTTTCTCAATGGTGGTTATGGAGCCTTTCAGGTAGCCAGACACCAGGAGTTGAGCAAGTTGTAGCATCCCGTGACACAGTACAAAAAACTGAAACACACACACACGTTGTGTTTACATGTTTTATGGGGACATTCCATAGGCGTAATGGTTTTTATACTGTACAAACCCTATTTTCTATCGCCCTACACCTACCCTACACCTAAACCTAGCCCTCACAGGAGACTGTGCACACTTTTACTTTCTCAAAAAAAATCATTCTGCATGATTTATAAGCCTGTTTCCTCATGGGGACCATGGGGAACAATATAAGGATGTGCAGTGAATACAAGGAAATTACAAATATGCAGGAAATGATCTAATTAATCTGTGGAGACTAATAAAGTTATGGAACTTAACTTACACCTCTCAAAAATAGAGGTATATTTCAACAATGATAGGTTTTTAAAATAAATGTCTAGAAAAGTCTACATAAAACACTAGATAAATGTTTAGAGAAGTTTAAAGAAATTTGTACAGCATTTACGTTCATTTTTAAACACTTCATATACAAACCCCTGAACCTGTTGACTGGCAAACCATGTCACACCGCAGGGCAGAGATCAGCTTCATGTAAAATTTAGATTAACTAGATTAATGTGTTCTGTCAGTTGCTGTTACAAAACCCTTGTGGAAAAGAAGTGTGCTTTATTTTTTTAAATGTGTGTTTAGCTTACTTTAAAGTTTAGAAGTTAAAAATAAATAAATAAATAAATAAAATACTTGCAAATAATATTACCCAAATAAAACTGTGTAACAGAAGAAAATTTGACAGGTGCACCTTTAAAAAGTACAGTTTGTAATAATGTTAAATGAAAAGTTGCACCTTCAAGAACATTTTAAATCATGTTTTAATCATGTTTTGTTGTGCTTTAACAAAGTACACAATTTTGATGTGTTGACTAACATTCTAAAGCACTTGATTTTATTGTAATGTTAACTGTAGTGTGTTTTTCAATTACATTTAAGCCATTTCAAATGCTCAAAAACATTACATGCAGCTCTCTCTCTCTCTCTCTCTCTCTCTTATTTAATCGTTATATGGTGTATTTTTACCTGATTTAGCTTTCTCCTAATGTGGGGCAAGTTGTAAAGACACCTGTATTTAAGAAGTCATATTACTATGGATATAATTAGGGGTTGTACTTGGAATCTTACCTTGATATTGTTAAAAAGACCCATTGATCTGCGAGTTCTCGATGTCTGTGGGTTTCCCTGGACTTCAATAGCTGTCATTTCGTGTTATCACAAGATGCAACACATTCTTGGAAAAATAAAATCATAGCTATTAATGGTATCTTGCCTTTTCTCAGCAAAACAAACAGGAACTTCCCTTTTTATCTTTATTTTAAATTTTAATCTGGAAATCTGCAATCTGCAACCAGTCACATGCTGTTTACTGCATGCTATTTACAGGAAATGCTTGTGGGTTACTCTATAATTAGAGTTACATTTGGCATTTTCAGAAAGTTCAGAAAGAAAAAAAAAAAATCCAGTATCTTATTGAAAACACTTGAAACTAAGATAATACGTCTTCACAGAACCGTCCACTTGAAGCAAATATTTTTAATCTGAAAATGTATTATATACGATATCCAGTATAAATAAATAAATAAATAAATAAAGATTATATGTGTGCAAAATACATCAGTAATGTTTATGAGATTTTAAAACAATTTTATTTATTTATTATTATTATTATTATTATTATTATTTTATTTTGTGTGTGTGTGTGTGTGTGTGTGTGTGGACTGTCAATTCTGTTACAGCATTGTCACTCTACCTTGGTAACAGTGTTTGACGGCAAGAGAGTTGACTGTTTTATTTATTTTTTTGCTAAAAGCTCCACTTGCATAAATGTTAAGATCATATGACATTAATAAAATCATGATTAAAAGACTTTTAAATAGCCCACTGTATTCCTTATGATATTGTAGTACCAGTTTTGACACTTTATAAAATAACTCTTGGTGTAAGAACTTTTCTCAGAGAACATATGATATTACATATGAACATATTATGCTTCTGATATTATCAGTGAGAGAAAGTGATGTCATTTCCTGTATCTTGCATAGTTGTTGGAGATATTTTATTTTACCAATTTAAAGGCAAAGTATGGTACGGTAACAGAGTTGAACACAAGATTTATGGACCCACATTTAAAAAAAACCCAAAACAAAACAAAACAAACAAAAAAAAAAATTATTAAAATGATTAAAAATATAACCATTTGAAAAAAGCAGGAAAAATAAATAAATAAATAATGACTTTAGACACCAAATGTACCTGCAATTATAGAATCACCTTTGTGTTCTTCAGCTAAAATAGCATTATACTTTTATCTGTTAACTTGGTTTCATTTAGTTAATGAATTCTTTTATGATGACTTGGCTGCTCACACAGGCAGCATGGTTAAGTTCCAGCTGTTTCTTAGGAACTGGGAAAGAAGTTCATTGTACGTCACTATTGCGCAAGGCATTACTCCAAAGGGTTCTTTGTCTGTGGAGTTAATGATTTGTGGTGATTTTAACTTAATACTTTAAAATGTTTGAATTCAACACCAAAATAGAAGTATTGAGGAGAGTGTGCCCATATCATCTATACATTTTTTATTACATATTACAAATTATAGAGGCTACTCAGGATAAGAATATTAAACTGAGATTAAATTTTACTTTTTAAAGAATACATTAATTTCTACCTTTAAGTATTAAAAAACTAAAGTAAGAATATATGTTTTGTATACATCCTCAACATTTCTATGTCCACATCTTGATTAGTCTAGCAATGAATTATTAAAACTAGATTTATTTCACAAATATGCCCCATTAATTAGCATGTCCAAGCTGTTTGAGCAACTTGAGTTCATGAATTAACAGAAGTGTACTTACAGCTTGCTGAGACTGAAGAGTTGGAGAAAGTCTACTTTCACTTTTAGGAAGTTAGGTATAATTTAAGAAGTTGCTTGAGCTGGGCGGGCTTTCAGGATTGTGCAATCTCAGCTAGTAGCTGTTTGGCCGTGATTTCATGTGGAGTAAAAAAGAAAAAGAAAGAAAGAACCTTTCACACTAATCACTGATTGAGGTCCAGATTTGACACTGTTTGCAAAACTATGCATTTATCTTTGGCGGCATGGTTAACACTGTCTGCAAATCGATGCATTTCTCATTGCAGTTAATGGCTAACTCTAACACGGTACGATACAAAAAATAGACGGCTCACCACGTCACATCAGGACAACGCTTGGATTAAAGAGTTATACATTTCAAACGGACCAGCAGATGGAGACAAAGTACAGTTTTAAAACCACACTCTCTTTATAAAACATTACCTAATTTACAAGAAAAGACATGCTGAAAAGAGTGTTGCTAGATTTTAGATGGTACTTAGATTGTCCTGTGACATTGGTGGAAAGCCTGGATGGTACCCTTTAGACAGATGTTGATAAGTAACTCTGCAACTATATGTCAACTAGCAGTCATTGGAGTATTAGTATGTCTGTTAAATATATGCTAACACTTTATTTTGGTTTATGGTTCCCCAACCTACAAACTGACTATAAATAACTGCAAGTATGTCATCAATCTACCTACCCTAACCTTGGCCTAAGCTTACTAATACACTAATACTCTAGTGAGAGTTAGTTGACATGTAGTTGCAAAGTTGCTTTTTTTTCATTTGAAATTATTAACTACCTCACATTAAAATTAATATTATATTAGCCTCACAGGGAACACTCAAATAACACTCCACACCTAACCACTTACAAGATAAGATACTGTGCAGATCTTAAACAATGTCAAGATATATAGTCCATTATAAATGTAAAAGTAGATTTAATATTGTGTTCATTGTGTGTTATAAATAATCATAATCTTAAAAGTTATAACCATAAATGTGTAAGCATTATTATGTATTAAAATTGTTGTTATGATTATTTATAAGATGATATAACATATTATAAGTTTTTTTATAATGCAGTATGTATTCATTATAATGCCTTTAGAATACCCTTATAATGCATTATAAATATGGGCTTCATAGAAAGCGTTAGCGATTACTTTTATTACACCAGTTCTATCACTTTATTTGTCTTTTCAGGGGAAAAAGCTGTAATAGAATGCAGCGTAAATTAATTATTTTGAACTTATTGTCATATATTTAGCTATCCAGAAATTAAGGCCTTATATGTTAAATGCCTTACATGTTATTTTTAAGATAAGAAAAGTAATTATAAAGATTACTTGGTAGCACTTTCTATGAAGCCCATATTTATAATACATTATTAGGGCATTCTTAAGGCATTATAATGAATGCAAAAAAGTAGAAGTTTCTTCTACCTCAGTTGTGGGTATTGAGGGTGGAAGACAGTGCTGTTCACTCCCCCCACCGGTATTTAGAATCAATCCAGCTACTGTCAGGTTACAAATCGGACTCTCTAACCATAAGGCCACAACTGCCTAACTTAGCTGTACTGCTTCTGATGTGTGTTTACTACTGGGTTCTTTTCTGACCTCACTACATAAAGCCTTTCATTTTATTATTATTATTTTTTTAATTTTATTTATTATTATTATTTTTTTATTTTATTTTTTATTTTATTTATTATCATTTAAAGAAAAAGAAGAAGAAGAAGAAGAAGAGGAAGAAGAAGAAAAAAACTGGACATTGGAGAAAAGTGGAGAAATTACTAAGACTTTTACTCCCTAATACAAGCAAACAAAAATACCACTGTCAACTGCTTTTTTATTTGCTTTTTAAAAAATATTGTTATGTCCATGTGAACATAAAAATACAAAAATGAGACATAAACAGAATAAATTTTGCAGACATTTGACAAACAGAAATGGAATAAAGCGTCTCTGAATGGAACGGGGTCAATATCAACATTAGCAGTCATTAAGTAGCAGTCAGTATGTGGTGTGTCCTCCAGCTGCAGTACTACAATGCATTTCATCTTAATAGACTGAGAAAGATTAGCCAGTTGCTGTTAGATGTTACTTCACTCTTTCACTAAGGCACTTGCAAGTTCTTGAACACATTTGGTGCATATGGTCACATGGGGTCTGGAATTACAAGGACATTCAGTGGTAACACTTTACAATAAGGTATCATTTGTTAACATTAGTTGATGTATTAACAAACATGAATGAACAATGAACAATACATTTATTACACTGTTTATTAATCTTTGTTAATGTTAGTTAAAACTAGAGAAGTTCATTGTTCCTGTCAGTTCAAAGTGCATTAACTAATGTTAATAAACACAACTTGTGATTTTAATAATGCATCAGTAAATGCTGAAATTAACATTAATTAATAAATGCTGCTGAAGTATTGTTCATTCTTAGTTCATGATAACTAATCTTGTTTCTTTCTTTTTTTTTTTCTTTTCTTTTTTTGCTTTGCTTTTGAGCTTACATACACAATACAAACATAGATACATACATATAATCTAAAAGGCCAAACAGGAAATAGTTATATAAAATCAAAATATATAAATGTAAATTGTGAATACAGTATATAGAAGTAAATTTAAATCTTACTAAAATAAGACATTCAGGTTACTTTTAAATCAGACGTTATTTGAATTATTCAGATCCCTTAACTAGGGTGTTTACTTATTTACTTATTTATTTATTTATTTATTTATTTATCTGTCTGTAATTAATTAATTAATTTTTACCATTGTTTTTAAAGGAGAAGTCCACTTCCAAAACAAAGATTCGCATATAATGTACTTCCCCCTTGTCATCCAAGATGTTCATGTCTTTCTTTCTTCAGTCGTAAAGAAATTATGTTTTTTGAGGAAAACATTTCAGCATTTTTCTCCATATAATGGACTAATACGGTGCCCCGATTTTGAACTTCCAAAATGCAGTTTAAATGCGGCTTCAAACGATCCCAAATGCGGTTGTAAACAATCCCAGCTGAGAAAGAAGGGTCTTATCTAGCGTAACCATTAGCATAACCATCAAAATTGTCCTATATTGCTGTTTTACCTTTTTTGTTAAGGGTGTTTGATCTTCTTTGCATGTTCATTTGCAAAGACTGGGTTGGTACTTCTGCAGTGATGTAGGATGATTTTAAAATGATTTTTGAAGTTGAGGGAGAAAATACGATTGGAGTTTTTCAACATAGATATTAGAATACACAGAGTTCAGGGAGAGAAAGGCAAGACAAGCATTTGAGATTAAAAAAAGTATTTAAATTGTATTTTTTTTAATGAAAATAACTGATCGTTTCACTAGATAAGACCCTTCTTCCTCAGCTGGGATCATTTACAACCGCATTTGGGATCGTTTGAAGCCGCATTTAAACTGTCTTTTGGAAGTTCAAAATTTGGGGCACCATACAAGTCCATTATATGGAGAAAAATGCAAAAATGTTTTCATCAAAAAACATAATTTCTTTGTGACTGAAGAAAGAAAGAAAGACATTAACATCTTGGATGACAAGGGGGTGAGTACATTATATGTGAATCTTTGTTTTGGAAGTGGACTTTTCCTTTAAGTACTCCTACACATTTTTTCTTATATACTTTTTTTTACACTTCTTTTAAAAATAATTGTGAAACACTTTGGTTAACAAAGTTGTTGTTAAATGTGCTATATAAATAAAGAAAAACTGTAGCTGAAAGTTGAGCTTATCTATTTGCATTTATATCAGTTTTCATTTATTTATTTTTTTTTTTTAATACAGTCTTGGAAAGGCAAATGAAAAATGTCACTGAATTTACCATATTTTTTCTTAAATAATGTGTTAATTGTAATCAGTATTGCAACTAAAATAGTTTAAGCTGTTTATCTTACTTAGCATGTCAATAATATTTTGATGTGTAGTGCTTTTTTTCTTTAAAATGTAGTGCATTTTTTTTTGTAGTGCGTTTTTTTTTCACTATTTCAGAATTTACACTTGATTTTTGTTTTTGATATCCATTATGGACCTTTCTACTAAATCAAATGCAGAACACCAGTCATCTTGTGTGCATGATATGCATTATTAGACCTACTGTCAATGTTTATTGTACAGGAAAACACCTAGATGAACTTTGGTGATTCAGATCATTTGAGCATTAGTGGCCACAAGTTTGACACAATTTGTAAACTTTAATCTGAACCTTCAAGTTATGAAAAGTTCAATACATTTAAACAAGTCTAACATGTAGTTAATGTGGCCTGACAGCTGATTTCCCCACAGACTTAAAGATGTTTGCCTTTCTAAGGGTCATGTTGCAAACAATGTTTGTTGATGCACAGTAATTGGTGTACCTTCAGGACTACTGTTACATCACCCTGGTCCAATTATTACTGTCCACATTTGTATTTTGTTGAAGCAGATGATAATTACATCTTAATTAGACACTTGTGGTATTATATCCACAGAGGGACAAAGAAAGGAAACAGTCGCATTTTCATTAATGATGTCTAAAATAGTTTGTTTTTAGGGGACCCATCCAAATGTCAAATAATAATTAATCCTCTGGGAGCTAACTGACAAGCTAATAAATGTTTATCAGACACATCTGCTAATGAAGCAAGCTGTTAATTAAGTCCCGGGATGTTCCAGAACCCTCATGGCTCTAATTCATAATGGGGCAGTGTATTATTCTTTCTTGTCCACCTGAAAATAGGCATGTTTGATTTTCAGTATGAAACATTACCTTTAAGATCTCCATATCAATAGTAACAAAAGCAAACAATTGTTAATACATAAAAACAGATTAACTTTAGAAAACTGAAAGTGTAGTGCATTGTCATAAAGCAAAGTGAGGTGAAGAGTAACATGCAAAAGTAAAATGCTGAAAAACACATACCCAGAATTATGATTGATGCCATAAGAATAGCAGTAATCAAACTGCACTGGCCTCTTCACTGCAGTAATTCAATTACGATTTGGTCATTGGTGGCGTGATTCACAAAGGGTTATTACAAATGTCCCAGAGCATCTCTAATTAGCTGCTCATTTACTGTAGATATGACCATAACAACAGCATTTGGTGAGGGACAAACAAGCACTGTGATCAGATCTGTGTTTTGGTTATCCTTGTGTCATTTAGGTAAAGTTAGGGTGAAGTTAAAGGGATGTTTCATCCATCCATCCATCCATCCAAAAAAAAAAAAAAAACTGTTAAAGTGGATGGTGACCATAGACACATCAATGCATGGATTTAATTCCCTTTAATTTTAGTTTAAAAAATGTGAATATGTATGTACACATTAAGCAGGTATAATAGGTGAACAAAAATGTGATTGTGTGATCTAAGGCATTAGATGTAAATCGGATATAAGTACTCGTAAGTCTGTATATAACTCACTCGTAAGTCCATTACTTCAAACAGTGGTAAGTGGTTCCCAACCTGTTTGAGTCAAAGGCAATATGTCCAACACACTTTTCAGTATTTCTGCTGAAAATATAGACATAAAGTATGATGATGATTAGCCATTCAGTCGTGTCCGGCTCTTAGTGATCTTAGTGATGTGCCATTTCTCACTGTGGTCTTCATCGGCCTCTTTGTCTTGTTCCACTAACTCTACCGGGCATCATTGCATTTTCTAGTGAAGATATTCACATCACATGGCCAAAGTAGATGAGCCAGTTTTTTTGTTTTTTTTTTTCCCTCAGTTGAAATTTCTGGTCTGATGCTCTCCAAAACCTCTCTGTTGGTAACCCTTGCTGTCCATGGTATCCTTAAAAGCCTTCTCCAACATTGCAACTCAAAAGCATCAATTGTCTTTCAATTAGTTGTTCATAGTCCAGCTTTCACATCCATAGGTTAAAAGGGAACACAACTGCCTGGACTATAGCCTGCATTTGTTTTTGAGGTTGATGTCTTTTCTCCTCTAGATCTGGTGCATGATTGACATTGCATTTCATTCTAATGAAATTGTTACTTTATTTTAGTGTGTATTTTAGTCTGTGGTAGCATAAGTCTTTGACTCATTCAAATTCTTTTGGATTGATGGCCACTTTAATTGCTCCAGTTTCAGCTGTTGTCATAATTTTTGCCTTTTGATGTTCAAGTGGAGTCCCATCTTTTTACTTTCGAGTTTTTATTATAAGGTTTTTCAGATCATCTTTGGTTTCTGCTATTAGGGTTGTATCATCAGCATAGTGGAGAATATTGATATTTCTGCCACCAATCTTTACAACTATTTTCAAATCTTCTAGATCTAAATTCTTCATGATCATTTCAGCATAAAAATGGAAGAGATCTGAGGACAGAATACAACCTTGTCTCACACCCCTTTCAATATTGAACTAGTCTGTATCACCATACTATGTTCAGATAACTGCTTCTTGATCTGTATAAAGCAATTTTATTAGATGTCAGATGTGCTGACATATGACAATTCTTGAAGTACCTTCCATAGACTGTCATGTACAGCATAATCCAAAGCCTTGCTATAGTCATTGAAGCACATGTAGATGCTTTTCTGATATTTGTTACATTTTTCAGTGATCCACCACAGACATTTGCTATATGGTCACATGGGCCATGACCTTTCTGAAACCCTTCTTGTAAGTCAGTTTTCTTTCTATGATTGAATGTTGGTACTGCTGAATAATGTTTCAGGGGATTTTGTTTGTGTGAGAAATCAAGGCTATTGAACAGTAGTTGTTACTTTCTGTCAGGAAGGATATTTAAGCTGCACTCTTGCACATGCATAATGCTGAGTATTGTTTGTTTAAGTGTTTATTCTTAGCCATCCTAGGTTCCCTGCTTCTTCTCATGTTTTCCTTGTTTCCTAGATTCCTATTTTTGCTCTATCTGTGTTTTTGACCCTGAACTGTTTTCTTGTTTCATGATTGTTTGCTGCCTGCCCTGACCATTGCCTGTTGTGGATTAGGGCAGCGCAGGGCACAAACTAACGCAGAGTTAGTTGTAACACACGTGGTTTAAATATTGTCACACATGCTTGCATAACCAAATTTATGGTATTTACTAGTTGCAAAAGCAACACTATACAGAAAAAAAGTGCACCAAGATGGAAAAGCCTTTTGAAGATATCGCTAAATATTTATTTTACCATAGTTTATTTTACCATTTTCATCTCAGTTTTTAATATTCCTTTAAAATGAGACAAATCTGCAATTATTTTAATCTCAGTCTGTTATTTATCAGTTTAGATAGTTTATTAATGCTTGGCAAGAAGATTACAGAAGACACCGACCATTTTTAAATTTCAGTCGCACTGATGGGGAACACTGTGCACTGCACATTGTTTTAAAACCATACTTTATAGCTGCGTTTGTGATCAGGGCTGTCCCATGCATGGTTGCCATGTGTTCATTGTGAAACTCAAAAATTAGATTATTTTTAATTCTTAAGAAACGCCATTATTTTATCTGAAAAAGTTATATTGACAAAATATTTTAGTTTGTCGTGTATATTTTTTCATTCGATCAGATAACAATTTAAGCTGTCATACGTTCATGTTACAATGTCGTAACTAACAAAAAACGTATACACTGGAATGATGAAAAAGCGACATATTTGTACTAGACAAGTGTGAAATTAACATGGAAAAAAAATTATAGTCCCACGTGGATTTACACAAACTGAGAAATTCAAAAAGTGTTAGGTTGTGCCCCGCGCTCCCCTACTCTTTTGTTTTACCTTGGATGTTACTGTTTACTGGTATTTTGACCCTGCCTGTTTGACTATGCCCTTAAATAAAGGCACATAGACATAGACAAAATAGACAAAAGACATCATAACTTACATAACTTAACTTGTTCATTTAAAATTGTTCACTGGGTCATTGTTAGGAAGTTCCACATTCCAAATGCTTGGATACAATTCCAAGGTGTATTAAGATATTAAGGTAAAGGTGCATTGTTGCCATGTGCCTCTGTATAGAAATATTAAATTAAAAAGAAATACGTTTTCTGTTTACTTGATTGTCATTTTATGTGTTTTAGCATTTAATTTAAATTACAGTTAGACAAAAAGACGAAAAGAAACCTACTGAATTATTGATACTTTAGTCGGGTACATAAAAATGGTCTATTTGAACCTGAAAAGTAAGACTGATTACTTCTTTGCTACTGTAACTGCTAGCTGGTAAGACAAGTTCTGAAGATATTATTATTAACTTTAAAAAATTAAGTCTTAACATAGATGCTACGTTTATGGCAACTGGCCACAGTCTGTTCATGTCTTGTGATATGACTGATTTTATTTGAGAGACAATAACTTAATAGGTCTGGTTTGATAATAATAACTGGTGACAATGGCAACATTTGTGTGACAGTGTGCTAAATCAGCTCCCAATATTCTGTAGGATGACAGCCTATAAAATTAGCACACAGCCTGGTGTGGTCCATCTTAATCTGAGAAAACATCTTACATGCGAACTTCATCCTAATGTTCTTCAGATGGATCTTGTTTTTCTATGAATTCTAACCTTTTTCCTATTAATTGCATTAAAGAGTCATTCCTCGCAGTTGCATTTGCACAATGTGTTGCTTTTAACAAAAATGCTGTGGGGAAATCCTTGTGAATTTTAGAATTTGGATCAAAGATTTTCTCAGAGCAAAAAACAAGACTTTAACATCTTCAGAACATCTCAATGGAGAATCTAACATACAACAGCATTATTTTGCAATTAGAAGGACTGAAGGCACCGGAGCAGGCCCTGTATCCTGTTTTTGTATTCTTTCTGCTTTTCTATGTGATAATTATTGTGTCCAACGTTGGAATATTTATTCTCATAACAGCACACAGAAGACTACATGAACCAATGTACATGCTCTTCTGTAACTTACCATTAAATGACATCCTTGGCAATTCCATCATGGTTCCTCGGCTGCTCATGGACATTCTAAAGCCACCATCTGAGCGCTATATCAGTTATGTTGAGTGTGTTGTTCAAGCTTTTTCTACGCACACATATGGGACAACCTCCCATACTATACTAATAATCATGGCTTTTGACAGATATGTGGCCATATGCAATCCACTCCGCTACCAAACCATAATGACACACAAAATGGTCATTGCACTGTCAGCTTTAGCCTGGGGTGTAGCGTTACTTTTCATTAGCATCTTGATAGGACTTACTTTAAGGCTCAACCGTTGTAGCACTTTCATATCAAATCCTTTTTGTGATAATGCATCTTTATTCAAGTTATCTTGTGAGGATGTGACTGTAAATAACTTGTATGGGCTTATATACACAGTAATGCTGTTTTGTTCTTCTATGGGAAGTATTGCGATTACATATATTAAAATAACCTTTGTTTGCTTAGTAACTAAGAGTAAAACTTTGAACAGTCGTGCATTGAAAACCTGCAGCACTCACTTGGCTCTCTATTTGATTATGCTCATCAGTGGGTTTATTGTTATAGTGCTACACCGCTTTCCTGCCTATTCAGACTACAGGAAACTGGCTTCCCTGCTGTTTCATATTATTCCAAGCATTTTGAATCCAATCATATATGGGCTGCAGTGCTCTGAGATTAGACACGTCCTGATACAGGTGCTGCACTTAAAAAGAAAAGTAGGGCTGTGAAATTAGATTTTTAAATTAAGTAACATCTATGCATTTGGCAGATACTTTTATACATAATGACTTACATTACATTGCATTCAAGGTACACATTTATCAATTGTTGCTTTCCCTAAGAATTGAACACATTACTTTGGTGTTGCTAGCCCCATACTCTACTATTTAAACTACCGAAAAGTTTACTAAAATGCTGTAATATATGAAAATCCATTCTTCTGTTCCACATAATCACAGTCACCATTAATTAATTCACTTGAACCACACTGTTCGTATCTTATTTGTGGAACTTAACCTTGTCCTGAGGACCTTTTCCTCAGTATTTGCTTCTAATCAATGAAAAACAAAACAAAACAGTCACCTGTTAGTAAATTAATGCATTACTCAAATGGAATGCTGTGCAAATAGTATTTATCTAATGATATGGTCTTTTTGAAAGATTTGTATATAATTTTTTTGGTCATGTTTTTGTCTATTATATGTGCTTTTGGACTATAATATGTTTTAGTGTAATATCAATATCAGAAAAGATGAAAATGGTGAAATTTGTATAGGCTTCAGCACAAGGATGAATTACATGGGGCATTTAAAATACAAACTTGTCACTTTAATAAATGTAACACTGTTTCAAATAGAGTTTTGCTGTCTCTGTTTGAGGGAATAAATAATGTTTAAACCCTTCTAGAAAACAATAACAAATCATATGAAAATCTAACAAATCAAGCTACTGTAACATTTGCAAAAAATAAGTAAGTATTTATAACTTATAACTTACAGGGCAAATGCTGGCACAGTTAGCAGCCGCTGCTCGGAGGAAGATTGTAATTTGTGTCCTTGAGTGCCATGAAAGGCTCCTATAAATAAAATGTACAATACTACTACTAATAAAAAAGCTGTCACATTTATTTATAGTGCAATAAATATTGTGTCAAAGCAAATTTACAGTTTTAAGCAGCAAAAAATACAATCAACCAATCAATCAAATACAATACAACCTAACTTCATCAAATATCAGACAAATTCAAAGACAATAGCGTAATCAGTCAGTTCAGTTTAGTTCAATAACTGTTGATGTTACAAAATCATTCAGTTATGAAAGGTGTCAATTCAGTTATAAAGCAGCTCTAAAAAAACATTAGTGTTATAATTCAGCTCAAGTCATTTCTAAGTTAAGGCGAGGATCTATTTGCAACTTTAATATTAAAATAAGAAAGTAATAACATGTAGACATTTGACAGACATTTTTATTCAAAGTGACTTACATTACATTAAAGGTATACCGTTCATGCGTTCCTTATAATTCATTATAATTTGTTATAAATAAACAACTAAGGACATTGGCATTGCTAGCACCATCCTTAAATTTTTGAGCTACAATAATACCAGTACAGGAATGAAGGAGGTACATAACACAAAGAAGATATGCAAAGAGATAACTAAGGCAAACATTACAATGGCAAACATCTCAGGTTACGTATGTAACCCTGGTACCGCGAAGGGAACAAGACGCTGCGTCAAACGCTATGAGAAACGCCCTCAGTGTATGCGTGCTCTGAATCACATGGGTAATCAGTCCAATAGAGAGGCGAGACGTCACGGGTGGGTGACGTCACGGACCAGGAAGCATTAAAGCACATGCGCCGGAACCGGCATTCAGCTTTAAGGAAGAAGCGAACGCTTGCAGGGATGCCGGAAGTATGGCCCGAGATGCAGTGAGATGCAGAGTTTCCCCGCCTGAGAGAGGAGCACCAACACATGACGGCCTATTAGGTCTGGGAGAAAGGGTTTCAGAGCCCGAAACACGGCCAGCATCTCCAGGCAGTTGATGTGCCACGAGAGATGGTGACCGCTCCACAGACCATGGGCAGGGTGACCATCCATGACCGCTCCCCAACCGGTGAGGGAAGCATCCATCGCTAGCGTGACGTGGCGACAAGGAACTCCCAACACCGGGCCCTGAGACAGGAACCAAGGCTTCTTCCACATGTCCAAGGCATGTAGGCATCGCCGCGTGACCTTAATCATGTGAAATGGGTTTCCCCTCGGGGAGAACCCATTGGTCCCGGGCCACCACTGTAGGGGTCTCATGTACAGCAGGCCAAAAGGTATCACGCTGGATGCAGCTGCCATCAGACCCAGCAGTTGCTGAAACTGTTTTACAGTGAGTGACCGGCCTTCTTTCACTCTCACGACTGCAGTGAGGATCGATTCAATCCGAGCAGGTGACAAATGTGCCTGCATCGTGGTCGAATCCTACACCATGCCTAGATAAGTGGTTCTCTGTAATGGAGACGGCACACTCTTCTTGTCGTTCAGTCTCAAACCCAACTCTTTCATGTGAGCGAGAACAACATCTCGATGTTGAACCGCCATCTGCTCTGATTGAGCCAGAATCAACCAATCGTCGATGTAATTGAGTATGCGGATGCCCTGGAGTCGCAATGGAGCCAGAGCTGCATCCACACACTTGGTAAAAGTGCGGAGTGAGAGTGCTAGGCCAAATGAAAGAACCTGATATTGGTGTGCTTCGCCCCTGAGAGCAAACCTCAGGAACTTCCTGTGACGAGGAAGGATGGAGATGTGGAAATAGGCGTCTTTTAGATCTATTGTCACAAACCAGTCCTCGGACCTGATCTGTGACACCACCTGACTGACAGTCAGCATCTTGAACTTCAGCCGCATGACCGAGCGGTTCAACTGCCTTAGATCTAAAATTGGCCGCAGGCCCCCATTCTTCTTTGGAGCAATGAAGTACCGGCTGTAGAACCCGGACTCCCTGTCGTGAGGAGGAACCACCTCAATGGCCTCCTTCCTCAAGAGAGTATCTACTTCCTGTTCCATTACCAGACCCTGCTCAGGACCCACCAAAGTGGAACACCGGCAGGGTTAGCAGAACAGTCTCCTGAAGGCACTGAGGAGAGACGGACACCGTGGAATGCAGTGCACCCCGCTCTTCCCCAGTAGGGCCTGCCCTCAGCGGTCCTGAACCATAGTGGTCAGGACCGCTTCGTCGAGGGCTTCTCAGCCTGCAGCAAGACCCACAGGTCGGGCCGCGACTTTGAAGCCCCCGACTTCGAGCGCAGCTGGTCTCGGTCCTGCTGCGGAGGAGCACGAGAGGCGACGCTCTGCTTTTGAGACGCCCTGTATGAGGAGCTGATACTAGGCTGGGGCTGTCACCGAACGGGCCAGAAGGTGCAAGTGGGGTGTCTAGGAGGAAGACCCTGTCCTTTTCTTTCATGTCAGACAGGGTCAACCATAAATGTCTCTTCGCTGCCACCAATAACACGGGCGGTCTCTTTGGTGGCACGAAGAGACAAGTCAGCGGCTCTCTTCTGAGATGTCATCTTTTTTTTATCTCGTCGCAATCATCCAGCTCTTTAAGCAGATTGGCCTGGTATGCCTACAACACTGACATGGTGTGCAGACAAGCACCAGCATGACCTGCCACCGAGTACCCCTTACCCACCAAGGCTGATGTTGTGCGCAGCGGCTTGGAGGGTAAGACCGGAGCCGTTAGAGACGATGCCGAATCGGGAGAGAGATAGCTCGCGAGTGTCTGCTCTACCCGGGGCATCGTTCTATATCCACCCTCTGCCATCCCCGCCACATTCCCATAGTAATCGGAAGCGGGGACAAAGAGGCAGGCCGAGAATGGTCTTCCCCATGACCTCGAAACCTCAGCGTGGAGGTCGGGGAAGAATGGCAGGCTCCAGTGGGAAGGAGGTGGCCTATTATGCAGGAAGTGTTCATCTAGTTTGCTTCGCTGCGGATCGGTTGGTTTCTCGGCTGGCCAGTTGATGTTTAACTTGGCGACCGCACGAGTAACCACCTCCAATAACTCCTCATACTGTGGCGAATGTGGGGGCTCAAAATAAAGCCGTGCAAACTAGCACAAAAAACAGAACACAAGAGACACAACACAGAGCGCTTCGCTGAATGACTGAAGCCGAATGCCGGTTCTGGCGCACATGCTTTTATGCTTCCTGGTCCATGACGTCACCCGCCCGTGACGTCTCGCCTCTCTATTGGACTGATTACACATGTGATTCAGAGTGTGCTTACGCTGAGGGCGTTCCCCATAGCGTTTGACGCAGCTCAAGTTCCTGAAGGGGAACCTACAAGTTAAGCTACAAGTTCTCCCCCAAAAAGGATAACCACTGAGCCTTACAGCCACCACCAAAACATTTAGAGTGGTCCACTATGCTCTAAAAGAAAGAGTGATTCATCAGACCATAGAACCTTCTTCTACTTCTTCAAGGTCCATTTCTGATGTTTACAAGCCCATTGTATGCTCTTTTAGTGGTGGACAGGAATCATCATGGGCACTCTAACCAGTCTGTGGCTATGATAACATGCTAATTAAAATTAAAATTATTGTATTTTATTTTATTTTATTTTATTTTATTTTATTTTATTTTATTTTATTTATTATTTTGAGCAGAATTTATGTTTGTCTATGTGATCATTATCAAGCAATCTGGACTAGCAGTCCACAAATCACAGCAAATCTTTTTTTTTTTTTTAATCTATTTTCACTCCTGTGGTGTGACGACAACACAAAACTTGACACACATTTAAAATGGCCAAGCAAACTAAACTCAATTCAGAGAGAAGCAGGTTGTGCTCTTAAATCACACTAAGCAGAAAGGGGGTGCAAAAGTTGAGAACCTGACAACGTGACAACTGTGTATCTATCACTCAATTACCATTGTAAGTAAAGAACATTTCAGAAGTAGTTATGTTCTGATTTTATATATTTTATCTGTTATATGTACTAATAATTTCATCTTATTATAATATTTATCTTATCTGAATGTTTTTTATTTAGGTCACAGATGGACAACCTGACATTCAGATACAGCGTACTACTAGTGGAGGGACTAAATGTTACATCTCAGTCAAGCCTTCCGGCAGTTATCCTTCTTTTGCTTGCTTACATATTTATGATGATTTCTAACATTGGGATGATGATTCAGATCTCACTGGAAAAAAGTTTACACCAGCCTATGTACATTCTTTTCTGCAACTTGACACTGAATGATGCATTGGGAGCCACTGTTTTTGTGCCACGTTTATTGATGGATATTTTAAAAGACCCCTCTGAGCGCTACATAACATACATAGAGTGTGTAATTCAAGCTTACTTTACACATTTGAATGGTACAGCATCCCACACGGTGATAATAATCATGGCCTTTGACAGATATGTGGCCATATGCAATCCACTGCGATACCCAACTATAATGAGCAATAATATGATGGTTAAACTGTCGGCAGGAGCCTGGGGTGTTGCAGTAGTGCTTGTGTCTGTATTGATTAGCCTCAGTGTGCGTCTATCTCACTGCAGATCGTTTATTGCAAACCACTTTTGTGAAAACGCTTCATTATTTAAACTGTCTTGTGAAAGTACAGTGATTAATAATGTGTATGGATTGACTTTCACTGTGGTTTTATTTGCCTCCTCAATAGGGAGTGTGGCATTAACATATTTCAGAATAGCGATGGTATGCTTCAAAAGTAAACACAAAACAACAAACATGAAAGCTATAAAAACCTGCACTACTCATTTGACTGTTTATATAATAATGCTGGTTTCTGGATCTGTAGGAATTTTTCTCCATCGTTTCAATGTATATCCTGAAACTAGGAAACTAGCTAATGTAATGTTTCATGTTATTCCACCAGTTTTGAATCCCATAATATATGGTTTACAAGGCAAGGAAATAAGACAAATGATTTTTAAACTTTTAAGAAATAAAGTTAATACAAAATGATTTAATTTATTCACATGCTTATACAAGAAAGAAAAGAGTTACTCTACTAACCTTTGAAAATAAATACACTTGAAACAGAAAATACACTGTAATTTAAATATGAATGTTATTACACAAGCAGCAGATACATGATATCCAGTGTATGATTATTAGTGCAAATTTGTTATTTTTTAGTGTCTAAGTACAGGTTGCAATACACTTAAATTATGTAATAAGAAAGAGTGGTTGATTAAGAAGAGAAGTGTCTGGGATAAATATAGGTTAATGGAAGTTACCATGTGTGCAGTAAGAATTGTAATAAAAAAAAATAATGAAAGTGTTATTACTGAATTACACCATAATTTCTGTCTTTTCACTTGACTTAAAAAAACCTATATAATTAAGCAATTTCAAAGAAAAGAAAAAAAAGTTCACGTATGCACTCAGACTGATATATGTTTACACAGAATGCTAAGACATTCTCAATGTTGTGCTGAATAACTGAAACAAATGTTAAAAAGTAGCATAAATTAAACAAAACATTAAACTTTTTCTCATGTTATAATCTGGCTACACAGGCAAAACAAGCTAAGAACCATTTCTGAGTTTGAGTTTTTACTTTTTAGTTTGGTTTAGTTTGATTACTTTCAATGCATTCAAAGTGCAAAACTTCACAATGGTTCAAAAGCAAGATAAAAATTGGTTATTTAAACTTATTTATTTGTTTAAATTTAAACACCTATTATAATCACTCAAGCTGTCTAATTTGTCACTGCAAAATCAGTCTTGTGCTTACATCAGATCTACTCTTTATTGTTTATGATGAGAACATTCATGAGAGTGTGTGCTAAACAAAACTTATTTTGCATTCATAAGCCCAACAGAAATGTGTGTGAAAATTCAAAATCTATTTTCTCTCTTGAGGGATGATAACAAGACAAGATGTATATAAAATAGCCAAGCACACTCTTTTCAGACAAAGATGTTGTGCGCTTGAATCTCATGATAGCAAAGCAACACTGAACAGGAGGGGGTGTTAAAAGCTGGGTGCTTCTGAAGGGACTGAACAACTGTGTATCTATAACACATATATGTTAGTAAGTAAAGAATATTAAATTATATACATTTTTACAGATTTACATATCATTCTTTGTTTTATTAGAATATGTTGTTATAGTACACTGTTTTTAAAATAATGCATTTGAGTAGTGCTGCACAATGACATGCCACACAAGAGAAGAGTCCTACTGTCATTCTATCTGTATGTTTTGTTTAGGTCACAGATGGACAACCTGACATTCAGATACAGCATACTACTAGTGGAAGGACTGAATGTTACGCCACAGTCAAGTTTACCTGCATTTGTCCTTATTTTGATTCTTTACATATTTATAATGATATCTAACATTTGGATGATGATTCAGATTTTAGTAGAAAAAAGTTTACACCAGCCTATGTACATTCTTTTCTGCAACTTGACACTGAATGATATATTAGGGACTACTGTTCTTTTGCCACAGTTGTTGAGGAATATTTTAACAGACCCCTCTCAGCGCTACATCACATTTGTGGAGTGTGTTATTCAAGCTTATTTTACACATTTGAATGGTACAGCATCTCACACTGTGATAATGATCATGGCCTTTGACAGATATGTGGCCATATGCAATCCATTGCGATACCCAACTATAATGAGCAATATTATGCTGGTTAAACTGTCAGCAGGAGCATGGGGTGCTGCATTAGTGCTGGTGGGCATTTTGATTGGTCTCAGCATGCGCCTGTCTCACTGCAGATCTGTGATTCAAAACCATTTTTGTGATAATGCTTCACTATTTAAACTGTCCTGTGAAAATACTGTAATTAATAATGTATATGGATTGACTTTCACTGTGGTTTTATTTGCCTCCTCAATAGGGAGTGTGGCATTTACTTATCTCAGAATAGTGATGGTATGCTTCAAAAGTAAAAACAAAACAACCAACACCAAAGCCATAAAAACCTGCAGCACTCACTTGACTGTTTATATAATCATGTTTGTCTCTGGGTGTGTTGCAATTTTTCTCCATCGTTTCCCTGTAAATGGTGAAACTAGGAAACTAGCTAGTGTAATGTTCCATATCATTCCACCAGGTATGAATCCAATAATATACGGTATTCAATCCAAGGAAATAAGACAAAAGATTTGTAAACTCTTTAGAAACAAAGTTAATACTAAGTGATTTTCTTTTATTGAGGCAGAAATTCCATTACATTTTCTGTGACTGAATATTCTTTTAAAATACTGCATAAGTAGCATAGATTTGTTAAGAAACTACATTAAAAGTTGAATAAAAAGTAAGTAATCTGTATCTGTAATCTGTTTTCCACCAACTGGCAGTGTAGAATAACTGACTGTAGCACTGTGTTTCAGAGAAACAAATGAAGAGTTCAGATGCAAAAGCCTCTAAATCCATCTGACGTATTTCTGTAAAAATAGCATTTCTTTCTGGCTACTTTGTATAGGTTTCTATGTAAGTACTGGTACTTCTGATTGGACTGAGGCTGGAATTTAGGGAGTTTGAAGTAAAAGTATTTGATGGACGTATACTATGTGTCAGGAGCATTCACTTAGTATCATTATCTCATTTTTGACCGAGATGACTTTTAGCTGGTTTTGCATCTAAACTCTTCAAATATGTACACTTAGAATGTTTCCTAAATATCTGCAAACATATTATGGTACTTCATGCTTTGTAAAGTCAAAAGAAAAAAAAGGAAAAAAAGCATTACAGCCCCTTTTAAATGTAAATGCCTGTATATCTAAAGAGCACAAAGCCCAGCACATTGTTTACTGCTTATTTAGTGCTGCCCTAGTGACGCTTTAGCATAAATAAATACATAAATAGATAGATAGATAGGTAGATAGATAGATAGATAGATAGATGGTAATTGATTGTAATTGTAATGATATTAAATTTCTGTTTGTATATAGATAATTACACGTCAAATTCATTCATGAAATGTGCAAAGGGGTGGTTGGCAGCATTGCTCAGTAAGGCTGAAATTTTGTATTCCATAAAAAAAAAAAGAACAAAGAGTCAGAATAAAAAGTCAGTTATAATCACAGTCAGAATAAAAAGTCAGTTATTAAAGCTGTTTATGACATTTGTAATACAACCATAAGAAACTAATTCTTACTCCTTAAACACCAGGCCCAGTTGTCTGGACCGGGTGAAGAATTACTCTCTTTAATATAATGAAAGAGTGAAGCCCACAACTTCCAAAACTTATTTGAACATTTCTTGATTCAGAAACGTATCTTTTCTAACTTATTAAAATAAAGAACATCTGATAGTCAGCGAGAATATGATAGGGGCATTTTGGATTTCCAAATTTAGCAATATTAGTGTCCTAGCCAGCAGGGTGACAAAGTCAACTAACCTATCGAGAAGCCCATACCCTCAAACACAGATGAGCCACTGGCAGTTGAATATCAGTTGCACAGGGACTGGCACTCAGACATCTTTAGGTTTCATCACCATAGAGAAACACTGGAAGATCTAATGCTCTCACTGGTTTGATGGTGTTTATGCTACAAAAAAAGGTAAAACGATGTGCCTTGGGTACTTGTAACAATGATTCGAGGTATCCTGAGAGGATAGGCATTTGGATTTTATTTTATTATTCAGCATTCATTTTCTGACTGTCATACTGTCATTAAGTTTCTCAAATATTTCATCTGCTCAAGCAGAACATTAATGTCATCTTGTGCTTCAGCAAGGTATCTCTTGCTAAAACTAGTTAACATTAAAGTATGTGAGTCCATGCTGATGTATAAACATAAATAGTTAACTTTTCTCATGTCATGTACAGTATAGGTCAAAAACACATAAACGAAAGTCTACATTTCAGTCCTCTCTATATTAAACTGGTTAAATATAAATTAATTTAATCTTACACTGCAGTACATGAACAGTGTTGAACCTGGATGTTGTCATCTGCGATCATGACAACTGTAACATGAGGCTTTTCCCACTTGCATTATGATCTGTAAATCCTCACTTCCAAATTAATCTTATTACCCACCATATATATTTTAAAATCTTTTATATATCCCCCCATTGCATATTTAAGTCCCACATGGTCCTTGTTGGGAGGTGGTGGTTCTGTGTCCAAAATTTATCAAAAACATGTTGGGACAAGGTTTTCACATTGACAGCTGTCATTGTAAGACAGTATAGTAAAGGTAGGTGAGGAAAATCACTATGGAAAAAAATCCTTTTTTTCTCCTTACCCCCTGCTGAAAAAAACGCCAGGTAAAACCAGCCTAAAGCTGGTTGGCTGGTTTTAGCTGGTCATCCAGCCTGGTCATAGCTGGTCAGCAGGCTGGTTTTAAAGGTATTTTGGCCACTTCCTTAGCTGGTCAGGCTGGAAGACCAGCTGGAACAACCAGCTAAAACCAGCCTGATCAGCTTAGCCAAGCTGGGAGACCAGCTAAAACCAGCTACTTCCAGCTTAAACCAGTTAAGACCAGCCAATCACCCTAGGTTGGTTTTAGATTCTTTTTTTTTTTCAGCAGCGCCTTTTTTTTTTTTCCGATAACACAGTGTAACTGCACAGCCATTGGTAAGAAACTAACTAACAAGTTTGTCAGATGCTGCCAGAATGGACATCTGGCTATATAAGTGGGCATTTCACCGCATGATCTCCAGGTTACTTCAACTAAAGTTGTGCAGCTGCATAGCACAGCTAGCAATGCAGTACTCGTTCCTGTATCTCAGGGAACCGAGGTTACGTTAGTAACCGAGTACGTTCCCTATCAATGCTTCACTCATACTGCGTCTGCTAAGGGAACCAGTACAATCACGCCATGTTATGGTAGAGGAACAACTACACATACACTTTGCCTTAAGCACCCGGGGGCCCAGGGGGCCAAGTATAACAATAAATCTCCAAGGCAAAAATAGGTTAAACTCACAGAGGTCATGCCTGGCCTGGGTGATTGTTCCAGAGGACTCCTACAACCACGGCACTCCAGGGGCTGAGAGCGCACAGGTAAGCAGACCTGGCGAGTTTAAGCATGTTACAGCCAATTCACAAAAAATTCACAATATCGATATATCACGATATCTACAGAAACATTGGGGGGAAAAGTTATCATTCAGATACATTTTTACTTTGTTTATTTATTTATTTATTTATTTTTTACCCAATGAACATAGGGATACTGATAAACACAGGGCACAAGACTGGCCTTTTCTGTCTCCTTTTGAGCTTCATAAGAAACAACAAAAGAGAGAATACTGTCAAGTTCAACAGTATGATGAATAAATATTAACACCAAAACTGATACTTTAACCTGTTAACCCATTTTTTAAGCTCTTTAACCTATAGTTGTGCTGGCGCCAATGACATCATATAGTAAAAGTGCACCTAACTCAGTGTTTCTAGATTAGTTTTAATCGTGTAATATATTTGAACAAAGAAATCAAGTGCTACGCACAGGCCGTATTGGACATGACTTGAATGCAAATACAAATGCAAAAATAAGACAAATCACCCTTTATGTAAATATATATTTAAACACAGAAAACCACTTATTGCCACCTGTGAGGTCAACCAGGTACTGGCGCTGGAGTAGTTATGTGTCGTGTTAACATAAGGGTCCTATTCATAATTTTGGTTATCGCCAATACCGGTATATTGTCACACCCTAAATTAACACATTAACACCTAAATTAACACACCCTAAAGTATTTAGATTTTTGGCTATATGTAGCTGTATTAACATGAATTGAATGTTTTCTATTTTGTTTTTAATAAATTCATTGATTTAAAATCCCTTTGACTACTGTACATTTTTGACAATACAGACATTAGTTATGTGGTGACTGCATCCAACTCAGATGTATAATTACTGTTTTTCCCAAAGACTTAAGTTATAGAAGCTGAAAAGTATTTAAAGTGAAACAGATGTATTGTTGCAGCTTAATAGTACAGGCCTAGTGAGGTCACCTTGTCATTACACAGACTGTTGCACTACACCCCGGACTGCACCCAATAAATACGAGGCCTTTCCCACTATTCTGGGCCAAGGATTGTACAGCATTTAGCACTCGTCTAGTGTTAGCTGCGTTAAGGAGCCACTTCCTAGTTTCTAGTTCTTGTTATTGTCTTTCGAGCCTTGTTTCCAAGCCTTGTTATCTCGTCTAGTCTGTTTCGCTGCCTGCCCTGGATCTCTCGCATGTTCATTGGATAACCCTTTTGCCTAGCCCCCTGGATTACGTTCGCCATTGATCGACCCTCGCCTGTTCGTGGTATACTCTTGTGTCTTGCCATCTGTATACCTGTTTGCCAGTGTTTGACCCAGCCTGTTTATGACCATGCTTCTCTCTAATGTCAGTAAAAGCTTGCGTATGGATCCGCCCTCTCCTCGCCTCATTCCCTCCGTAACAATAATACCCTGTGCTTATATCTGATGTTTGTTTATTATTGCTGTTTATGGTATCTTTGCATCCCACATTCCTGAGTTCTTTGTTTTTGTAAATAAATACTACTGATGCAAGTTGATCCATGCCTCTGCTCTCTCCCTGTTAGCTACATTGTTACACATGAATACATACATACATATTTTCATAATGTTCTTGTAATTGTACATTTACTATGATAATCAATAAAACAGCAGAATAAATGAATCTGCCTGGTGGTGGAAAGAGAGCTCAGTGTACCCAGGGGTCTCGAAGTACAATGATCCAACCATGTTCTTAGAAAACAAAGCTGACCAGAAGTACACCAATCACAGAAAGACTATAAGCTATAATTTTTTTTTTTCCTTCCTGAGGTATGACGGCAAGAGTACAGTTCTTGTGACAGACATATAAATGGGCAAACAAACCAAATAATTTTCAGAGAATAGCAGGCTGTAATCCTAAATATCGTGATATCTAAGCCACAGTGAGTAGGAGAGGGTGCAATAACTCAATTTATAATCTATATAAAAATTGGTGGGACAACTCTGTATCCATCAGCCAGCTTCCCTGGTAGGTATTTTAAATTATTTATTTATATTATCAGACTTTTACAATATTAAACTCTGAACAATGATGGTATTTCTTGGGTTCTGCAGACAAGTATTAAAGACAAAACAAGATCAAATTCCTTTAAATATGCTGTTAATATAATCACTTTATCTTTATGTTTAGTTTAGGTTACAAATGGACAACCTGACATTCAGATACGGTGTACTCTTAGTGGAGGGACTGCAAATTACACATCAGTCCAGCCAGCTGACCTTCATTTTTCTATTTATTGCTTACGTCTTTACAATGGTGTCTAACATTGGGATTTTGATTCAGATCTTAACAGAAAAAAGTTTACACCAGCCTATGCATATTCTTTTCTGTCACTTGCCAGTGAGTGATGTCATCGGAGCAACTGTCCTCATACCACGCTTACTGAAGGACTTATTAACCGACCCCTCTGAGCGCTACATTACATATGTGGAATGTGTTTTCCAAGCTTTTTTTACACATTTATATGGAACAACTTCCCACACTATTCTAATGATCATGGCCTTTGACAGATATGTGGCCATATGCAATCCACTGTTATACCCAACTATAATGTGTAATAAAATGATAGTTAAACTGTCTACAGGAGCCTGGGCTGCTGCAGTAGTGCCAGTGGGCATTTTGATTGGCCTCAGTGTGCGTCTGTCTCACTGCAGATCATTTATTCCAAACCATTTTTGTGATAATGCTTCACTATTTAAACTGTCTTGTGAAAATACAGTGATTAATAATGTATATGGATTAACTTTTACTGTGGTTTTACTCACCTCTTCATTGGGGTGGGTGTTATTGACATATCTCAGAATAGCAATGGTATGTTTAAAAAGCAAAAACAAAGCAACTAACAAAAAAGCCATAAAAACTTGCAGCAGTCATTTGATTGTTTATGTCATCTTGATAATTTGTGGTTTTGTCCCAATTTTTCTTCATCGTTTCTCTGAGTATGCTGACAGTAGGAAGTTTGGGAGTGTAATGTTCCATGTTATACCACCAGGATTAAACCCCATAATATATGGTTTACAAGCCAAGGAAATAAGACAAAGAATGTTAAAACTTTGCAGAAAAAAAGTTAATTCTAGTTGATTTTAATTTATTTACATATCTATTTATGCAAGAAAACCACTGTAATGATGTTAACATGTTAATGAGTGCAAATGTTAAATGTGAAATACATTTGAATATTTATTTATGTTTATTTCTAAGAATGTATTGTGTGTTTAGGCATATGTGACAAAGCAGGTAACATATACAGTACAGACATGCATAAATACAAATACAGACAACATATGTGATAACAGTCAGCATAATCAACGAGGGCATAATATGCAGTTGGTGTACACTAAATAAATAATGATTACTGTTGATTTGTTATTTTCATTATTTCAAGTGTATGATCTAATTAATTTATATGATACAGTGGATGCATTAAGCAATATGTGTGCAAAGAAAAAATAGAGTAAAGAAAATAATAATAAAAAAGTAGCACCTCAACTGGAAATAAGCAGATGTTTGCATAGAAAGCAGAAATGTTTGAAGCTTCTTTGACATAATAATAATATAATAATAAATAATATAACTTGTTTATAAATAGTTACAATCAACTAAGCTACTCCAGATCTTTTACTGGCTACTTTCAGTTGGATAACATACTATTCTCTGTCAGACACTGAGGTTCATTCATCTAAAATGTACCCTTGCTAATGGAATACAATATTACTCATAACAGACAATTATTTAATATTAGCCAGAGGACCAGCTGGAGCACAATCACGGTAATACTGCCACGCCCACACACACACACTCAAGAAGCATACACGCACACACAGAGAGAGAGCGAGAAATGAGCTTTAGTGCGCGCCCTCACCCGGAGGAGAGTTTCTCGTGCTCTTCTCCAGGTGCGACGGCACCTCTGGACGAAGGCGTGAGCAGAGGGGACCGCGACCTCGGCTTCCAGACTAGGGAAAATAGGTGGCTGGTAACCTAAGCTACGCTCAAACGGAGAAAGGCCCGTGAACGATACTGGTAACGAGCTGTGTGTGTACTCCATCCATGGGAGTTGCTGGCTCCAGGAGGACGGATTCTGAGTAACCAGACATCGTAACATTCTCTCGAGGTCCTGATTGGCCCGCTCGGTTTGACTGTTACTGTCACGAATCTGGTCGATGTTCCGCGGTCCGCTCACCACCAGAGGTCACTCTCACCTTATCTCACACTGACTGTTGCTTTACACCCCGGACTACATCTCCCAGTATCCTTCACGCTGATTGCGTCATCGCATGTGACCAATCAGCGTCACTATAAAAGCCCGGTCTTTCCCACTTGCAAGTCACGGATTGTTGATGTTGTTGTATTTCCATAGTTAGCGTTTCCTAGTTTCCTTGTTCCTTGTTCCTAGTTCCTAGTTCCTAGTGTTTTTTGATTCCCTCACCTGGCTCCCCCGTTTTTCGACTGTTCGCCGCCTGCCTTTTCGGACTATCTATCGTTATTGGATTATTCTCTATTACTGCCTGTGATTTTCCTGTTTGCTCCTGTCTCGACCCTGCCTGTACGACCATGTCTTTGTCTCGTCCTATTAATAAAAGCTCGCGTATGGATCCGCTCGCCTCTCGCCTCTCACTCCACGTAACAGAACAATCCGTCACAAAAGGATCCAGCAGCTTTTCACCCGGACATTAAGCAGATATGGACACTGACAGGATTAAACAAGTACCACGCACGCTCGAGCAACACATCCGTGAGTTTTTAGCTATCGCAAACTATTCTACCCTGCCGGACTGCATCATTATGGAGATCTTTTGTGATTGCATTAATGAGCCTCTAAAGGCTAGACTCAGACGCGAGGGTCCGCACTCATCTCTGGCTACTTTCATGAACTTTGCCTTATTGTGTGTGGGCTTGCCGTGTACTGTGGGGGTTGCGAAGGAGGAACGCGACAACGCGGACATGGCAGCCGCGCACCCCTCTCGCAGATTGGCGGTAACGCCGGATCACGACGCCACAAACAAGTTTTCCGCCTGGATCGCTCGTGAAATGGCGGCTGTGACGGAGCGTGCCCTAGCTATGGCGGTGTCAGCAGAGTCTGTGCACAAGATGGCGGCCGCGCCGCTGTGCACTCGCGAAATGATGGCGACGGAGGAGCCCGTGCACAAAATGGCGGCGACTGCGATGCCCGTTCGCAAGATGGCGGCGGCGCCAGTGCGCGCTCACCAGATGGCGGCGACGGCGGAGCCCGTTCACAAAATGGCGGCGAAAGCGGAGCTCCGTCACGTCACAGCTGCTATACCAGAGCCGTATAAAATCACAGCTGCATTTCCTGAGTCAAGTCAAGTTGCAGCTGTATTTCCTGAGTCAAGTCAAGTTTCCAAGTCAAGTCAAGTTGCAGCTGTATTTCCCGAGTCAAGTCAAGTTTCCAAGTCAAGTCAAGTTGCAGCCGTGTTTCTTGAGTCAAGTCAAGTTTCCAAGTCAAGTCAAGCTACGGTCCTTGTTCCTGTGTCAAGTCAGGTTAAAGCTGTGTTTCCTGTGTCAAGTCAGGTCAGAGCTATCACTCCTATCTCAAGTCAAGTTACAGCCATCTCTCCTGAGCCAAGCATTGTCAAGATGGCCGTCACGCCAGAGCCACTGCATAAGATGGCTGCCACGCCAGAGCCACTGCACAAGATGGCTGCCACGCCAGAGCCACTGCACAAGATGGCCGCCATCTCCAAGCCACTCCACAAGATGGCCGCCATTCTTAAACCGTTGGTCAGCACCCGGACGCCACCTGTGGTCATGATGGCCCACGTGCTGGACTCACCCCTAATGACAGTATGGGCAGCAAAAATGGCGCTCCTTCATGCCACGGCGGCTACCCCTGGGTCAAGTCAAGACACAGAGTCAAGTCAAGACACCGCTGCCGTTCTCCACGAGTCAAGCCAGGTCACAGCTGTGCCCCACGAGTCAAGCCAGGTCACAGCTGTTCTCCACGAGTCAAGCCAGGTCACACCTGTTCTCCACGAGTCAAGTCACATTACAGCAGCTGTTCATACTAGGTCAAGTCAAGTTACAGCCGTGTCTCCTGAGCCAGGTCAAGCTACGACTGTTGTTCCAGAGTCAAGTCAAGCCAAAGCTGTAGCTTCCAAGTCCAGTCAAGCTTCCAAGTCCAGTCAAGCTTCCAAGTCCAACAACGTCAAGGCGGTCGTTCCTGCGTCAAGCAACGTCAAGGCGGTCGTTCCTGCGTCAAGCAACGTCAAGGCCGTGGTTCCTGAGTCAAGCAACGTCAAGGCCGTGGTTCCTGAGTCAAGTAAAGTCATTGATCTTCACAAGCCCGTCCAAGTCACCGCTGGTCTTCACGTATCAAATCAAGTCACTGCTGATCTCCATGAGCCAAGTCAAGTCACCGTTGATCTCCATGAGTCAAATCAGGTCACCGCTGATCTTCACGAGCCAAGTCAAGTCACCGCTGATCTCCAAGAGTCAAGTCAGTTCACTACTGATCTTCACGAATCAAGTCAAGTCACAGCCAATCTCCACGAACCAAGTCACGTCCTGCCCGACGGCCCAGAGCCTCCCCATGTTTCATCAGTCCTCCCAGTGCCTCAGTCTCGTCCGCCCAGAGTCAAGTCACGTCTCGTCTGACCGCCCAGAGCCTTGTCACATTATGTCTGCCAGTGTGATGGCGATCCACTTCTCAGTATGTGGGCTACACTCCAAAGGCGTCTGTTCATAAGTCCGCCCCTGAGATCCGTCTGTTCACAAGTCCCCTGAGAAAGCCTGCTCCAGTGCTCCCGCCTGGTCACAAGTCTGCTCCAGAGCTCCTGTCTGATCACAAGCCTGCTCCAGAGCTCCCTGATCACAAGCCTGCTCCAGAGCTCCCGTCTGATCACAAGCCTGCTCCAGAGCTCCCGCTGATCACAAGCCTGCTCCAGAGCTCCCGACTGATCACAAGCCTGCTCCAGAGCTCCCGTCTGATCACAAG
Source organism: Labeo catla (assembly GCA_012976165.1). Classification (NCBI taxonomy): domain Eukaryota; kingdom Metazoa; phylum Chordata; class Actinopteri; order Cypriniformes; family Cyprinidae; genus Labeo; species Labeo catla. Next base: position 48,718 of record VONZ01000596.1, read on the forward strand.
TCTGCTCCAGAGCTCCCGTCTGGTCTCCACCTCCACCTCCGGCTCCGCCCTGGAGGGCTCCTGCTCCGCCTCCGGCTCCGCCCTGGAAGGCTCCTGCGCCTCCTGCTCCACCTCTGGCTCTGCCCTGGAGGGCTCCTGCTCCGCCTCCGCCCTGGAGGGTACCTGCTCTGTCGGTCCTGCCTCAATCACCGGGCCCTCCACATGGATCTGGCCCTCCAGCCCTCGCCCTGTCTCGCTCCCGCCCCACCGCTCCCCTGGACTGTTGTTCCCTTCGAGCATCTGGAAGCTGCTCCTTGGGGGGGGGCTATGTCACGAATCTGGTCGATGTTCCGCGGTCCGCTCACCACCAGAGGTCACTCTCACCTTATCTCACACTGACTGTTGCTTTACACCCCGGACTACATCTCCCAGTATCCTTCATGCTGATTGCGTCATCGCATGTGACCAATCAGCGTCACTATAAAAGCCCGGTCTTTCTCCTTGCAAGTCACGGATTGTTGATGTTGTTGTATTTCCATAGTTAGCGTTTCCTAGTTTCCTTGTTCCTTGTTCCTAGTTCCTAGTTCCTTGTGTTTTTTGATTCCCTTGCCTGGCTCCCCCGTTTTTCGACTGTTCACCGCCTGCCTTTTCGGACTATCTATCGTTATTGGATTATTCTCTACTACTGCCTGTGATTTACCTGTTTGCTCCTGTCTCGACCCTGCCTGTACGACCAGGTCTTTGTCTCGTCCTATTAATAAAAGCTTGCGTATGGATCCGCTCGCCTCTCGCCTCTCACTCCACGTAACAGTTACTCTGTGGATGGAAACCAGAGGATAGACTGACAGTCGCCCCCAGTAACTGACAAAACTCCTGGAAAGAATCTGGAAATAAACTGGGGCCCCCTGTCGGAGACCACATCATTCGGGAGGCCATGAATGCGAAAGACGTGATCAACGACAGTAACCGCTGTCTCCTTAGCAGAGGGTAATTTAGGTAAGGGAATGAAATGAGCCGCCTTCGAGAACCGGTCCACTACGGTTAAAACAACCGTGTTACCTTGGGAGGGTGGGAGGGCAGTAACGAAATCGAGCGCGATGTGGGACCAGGGTCTCGAAGGGACTGACAGCGGTTGAAGTAGCCCCTCTGGAGGTCGATTGGAAGTCTTACCACGGGCACAAGCCGAACAGGCCAGGACAAAATCCCGGATGTCATGAGCCATAAAGCGCTTAGGAAGCGCATAGTTTAGTAAAAATAACAGTACTACGGATCTATTGAGTACTCCTGCCCTAAGAGCAGCACTAATGTTAAAGCGGTCATCGGATGCCCATTTTCCACAAGCTGCTATGATTCTTTAGGGTCTTAATAAAAAGTCAATCGAAATAAAGTTAATCGGTGTCGCCCTGGATCTTCGGCTCTCCGTCTCCACCTCGGGCTCCTCCGCCAGCGGCTCCGCCTCCGTCCGTCGGCCCCCTGGAGTCGTCAGCCTTTCCTCCACCATGGCTCCTCCCTCCGTCGGCTCCACCGTGGGTCGTCATCATGGCTGCGGTCTGGGTCTCCCTCTGGTTCTCCTGCTCCGGGTCCCTCCTGTTTCCTCCTTGGCTCCTTCCACCTTCGTCACCCCCCTGGACTATGTTATGTTTATTTGAACTGTCCGTCCGGCCATGGCCTCCTGAACCACCCACCTACTCTCTTGTTTTTTTTTGTATGTTGTACGGCGCGAGACGTGCCTATTCAGAGGGGGGCGTAATGTCACATTTATGTCTGTTTATGTCTTTTGGTTTCTCCCATTGTCTCCCCCCGTCGATCTGTCAGTTTTGGTTTAACCCTCATTACCGTCATCCCCTTCACCTGTGTTTGTAATTAGTCTCACCCTTTATAAGTCTGCTTGTGTTTTGAGTTTGCTGTCGGTCCTTAACGTTATTTGGAAGTGTGTGTGGATGTATCGTTGTGTTCCTGCCTGTTCCTACGAAGATTTATATTAAATTGTTATTTGTTTGTATCGTATCTCGTTTCTCGTCTCGTTCGTCCAGCACAACACGTAACACAAAGAAAGTCCAGAGATTCCCTTTCTCCAAGTATGGACGAGTGATGGCTTCTGCTGTTTTTTTTGCAAAGAGAAGAAAAACTACATTAAACAGTCAATGACAGGTTTGTCATCATTATAAGCACATCATGTGAAAAAAAAAAAAAAAAAAACGCAGATGCAGATTTAGACACTGTTGCACAGTATCTAAAATGTTGTTAAGGTCAGTCTTAAATTCCTTAAATTCCAAAGAATAATCATACAGAAATACTTTGACGTGAGTAGTGCATAGTACATGACAAATAACAGTAATATGAACCTATTCAGTACTTCTGCCCTGAGAGCAGTGCATAGTACAATAAAAAATAACAGTGATATGAACCTACTGAGTACTCCTGCCCTGAAAGCAGTGCATAGTACATGAAAAATAACAGTAATACGGACCTATTGAGTACTCTTGCCCTGAGAGCAGTGCATAGTTAAGTAAAAATAACAGTAATACGGACCTATTGAGTACTCCTACCCTGAGAGCAACGCATAGCTTAGCAATGCATAGTACACTAAAAATAACAATAATACCTATTGAGTACTCCTGCCCTGAGAGCAGCCCATAATTCAGTTTAGTACTGTTATTTTCACTCCTGCCCTGAGAGCAGTGCATAGTTTAGTTAAAATAACAGTAATATGAATATATTCAGTACTCCTGCTCTGAGGGCAGTGCATAGTTTAGTAAAAAATAACAGTAATAAGAATATATTCAGTACTCCTGCTCTGAAAGCAGTGCATAGTACACTACAAATAACAGTAATACGAACCTATTGAGTACTCCTTCCCCCGAGAGCAGTGCATAATTCAGTTTAGTACTGTTATTTTTACTCCTGCCCTGAGAACAGTGCATAGTTCAGTAAAAAAAACAGTAATAAAGACTATTGGGTACTTCTGCCCCGAGAGCAGCGCATAATTCAGATTAGTACTGCTATTTTTACTCCTGCCCTGAGAACAGCGCATAATTTAGTAAAAATAACAGTACTACAAACCTATTGAGTACTCCTGCCCTGAGAGCAGCGCTAATGTTAATGCAAGCGCTAACTGACTAATGAAATGCCACTGAGATTTGAATGAGTTCTGTTGTCACTCATATAGGCTTCACAGACAGCGCGGTAGCATTGGAAAAGCATGTTTTACTCAATTTACCCCATAAGCAGCTTTGGTGCGATCGACTGATAAAGCAGTTGAATGAAAAATGCATATGATATGTAGTCCATGATTACTTGTTCTGTGCGTCTTTGCCTGCTAATTATCTCAGTAAACGTAAGTGATTTATTATTTTTTTAATAAAATACATGGTAAATTCACTTACCTTGCAGCAAATGCCTCCCACAAACATTTTTGAGTAACTAAAGGTCCTATCTGCGTCATTTTTGGGTGGGTGAAGTGTTCCCGGTTCCGGTTGACTTAATGCAGCTTAACAATCCTTTAACGGATTCGGATTATAGAAATTAGTTATGTATAGGCTAAGTTAAAGACATGGGTCTTTTATCTAGATTTAAACTGACAAAGTGTGTCTTCCTCCCGAACAGCGTTAGGTAGATTGTTCCAGAGTTTGGGCGCTAAATAAGAAAATTATCTGCTGCCTGCGGTTGATTTTGATATTTTAGGTAATTGCCAGAGTTTTAGGAACTCAGTGGACCTGAGGGACTATAATGTGATAAGAGCTCGCTGAAGTACTGAGGAGCTAAACCATTCAGGGCTTTATAAGTAATTAGCAAGATTTTAAAATCTATACAATGTTTAATTTTGGACCAGCTGGAGTTTGTTTATTAAGCGAGCAGAACAATCACCCAATAAAGCATTACAATAATCTAACCTTAAGGTCATAAACGCATTAATTAACATTTTGGCATTTGACATTGAGAGCACAGGTCGTAATTTAGATATATGTTTGAGATGGAAAAATGCGGTTTTGCAAATGCTAGAGATGTGGCTTTCGAAGGAAAGATTGCTATCAAATAGCACACCTAGGTTCCTAATTGATGATGAAGAATTGACAGAACAGCCATCAAGTATTAGTGCTTTAGGTTATTGCACGCAGAGGTTTTAGGTCCAATAATTAACACTTCTGTTTTTTCAGAATTTAGCAGTAAGAAATTACTCATTCAGTTTTTTTATCTCAACTACACAATCCGTTGACAAATCCAAATTGGTATGTTTCACAGAGCCGCAACAAAATATAGAGCTGAGTATCATCAGCATAACAGTGAAAGCTAACACTATGTTTCCTGATGATATCTCCCAAGGGTAACATGTAAAGCATAAAAAAGTAATAGCCTTGGTACTGAGCCTTGAGGTACTCTATACTACACTTGTGATCGATATGATACCTCTTCATTCACTGCCACGAATTGCTGGCTGTCAGATAAGTACAATTTGAACCATGCCAATGCACTGCCACTAATGCCAACATAATTTTCAAGTCTGTTCAAAAGAATGTTGTGGTCAACAGTGTCAAATGCAGCACTAAGATCCAATAGCACTAACAGAGAGATACAACCATGATCGGATCACAAGAGCATAGAGCAAGAGCAAGAGATAGAATAGGGTCTAACATATATGTTTTTGGTTTAGATGATTTAACTAGTTTATACAATTCTTCCTCTCCTATAGTGGATAATGAATGGAATTGTTCCCCGGAGATCTATAGCGCACTATCTGATGCGATACTGTAACTGACGGCTGCATGGTGACAATTTTATCTCTAATAGTATGGATGAAGTAAAGTAGTTCATAAAGTTATTACTGCAATGCTAATGGGGAAAGTCAATGCCTGTTGGTTCTTTATTTTTTGTTAATTCAGCCACTGTATTAAATAAATACCTAGGGTTATGTTTTTATCATGCTTCTAAAAGAGACGAAAAGTAATCATATCTTTTAGCAGTTTTTAATGCTATTCTATAGGATGGAGTACATTCACGCCAGGCGATACGAAAAATCTCTAGTTTTGTTTTCCTCCAGCTGCGCTCCATTTTCCGGTCTGCTCTCTTTAGGGTGCAAGTGTACTCGTTATACCACGGGGACAGACTGTTTTCATTAATCTTCCTTAAGCGCAAAGGAGCGACCGTATCGAAAGTGCTAGAAAAGAAAGAGTCAATAGTTTCTGTTACAACAAGTTTTTCTGAGCTATTTGGACAAGTCAGGAAGATTACTTAAAAAGAAGTCTTTTGTGGTAGAAGTGATGGTTCTACCATACTTGTAATAAGGAGTTGAAATTACAGTTTTAGTTATCTGGAGTATACACAAGACTAGATAATGATCTGAAATATCATCGCTTTGCTGCAGAATTTCAATGCCATTAACATCAATTCCATGTGACGGTATTAAATCTAGAGTATGATTTCGACAATGAGTAGGTCCTGACACGTGTTGTCTAACCCCAATAGAGTTCAGAATGACTAGAAATATTGATCCCAGTGCATCGTTTTCATTATCAACATGGATGTTAAAGTCACCCACTATTAAGACTTTATCTATAGCCAACACTAAATCAAGTACAAACGTCACAGGGATTTATCATTAACACTTGTTTCTCTGGATAATGTTATATAAAGCACCATTACTTTAAACGAGTTATACTTGAAGCCCGTTCTCTGAGAAACACTGAAAATATTGCTATAAATTGTAGAAACACCTTTAAGACGTGGCTCATGTTTATAACAGTAATCTTGGGGGGTAGACGCATTTAGGATAATGTAATCATCTGCTTTTAGCCAGGTTTCTGTCACACAGAGCACGTCTAGTCTCTATAGTATGATATAGTATGATATCTAGGTGAAAGGGTCTCTATGCGCTGAGAATTAACTAATTTCGGTGATGTGAGGCAGCTAGCAGACGGTCCGTTTAGTCAGTTGGTCAGCTTCCTGACCTGGGCCCCAGTTAGTCAAGTGCAATCTCTAAGACTATATGCCATATTTCTAGAGAGAAGAGCGGCACCACCCCTGGAGGGATGGAGACCATCTCTTTTCAACAGGTCAGGTCTGCCCCAAAAACTTGTCCAGTTGTCTATGAAACCTATGTTATTCTGCGGGCACCACTTAGACATCCAGCTATTTAGTGATGACAGTCTGCTATGTATCTTGTCGGCGCCAAATTACAGTGTCTGACATCATACTTGCAAGTTCACACACCTCTACAACATTATTTTCAGTGATCTCCGACTGGCGAAGTCGAACATCATTTGTGCCGACGTGAATAACAATCTTACTGAATTTACGTTTAGCATTAGCCAGCACTAAATTTGCCAAAATGTCAGGCACTCTGGCTCCCTGTAAACACTGGACTATGGTGGCTGGTGTCTCTATTTTCACATCCCGTACAATAGAATCGGCAAAAACTAGAACACTTTCATCAGGTTTTTCAGTGGGTGCGTCACTGAGTGGCGAGAACCTGTCTGATGTTTTGATCGGAACGGAAGAGCGGTGTTTTGACCCGTGACTATGCCATCTCACAGTCACCCAGTTGCCCAAAGGCAAAGTTACCGTAACCGAACAATGTACAGGACTCCCTGAGCTAGTCGCATCCAAAGGCGTATCCAAGGCCCTAACATTCTTACTATCCTCTATTAAAGTTTGGATGCATGTCTCTAGTTCTGAAATCTCTGTCAGCCTAACTATTTCCCTGCATTTATCACATGTAAATCCCTCACAGAGGGATCGATAAGCTATACATGTAGCAAGTGGTGCAAACAACAATAGCAGGAAAAGAAGCCATTACTCACCGTGATTGTAGAACAATTTCAGCTCACCACTGTTGTTTTATGAACTCATGAAGAGAAGGGCAGGTGGAGAAAACAATGGGGTGAGAGGAAAAAAAGGAAAACAGTAGTAGACGTGAATAGAAACGAGAAAGGAAACCCGAATGACAGGCTAACCTGCTAACGGAATGCAAAAGCACAGCACGACGTTGCACTCACGGTTATACAATAAAAGCGAACGATCAGATCAATCAGATTAGTTTGAGGGATAATATCAGAAATCTGGTGGGAATAAAGCTATATTTTATCACTTTAAACAACAGAGAGTAATAGTAAGATAGAGATTTCTATAGAAAAACGAAGCTTCGGGGAGCTACAAACACACACCACTCTGCAGCATGGCAAACAGGAAGAAAGAGTTTATGACAGAAGAAAGAGTAAGAGTAACTCATGAGAGTAACTACTTCCTGTTCTATAACCAGAGGCTGCTTGATACACACCATCTGCAGAACCCATTGAGACACATTTGGCAGAAGCTTCCCCTGGTGAAAAAAACAGCATATGCTGGTAGGCATGTTTTGATGCTGGGATGCTGGTTAGGTATGTTTTGGTGCTGGTTTAAGCTGGTCCTTTGACTTCTGAGGGCAGGGAGGAGTGGAGAACACCTCATCATATGGTCCCCGTCTCTCCTCAGGTCCCTGAGCAAGCTCTGGTTATGAAACAAGAAGTAAACGCTCTTCTGAGAAAGGAGGCCATCAAGGTGGTCCCTCTTCATGACAGGGAGTCCTGGTTCTACAGCTGGTACTGGGGGAGTTGCGTTCAATTTTAGATCTGCGTCTACTGAACCGCACTGTTATGTGTCTTAAGTTCAGGATGCTGACACTCAAGCATGTCGTGTCTCAGATCAGGTCCGCGTACTGGTTTGTCACGATAGATCTGAATGACGCATACTAACAAATCTCCATCCAAATCTCCAAGTTTCTGAGGTTTGCTTTGGGGGGGGGAAAGCTTACCAATACAGAGTTATTCCTTTTGGCCTAGCACTGTCACTCCGCACTTTCACCAAGCGTGTGGACCCTGCCCTGGCTCCATTACGACTCCAGGGCATCCGCATACTCAATTATATTGATGATTGGTTGATTTTAGCTCAGTCAGAGCAGATATTGGCTCGGCGTCGAAATGTTGTTCTCGCTCACATGAAAGATCTGGGGTTGCTGCTGAACACCAAGAAGAGTGTGATTTTTTTTGTCATTCATTTTTTGTCACTTTTTTCTTCAGTACAGAGAACCACCTATCTGGGTGTCGTGTGGGATTCGACCACAATGCAGGCACGTCTGTCTCCTACTCAGATCAAATCTGTCCTCACGACAGTCAAAACAGTCAAAATAGGCCAGTCACTCACTGTGAAGCAGTTTCAAAAACTGTTGGGTCTGATGGCAGCTGTGTCCAACGTAATAGCTTTTGGCTTGCTGTACATGAGACCCCTGCAGTGGTGGCTCAGGACCAAGAGGTTTTCCCCCAGGGGATCATGGTCACATGGCACTGTTTTTGTGCCTTAGATGTGTGGAGGTAACCTTGGTTTCTATCTCAGGACCTGGTGCTGGGGCCTCCTTGTCGTCATGTAACGTGTACAGGCTGGCACGCTAGATTCTCTTGTGGGCCCAGGGGAAAATCCTCTCGCTGAGAGCAGTACATATCCCAGGGCATCTCAGTCAGGGAGCAGACGTCCTGCCAAGGCAGGGGCCAAGGCCCAGGGAATGGAGACTCCACCCTGAGGTGGTGGAGCTCATTTAGACCCAGTTTTGTCAAGCTCAGGTGGATCTGTTTGTGAATCAGGAGACTTCACACTGTCCCCTTCGGTTCTCCCCTGAGACTGGATGCCATGGTACAGATGTGGCCGAAGCTTCGTCTGTATGTTTTTTTCCCTGATCGCTCTGCTGCTGGGAGTTCTTGAGAGAGTGCACTGGGATGGGGCCCCATTCTGGCTGGGCCGAGTATGGTTCTCTGATCTAATTTTTCTCCTCGATGACTCTCCATGATGGTCAGGTGGGATCTCCTCTCACAAGCGGGGGGCATGATCCTTCACCCCCGCCTGAGTTATGGAAGCTGTGGGTGTGGCCTGTAGCATCTGGATCAGTCAGACACACAGTTATTTGTTACATTTAAAACCTTTAAACCTAAACTTAAAACCACCAAGCCAGCTATGTGTTGGACTTCTGGAGACAACCCCCAAAAGCAACTAACACCCCAAAAGGGCTTAGTTGCCAGGGCGACCATCTGATAACATGGGTTTTATTGCTCAAAGGAATGCAAGCAGAGCACATTACATTTGCCCACAGGAAAGACACAATGCCTATAGAAATGGACTCGTTCCTATTCATTCACAGACAAACCTTTCCTTGAACTTCCTATCACACATAGCCCCAGGTCATTATGTATAGTATTACTGCCTTGTATTTTGTGTTTTATATTGTATTCTGTTGTATGCATTTGTCATGATAGATCTCTATTGTAGTATAACTTACCTATGCCATGTTTGGTCTCTTTGAATTTGTATTTTGATGATCTAAAAGATGGTGCATATTATATGTTGACACCTATGCAACATGTTAGTGTTTTAAAAATCCTTAGTAGTTTTTGCATCAACACCCAATCGGATTACATATGCAAAATACCATGCTCACAGACAAAGAGTCATAAACTTCCCTCCAAAAGTGAAAGTCACCATTGGCTCTTGGGCCTCCTGGAGGTGTAGCCTCCAGAGACCTTAAAGGCATCACACGAGTGATCACCCCCCTCTCTTCTGCTAAGTCTTCCGATTGATGCCCGTGTGAGGGACTCACGGGGAGCCTAAGCGTGCCCAGTGGGCCCGACAGGCCCCAACATATGGAGCTGTGGCTCTCGACCACAAAGAGTCAGACATTTTCACTCAGCCCTGAAATTCATCTTCAAGGAAATGCCCTTAAACAGACATTTCTCTCTTCCACGTTTTTTAGTTTCCTTCACTCGTCTCACATGACTCGCCTCAGTCAGTCAGGGGTTCTTTTAGAACCTAAGAATGAGGAGGATGAGCTAGAACTCTTCAGGACTTCTCTAGGTTGCGCCAGAACCAAAACCATCAAAACCATCAAGACTTTCACCAGCGACTGCATTCAGACACTTGTTCTATGACCAAAGCAATGCAAGTATCATACATTTAACTAAACAAAACAGAGGTTTAGTATAAGCTGTAGACGGCACTGATGGTTTCTTCTAGCTAATTCACAACAGGCCCCTGAGGGGGCACAACTTATAGTCGCCGTTCTCTCATCTGAGGTTGTTTAGACCATCCTGCAATCCAGAGCTCCCTCAATGAGGAAACTGTACGCCTGGAGGTGGAATCTCCTGATGTGTCAAGTGCCAGCTCAACCCAGTCCACTTCCCAGTAGGTTCAGTGCTGGAGTTCCTGCAGGCCTGGTTTGCCACAGGGTTAACCCACTTGCTGGGTAAACACCCCTTAGTTACACGTTTCCTCCATGGTGCGCTGAGGCCACCAGTATGTACCCGCATCTCCATGTGGGACCTGGCTGCGGTCTTAGAGGCTCTATGTAAACCACCTTTTGAGCCTCTTGAGGAGATTTCGGACAAAGTTCTTTCCTTTAAGACCATCTTTCTTCTCACCATCCCGCCCCTTTAAAAAGTCTGTGACTTACAGGCCCTTTCAGTGTCCCCCTCTTATTTAGACTTTTCGCCAGGTATGGTCAAAGTATTTTTGTACCCTAAACCGGGGTACGTCCCCAAGATACTCTCCTCCGTGCCACACCCCGTCATGCTCCAGGCCTGCTGTCCTCCTCCCTTCAGAGAACCAGAACAGCAGAAGCTTAATTGTATGTGTCCAGTGCAAGGACTAGATGCCTATGTCCACAGAGCTGCCTTGTGGAGGAATTTTGAGCACTTGTTTGTGTGTTTTGGTCTTTTTAAGAAAGGTCCCCCTGCTTCTAAACAGACCCTAAATCTGTGAATTACAGGTGCCATATCTCTTACCTATGAGTCCCCTGGTTTCCCCTCGCCCTTGAGAGTCAAGGCTCACTAGACTCATAGTATGCCGGCCTCCAAGGCCTTTCTGTCAGGTGTGCCCTTGTAGGACATCTGCAACGCTGCAAGCTGGTCCATGCCACTCACTTTTGTGAGGTTCTATGGCCTAGACCTCTAGCCACTCCGGGCTCCTCTGTCCTTTCTTCTTAACTTGCCTACACACACAGGGATTTGCAGCTCGAGTATGTAACCATGGTTCCCCAAGGGAACGAGACACTGTATCTCTGAGCCATACTTCCAGCATCGCTGCAGCACTCCTAGTGGCAGAACTTGCTGGCTGCATTCACCGCATCTGCTCTTATAGCTTCCTGATTCTCTACGTCACCCCGCCCCTGACATCTCGCTTCTCTATTGGACTGATTTCAGACGTTCAGAGCGTGGCTCACCGAAGGCATTCTCAAAGCATTTTCCGATGCAGCATCTCGTTCCCTCAGGGAACCATGGTTACACACATAACCTGGAGACGTTTGTCATGCTGCTTTGTTTATGCAGGTGTTTTTCTGCTTCTGTATATCAGTAACTGAAGTCATTTAACCATTTATACAAAATGAAGTTTAAACTTTTCACATGTAAGTTTAAAATATTCTAGCTGAGCCCTGTTGGAAACAGGTAGACCAGGAGACTCTTGGGTATCTTCAGCAAAGTTCTTGATTGAGAACGCGCTGCATGGTGCTGCAGTCATCAAACGTCTAACTAAGGCAATAATACATTGTAGTTTATATACATTTAGGGGGCAGTGCTTAGAAATGGAGACAAAGCATGTGGGTGATGACCTTAAAGCATGCAAATGAAGTATGCCCCATTTACACCAGTCCTAATCCAATCATTTGGGGCAGAGGCACCAAGAGCCATTACAATCAAAAGGTGAACATCTCAGTAATCTGGCTAATTTGACTTACAATGAGAGAGCAGGAACTGGCAGGAACCTTTTGCTCCAACTTTGCTTGAGAGTCTAATGTCATCATATTTACTTAAATACTGAATACAATGTACTTCATGCTTGTCACATGACACAATGCAGCCACAATAGCACTGTATGACACGTGTATCACTTTTATATAGTTTTTCCTTTTTTTATTATTAATATTCACAAACATGCTCACTGTATTATAAAATATATAATATTCCAATTCTGAAATATGTGCAAGTAAATGTATTTGGAAGTTTTAACACTTTTATAATGACTGTGTTAGTTCATTTATACTGGGTGATGGGCTCCACCATGTTAGTTTGCGCTGAATCCGAGCTGTGGGATTTACAACACGCAAATTCATCCTCTACCCCCAAAAAACATTAAAGAATGTCTCTGGTGAACTGTTAATCTTTTAATAAACTCAGGACATAAATTTCGAATTAGTTAAATAAGACAAAACATTACACTAAGATTTTGAGATTTAATATTTAATATTTAGATAATACAGATTTCAAAATTGTTATTTGGTTTAAGCATTTAATTAGAAACACCTGCTGTATTAATCTTTGCTTTGTCAAGCAAATTGAACCACAAACCCACCAATCACAGCAAAAAGAGCTGTACATTTATTGTCACTCTTGGGGTATGATGACAAATCTGAAGATGCTGAACACATACAGTGGCCAAGATATATAAACTCAGAGACAAGCATGTTGTGCTCTAAAGGCTATTGATAACTAAACAGCACTGAGTAAAAGAGGGTGCAACAGTTGGTGCATCTGTATATGAGGTGACGTGACAACTTTTCATCCACCAGTCATCTACCTTGGTAAGCAGAGAATATTTCTGAACTAAATGCATTTTGAAATCAGACATGCATATCATAATCTCAAAGTGTTCACCAATATTTATTGGGTTCTAAAAGCTAGTATAGATGAAAAACGTATTAGCATTTCCAAAGAACTGACAACTTGTTGAAGAAAGTAATATTTTTGAAAGGAAATACTTTGTATCAAAACTCTAACATTCCTGTTAGAGGTAACATTCCTATTGTCACTCTCTTTTTCTCCTTTTGTTTAGGTCACAGATGGACAACCTGACATTTAGATACAGTGTACTGTTAGTGGAAGGACTAAATGTTACACCTCAGTCCAACTATCTTGCATTTGTCATCCTTTTGATGGCTTACACATTTATAATGGTATCTAACCTCTGGATTTTGATTCAGATCTCCGCAGAGAAAGGTTTACACCAGCCCATGTATATTATTTACTGCAATTTGCCACTCAAAGATGTTATAGGAACAACTGTTATTGTGCCACGTTTGTTGAGGGATCTTGTAACAAACCCCTCCGAACGCTACATCACATATGCAGAGTGCGTTTTTCAAGCCTTTTTTATACATATGAATGGAACAACATGCCACACTATTCTAATGATCATGGCCTTCGACAGATATGTGGCCATATGCAATCCATTGCGGTACATTGCTATAATGAGCAATCATATGGTGGTTAAGCTGTCAGCAGGAGCTTGGGGTGCTGCATTTGTCCTGGTAGGAATTTTGATTGGCCTCAGTGTGCGGCTGTCCCACTGCAGATCAGTGATTCAAAACCACTTTTGTGATAATGCTTCACTGTTTAAACTCTCTTGTGAAAATACAATGATTAATAATGTATATGGATTAACTTTTACTGTAGTTTTACTAGTCTCTTCAATGGGAAGTGTTGTATTAACTTATCTCAGAATTGCAATTGTATGCTTAACCGGCAAGAACAAAGCGACAAACAAAAAAGCCATAAAAACATGCTGCACTCACTTGACCCTTTACATAATCATGCTGGTCTCTGGATTTGTTGCAATTTTTCTGCATCGTGTTTCTGAATATTCTGAAAATAGAAGAATAGCAAGTATAGTTTTCAGTGTTGTACCACCAGGACTAAATCCCATAATATATGGTTTACAAGTCAAAGAAATAAGACAAAATGTTTTTACGTTTTTTAAAAAAGAAAGTTAATACTATGTGATTTTTGTTTATATATCAATGATCAAATGCACTGTATGTAGAGAATTTTTGTTGCAAGTGATGACTTTTGAACAGTAAATATAATTGTCAAGATTTTTGTTTACTTTTGAGCATTGCTTATGTGTTTCTGCATGTGTGAAATTAGGACCATTGAGAGTCAATATAGTGAATATAATTCATATATAGGGCAAATTATTTCAGTAACAAGTTGAAACTAACCAAGGCAACTTACAATGTATACATTTTGATAAATATAAATTTCCAGCTAAGTTGTTATTTACAATATGTCAGTGAAAAGGGTGTGAGGGGATCACTCCGCTGTGGCGACCTCTGATCAAGGGAGCAAGCCGAAGGAGAGAGAGAGAGTGAAAAGGGTGTGAGGGATATTAACAAAAAAGCAGTAAAGTAGATATACAACTACATAGCAGTACTGTAAAACAAACAACAAATGCAGTTTAAGAAACGTAATCAGGAGAAACCTTTTTTCCTATAGAAACACCTCTAGTTTTGTATTCTCCAGCCGCTCTCTTTAGAGCATGAGTATGCTCATTATACCACAGTGTTGGACTGTTTTCTTACTCTTCCTTAAGCATAAAGGAGCAACCATATCTAAAGTGCTAGAAAGGAGAGAGTCTATAGTTTTCCTAATTATTTACACATGTACCATAATTGCTAAAGAGAGGGGAGGGAAAAATGCCCAAACATTTTTCGGAATTTAAGTTTGAGATCAGTCAGGTGGACAATCAAGATTATTTGTTAATGGAACAGGAGCATTGTTGACATGGTGGTCCAGAACAACTCCATCTGCCACAAAGAAAGAGGCCTTTGAAGATGTTGAGACAGGACCTTATCAGGCATGGATTCAACCTTCTTACATCTTTGCTCCTATGATGCAAGCACAGCAAATATGTAATGTAGATAAAATGCAATGAAGTTCTCTTTCAGATGTAAATGAAAGGCAAGATCAATAATTCAAATGCAGTTCTTGCTGCTTAAGGTGGCACAAACAGATTTTATGTTTAAAGGGGTAATTACTTTTATCTCATGGGAGATGGCAGGTGCTGGATAATTTTTATTTCATTTAGATATACACAATATACATAACTGAGGTGAAGTTCTTGGGAAAAATCTCAAAAGGTGGCTACACTATGGATTCCAAGGAAATTGCACCTGTGCAAGCACTAAGGGACCATAATCCTAAAACGGCGGGTGACTTGAGACAACTGCTGGGGTTCCTGTCAACTACTATCACACACATATATTCCTAGTTTTTCCTAGATTGCCAAATCCCCAGAAAAGAGAGCAAGCCGTAAAAATGGCATTGGTAAGAAGGAAGGGGGAAAATGGCGAAAAACAGCTCAACTTCATGCCAGTCAGCCTATATCATGGACAGAACAGCACCAAAAGGTCCTCAACCAATTACTTGAGTTCTTGCTGCACCCTCCAATCCTAGGCTACCCTAATTTTGAACAGGCCTTCATCTTGCATTGTGATGCGTCACAAGATGGACTTGGTGTCATAGTATATCAAAGACAGCAAGGGAAGCTGGTAGTCATTGGCTATGGTTCACGCACATTAAAAGCTCCAGAGAAGAATTATCATTTGCACTCTGGGAAACTGGAATTCCTAGTGTTGAAATGGGCCATTTATGAATAATTTTGTGAGTACTTGTATTACGCAACCTCCTTTGTGGTCTATACGGACAATAACACTTTGACATGTGTTTTGTCCATGGCAAAGCTCAACGCCACCACTCATTGATGAATAGCAGAATTGGCTGACTACAATTTTACAATCAAATATAGACCGCATACACTGGGATGCTGATGTACTGTCATGGATGCTTCTGAATATGGACAGTTACATGCAGGCCTGCTCGCAGGAGGCGAGTTCAAGAGTTATCACTACCGTCACAGATGCACTTCTTTTGAAGCCGAAGGAAGGAGAGCCCTGGATGTGCCCTATCACTCTAGCTACAGTTTGTTCTGAAGCAGATTATGAGCAAGGCGAACAATAAATGATGAAGGTAACATCTGAGGAACTGAAAGGGGCATAAGAAAGAGATCCAGTGCTCAGAAAAGTGTGCGAGTATGTGGTAGCAGATCAGTGGCCAAGGTTGCTGAGATGAGACCGTAGGGATGAGGTGACTGTTCTGTACAGGCAGAAAAGCAAGTTATGTCTGGATGAGGAAGGAATTCTGTGTCGACAAGTAGCAGGACAAACCCAGATAGTGCTGCCCAAAAAAACCCTCCAGTTGGTGCTTAAGCAGATCTATGAGGAAATGGGACACCAAGGAGTGGAGTGCACCCTGAGCCTCATCCGAGAGAGGTTTTATTGGTGTCATATGCGGGGAGATGTGGAACATTATGTTACCAAGGTGTGTAGCTGTTCGAAAAGAAAACGTCCAAACAAGATGACGAGATCGCCACTGGTAAATATAGTGACCACATACCCTTTCGAACTGGTCTAGAGGGCTGCAAGGATGGCTATGAATACATCCTCATATTAATGGACCACTTCACGCGCTATGCCCAAGCATATGCCTGAAAAAATAAGTCTGCAAAAACTGCAGCAGAAAAGATCTTTGGTGACTTTGTTCTCAGGCACGGATTCCCTACTAAAGTCCACCATGATGAGGGAAAGGAATCTGAGAACAAGTTGTTCACACAGATGGAGGAACTCTGTGACATCCAGCACTCCCACACAACTCTATATCACCTTGCTGGAAACGGACAGGTGGAAAGATTTAATCCGGCGAGAGGGTATACGGAGGTTCCCCAGGTGGAGAGAGCGGTTGCGATGCATCTTTGCGCGCAAAACATCGTCACCTGGAGGAGCCGCCCAAGACTCCCATCCAGGGCTTGTAAGTTCTCTTCGGCAGTTGTGGCGAAGGCTTACACGGCTTCTGGGCAAGTTGCGTCCGCCCTGCATGCCATGGCCATCCTGCAGGTCTACCAGGCCAAGATATTAAAAGTTCTGCACGAGGTTGTTCCCGACTCAGAGCTGCTGCAAGAACTGCATTTTGCGACCGACTATGCTCTCCGA
Organism: Labeo catla; assembly: GCA_012976165.1. Lineage (NCBI taxonomy): Eukaryota > Metazoa > Chordata > Actinopteri > Cypriniformes > Cyprinidae > Labeo > Labeo catla. Next base: position 65,528 of record VONZ01000596.1, read on the forward strand.
GCTACGAAAGTCATGGCGCAGGCACTGAGAAGGGTGATGTCCACTATGGTGGTCCACCACATGAGGTGCTCCCATTTCCTAGGTTGGTTTCTTTGGCAACACCGTGGAAGAATTTGCTTAGCAGTTCTCCACAGTGAAGAAGCAAACGGAGACCATTAAACACATCCTGCCTTGGCGTGTGGCAAGAGCCAGCCCAGCCCCCCCAAGGCAGCAGCCTCCACCTGCTCAGCTCCGAGGGAGGCCCCCTGCTAGAACAGCACAGGTCCCTCAACCAGCCGGTCCTGCAGCCAGACCCGCCCAGTGGTCCAATTCTTGCAGGCATATGCTTGGGCATAGCGCGTGAAGTGGTCCATTAATACGAGGATGTATTCATAGCCATCCTTGCAGCCCTCTAGACCAGTTCGAAAGGGTAAGTGGTCACTATGTTTACCAGTGGAGATCTCGTCATCTTGTTTGGACATTTTCGAACAGCTACACATGTTGGTAACATAATGTTCCACATCTCCCCGCAGGAGAGGGACCAGTTGACCTGCCTGGATCCACCCTCGACGAGGGGACGGCCACCACATGGTCAATAAAACAGCAATTTCCTTCTTCTCTGGGCCTTATTCACAGTGTTTCCGACCCTCCATGTGACGGCTGGATGCTGTTTTACTTACGCAGAACATGTGTCAGCATACCTTTCATGTTCCCTCTCAAGGGAGATCCTCTGGTTGGTTCTCACCTCAACGAATTTGGTGAGCAGAACAACCAGTGGTCCTTGGGGCTTTTTATATCCAGCCACAGGGTGTTTTGCTCTATCCAGCCACAATTCCCCTACTCCAGGTATGTCGGGTGTAACTCCTTTGAAGAGAATTTTCTAGATTGGCTAAACCTCCCCAATTCCTCTCGCTGGCTTCTCAGGACCATTTGACTTGGCTATGCGATTAAATTTGCAAGACACCCGCCCAGGTACTATGGCATTCTCTTCACCTGAGTTCGGTCCTCTGAACGGAGGTGAAGGATGCGATAGAGAATGTCCCCTCAGCCGAAATGAAGAAGAGGTTTTACAGCCCCTATTTCATTGTACCCAAGAAGGGTGGTGGGCTCAGACCAATCTTAGATCTGGGAGTTTTGAATCACAAGCTCCCGTTCAAAATGTTAATTACATTTTTTTTTTTTCTCAGTAACTGTAACTAATTACAATTACATTTATTTTGTAATTAAATTACGTAATGCCGTTACATGTAACTAGTTACTCCCCAACACTGGTCAGGGTTCAGGATTGGTTTGTGGCTATTGACCTGAAGGAAGCATACTTCATGTTTCGATCCTTCCAAGACACAGGCCGTTCCACGGCCTGCCCTCAAAGGGCAGACATTCGGTACAAGGTCCTACCCTTCAGGCTGTCCCTGTCGCCTTGCGACTTCACAAAGATCGCGGAGGCTGCCCAGGCCCCTCTCAGGAAAGTGGGTATACACATTCTCAACTATCTTGTCAATTCCTGGCTGATTCTAGCACCCTCGCAGGAGTTGGTTTGCGCTCACAGGGACATGGTTCTCATCCACCTAGTCCGATTGGGACTTTAGGTCAACTGGAAAAAGAGCGGAAAATCTTAAAGCCCTCCCCGTCAACGTTTCGTGCCTGGAATTCGGGCCAGCAGGCTCTTACATTGTCCTGTGCTTTGGCTTTTTGAGAGATGATGCATCTCTAAGGAAGAGATAGCCTGCTTGTGTCTCTTCCATCTGGGGCATCATCATGTAGCCCTTAAATCCACGATAGTCAAATAAATAGTCCACATCGAGGGCACAAAAACAAGGGATGAATATGGTTTACTTAAATGAACAAGACATTTATTATGGAGATCACCAAAGAAGAGGAAAGACCGTAGCTTTGGTCCCTCCCACCGGCCACCTGACAGAAAAGTGTCATCTAGTTTGGAGCATCTGAGTGTCTCTTGCTTCTGCAGCTGGCAAACCTCACCACCTCGAGTAACTCTTCTGTTTTATAATTGCAGGAGGAGCGCTCAGAGGCGGCTCTCCGAATCTATATTTCAACAGAAGCAAGTGCTGCAGCGTCCTCTGCCCGATCCAAAGAAGTGCCAGGGCACGCTTTGGAGGCAGGCACGAGAAGCTTCTAATCTGGCAAGAACACGAGAGAAGGGGAGACCCGCTTCACGAGCCTCAGCCAGATCAAAGCGCAATCTTAATGTGCGCACAGCGGATCATTCCTCACGAAACACACAGAGGAATTGAACCACGATGCTCACCCTTGCTGCCCTAGAACGCGCGAGAGAGCTCTCCCAATCACTCCAAACAATCCTCATGCGAGTTCTCCTCAGAGATTGCCTGTGAAGGAGGTACGCATCTCTTACAGATTCACTCAACAAATTGTAAGTTCTTTAAGCTTTCACTTTTCACTTCCACCTGCATACAGCAGCATGACACACACACAATGCAGTCTTTGAAGACAAAGAAACCTGAAGATGTGTACGTCTCACATCTATTTATAACCCACGTAATCAAATGACGTCACCTGCCGAGATTATTTAAGCCAATTCTTGGCGTTTGACACACATGCTTCACAACCGGTCGAACAAAGAATGCAGCACCGAGTGAAGCTTTTGGTAGGGAACATCACCACAATCAATCAACAGATCTAAAGGTTCTGACTTCAGCAGGGGAGGTGCTCGCAGAGGTCCTACCCTGTAACAAAGTCAAAGCATACAAAGACAGGTCCACATAGCGCTGCGGAGAAAGCTAGTTAGTGGGCCACGTGAAACTAGCAATAGAAATATGAAGAGAAATGACATGGATTGTACTCACCGATCACAGCTCCTGAGAGACTGCAATGCAACTGCATGCTCCTGCCTAACCTTGGTCAGACAGAAAGGGTGGTGGCTTCAGCAAACATCAAGGAGGCTCGCAAGCCAACATCTGAGCACAGAGAGTCATACAACCTCGGCAGAGAAAAGGGCTCCTGGAGTGCGTTATAATGTGGTTATCTAATAAGAACATGTTAAAAATCTGCTGTTCAATCACTGCAGACAGATACCCACACCATACAATAGATTAGGAAATTACTGATAGGGAAGAGATTTTCCCGTTAGGTCCTTACCATGTTCTGCCCATGAACTGCAAAAAACTGCAACCGCAAAGCACAGCATATATTCAGCTCCCACAGGAGCTAAACACACTCCGCCCATGTGCTAGATTACCTCAGAAATCAAGCAAGAATGGAGCTGCTGCCGCGAATGCATCGCTAGTCCCGCAAGGGCAAAGCACTCATGCAAACTTGGGTATATAGTGAAGCACTCACCTCCTGTCTCAGTAGTCCCACGAATGTAGTACAATGAGTACCAACCGTCTTCTCGTGAGTCAAGCACGTTCAATTCATGTCTATCCCTCACAAGAAACAAGCAATGAATGCAACAAGCGCATTCAACTCCCTTGAGAGCTGCTCCTCACCACACACACACAGCCAGTGAGTCGAGTGAACTGTGGGTATGAGAGCAAAGCATCCACAGGAGAATATGCACTCCTAGTCATGCTTAGCTTTTGCCAACTTAGACAAACAATCAGTGAAGATGAAGAAGAGGATGACTTGTTCTCCCGGTGCCCTTTTATACTGTGGTCACGCCGGTATTGATGTCGCCGGCTAATGTTATTGTCGTGTTTAGACTTAGGACGCAGTTCGATGTTCCCTCGAAAGGGAACCAGTTAGCTGTGCTATGTGATGATGTCATTAGGTCAGATTGAGTTAGACCTATCAGACTGCGCCAGCCAGGGTTTCATGCCATAACTTTGTATTTGGAACCATCCAACCAAGTTTTTTTGTTGTTGTTGTTGGTACTTGGACCCTTAAACAAGTTTACAGCACATTTCAGTACAAGCAAATCTGATCAGCAGTCCACCAATCATAGCAAAAGAGATTTTTTTCACACTCTTGGGGTATGACGACAAAACAGTTGTTGTTGTGACACACCTATAAAATGATCAAGTCAAAACAACTCTGCCCAAAGGTTTTGTCATTGAATCTCATGAATACCAAGTAGAAGTGAACGCAACAGCTGTGTGCCACTATATATTAACCAAAGTGAAAACTATTTATATATCAGTCATCCAACTTGGTAAGTATACATGCATGAGTGGGGGAAAACAATTCAGATTATATTTTTTATTAACAGAAACTAAAAAATGATTAATACCTGCCGTTGTAGATAAAAGAAAATAATTACTATGAAGGGCAAATGTTGTGCTTTTGACCACATGTATAGTGTAAGAGTTTGTGTAGTACATTGTTATTATGTGTAGTATTATGATATTGTGTATTTGCTGCACTGACTCTGTCTGGGCTGTTTCCCAAAAGCATCATAAGCATAAGTAGATCACAGAAACCACAGTCCAAGAAACCAAGTCTCTATGATCTACTTAGGCTTATTACAATGTTTTTGGGAAAGCACAGCCCTGTATGATTTGTTTAGGTCACAAATGGACAACCTGACATTCAGATACAACAAACTTTTAATGGAGGGACTGCAAGTTACACAACAGTCCAAGCATCTTGCATTCATCCTTTTTTTGATTGCTTACATATTCATTATGGTATCTAACATTGGGATTTTGATACAGATCTCAGTAGAAAAAGGTTTACACCAGCCTATGCACATTCTTTTCTGCAACTTGCCGCTGAATGATGTTTTAGGGACAACCGTTCTTTTGCCACGCCTGATGAGGAATATTGTTACAGACCCATCTGAGCATTACATCACATATGTAGAGTGTGTTATGCAAGCTTTTTTAGGACATTTATACGGAACAACTTCCCACACTATTCTAATGATCATGGCGTTTGACAGATATGTAGCTATTTGCAATCCGCTGCGATATCCAAGTATAATGAGCAATAATATGGTGGTTAAACTGTCAGCAGGAGCCTGGGGTGTTGCACTAATGTTGGTGGGAATTTTGATCGGCCTCAGTGTGCGTCTGTCTCACTGCAGATCTGTAATTGAAAATCCATTTTGTGACAATGCTTCACTATTTAAACTGTCTTGTGAAAGTACAGTGATTAATAATGTATATGGATTAACTTTTACTGTGGTTTTACTAACAACCTCATTGGCTAGTGTGGTGTTAACATATCTCAGAATAGCAATGGTATGCTTCAAACGCAAAAACAAAGCAACAAACAGCAAAGCCATAAAAACCTGCAGCACACACCTAGCTGTTTATGTAATCATGATGGTTTCTGGATTTGCCACCATTTTACTTCATCGTTTCCCTGAACTCTCTGAACGTAGGAAACTATCTAGCATAATGTTTCATGTTGTTCCTCCATGCTTGAATCCTATAATATATGGCCTTCAAGCCAAGGAAGTAAGACAAAGACTATTTAAACTTATTTATAAAAGTAAGGTTAATTCCATGTGATTATTTATCATTATTATTTGTGAAAAAATTACTTTGTATTGTCATAAGCAGATTATCTTTGAGTACTAATGATAACATTTAATTGAGAATTATACATTGGTCTACATTTCTGTTTTATTCTAAACAGGATTTTTTTGGTTCACTTACAAAAACCAACTGACTTTAACTTCTGAACTTTGTGGATTAATATAATAATAATAATAATAATAATAACAATAATGTGGAATTTAAAATAACATTTTAATAATGCTTAGTATTGGTGAATGTACAAAATTACAACATAATGTATATGACTACATCACAGCAGAAAGATGGAGGTAATCCTAATAAGTAATTACGATTACGATAATTACGATAATAAGGATTAACAAGTAAATATCATATGACTATGATATAATATAAACTGAGTCAGTATAATAAAAGAATAAAGTGACAAAAAGTTAAATGTGTCATTTGTTTCCTCCATGAGTAGCACTCATGTTACTAAATTATGTCACATGTGCCAAATGTGGTTGTAAACAATCCCAGCCAAGAAAGAAGGGTCTTATCTAGTGTAACGATTGGTTATTTTAATAAAAATAATACAATTTATATACTTTTTAATGTCAAACACTCGTCTTATCTTTCTCTGCCTGGACTGTTGTTTTCCAGTTCATGACAGTTAGGGTATCTCAAAAAACTCCCATCTCATGTTCTCCCTCAAGTTCAAAATTGTCCTATATTACCTATATCTATGTCCTATATATATCGTCCTATGTTCACTTTGCAAAGACTGGGTCGGTACTTCTGCAGCGATGTAGGATGATTTTAAAATGATTTTTGAAGTTGAGGGAGAAAATACGACTGGAGTTTTTCAAAATACCCTAAATGTCTTGAGGCAGAATACACAGAGTTCAGGGAGAGAAAGACAAGCGTTTGAGATTAAAAAGTATTTAAATTGCATTTTTTAAATGAAAATAGCCAAGCGTTTCATTAGATAAGACCACTGGGATAATTTACAACCAAATTTGGGATTGTTTGAAGCCACATTTAAACTGCATTTTGGAAGTTCAAAATCAGGGCACCATAGCAGTCCATTATATGGAGAAAAATCTTGAAATGTTTTCCTCAAAAAACATAATTTCTTTATGACTGAAGAAAGAAAGACATGAACATCTTGGATGACAAGAGGGTGAGTACATTATATGTGAATCTTCGTTTTGGAAGTGGACGTCTCCTTTAATAATTTTTATTTATATAGTGCCTTTCCACACCCAAGGTCGCTATACAAGAAACAGAAACAAATAACATCAATACCGGAGGACAGAATACACACCAAGAGCAGAAAATAACATACAGAGACTATTTACAAAGTTAAATTAAGTGGTACAGAGAGAATGAAGATAAATGTCCATGACAGTGTAAAATTTACAGACTGACAACTGAAGAATAATACTCAGAGAAAAAAAAAATGTTTTTAAGAGGTGAATACTTCTACATCACTCTTGTCAATGTGGTCCATTGTTCCAATCAAAAATTATCTTGAGTTTATCTTGTGATTATTTTGGGAAAAACAGTAGAGGGCGTTTTACCCCATGGGGGTGTTTTCCCCCACTCTACCCTAGTGTTGTAGTGAAAAGAACACTCCCTACTTTTAGGCCAGAAAAATGCTCCCTACTTCAAGCCAGAAGTTTGACAAACTTGCAACAACATATATCTTTAATAAACTTTTTCAGCACTCCAAAAGAGTGCAATTTCACTGCATGAACAGAAAACATCAGGTCTTGTGACAGCAGGGTTAGTATTGTATTTATTTTACAGAATAACAAAAATAATGATTTTATGCAGTCTTCGAGATTAATATCCTAATTAATATATTTTGTTTTATCCACAGTTTCTAATAATTTATGTTTTCATTAGCAAATGTAAAGTTGCTTGTTATAGTGCCACCTTGAGGCAAATTTTCAGAAAATGTACACTTACTCATTTTTACACTGTATTCAAACATGTCAGCTATCATCATGGTAGGCCATTTAGACTTGATGTTATTAGATGATGAAATTTGATGCTGGTGGATATGATTTTGTTTTTTATTCTTCTCTTTTATTTAAATGATGGTCACCATAGAAGAACATCAGTGGATGTGAATTTCTGTGTTATCACCAGGTGTTGCAGACAAACATACACAGCTAAAGAACAAGTTTCATACTCAGAGTATTAACTTCGAAAAAAACCCAACAACAACAACACACCACAATGTGGATTAAAAGAGCAATCACTTATCACAGATGTTAATTTCAGCTGTTTCTGAAGCACGCTGCTACTGTCACGAATCTGGCCGGTGACCTTCGGTCTGCTCACCACCAGATGTTGCCCTCTCACTCCATTGACATTCACATTACACTGACTGTTGCACCACACCCTGGACTACGTTCCCCATCAGCCATTGCGCTGATCACCTGCATCCAATCAGAGACTTTATATAAGCCTTGGACATCCTCTTGCCATTCGCCAAGTATTGTATTAAAATTCGTACGAAGCCTTGCCCTAGTTACCCGTGTTCTTGTCTAGTTCTCTGAGTTTTGAATTCTCTCCTTGGTTATCTCGTTTTGTCTGTTTCGCTGCCTGCCCTTTGGAACTCCAGCCTGTTTTATTGAATTACCCCTTTTTGCCTAGCCCCTTGAATTACGTTCGCCATTGACCGACCCCAATGAGGCAAGTCAAGTCACAGCTGATCTTCATGAGCCAAGTCAAGCCACAGCTGATCTCCATGAGCCAGGTCAAGTCACAGCTGATCTTCATGAGTCAAGTAAAGTCACAGCTGTTCTTCATGAGCCAAGTCAAGTTACTGCTGTTGTTCCTGGGTCAAGTCATGTCTTCGCTGATCGCCCAGAGTCTCGTCACGTCTCAGCGGATCTTCCAGAGCCGCGTCACAACTCAGCTGGTCGCCCAGAGCCCTGTCACATCTCGTCTGACCTCCCAGAGCCTCGTCACATATCGTCTGATCTCCCAGAGCCTTGTCACGTCTCATCTGACCTCTCTGAGCCCCGCCATGTCTTGTCTGACACCAAGATCTCAACCTATCATGATGGCCAGTGTGTTGGACCCACCACTAATGCTTTTGCGGGCTGCAGGCATCCCAGTGGCATCAGCACCCACAAGCCCAATCATTATAGAGATCCTGCCACCCGCTTCTGCTCTTCCCCTAATGGCGGTCACCATTTTGTGTGTGTGGGCTGCACACTCTGCTCCAGAGGCCTCGTCTGTCCACGAGTCCACTCCAGAGGTCTCGTCTGTCCACGAGTCTGCTCCAGAAGTCTCGTCTGTCCACGAGTCTGCTCCAAAGGTCTTGTCTGTCCACGAGTTTGTGCCAGAAGCCTCGTCTGTCCATAAGTCTGCTCCAGAGGCCTCGTCTGTCCATGAGTCTGCGCCAGTGCCCCAGGAGGTGGCAGCTCCGGCTGCAGAACTTCCTAAAAGGGAGGCGTTTCTCTATGCACTCTCAGCCCGTCCTGTCACGGCCATGGAGGCCGTCAACGAACTCTCTGCCCATCCTGTCATGGCCATAAAGGCCATCAGCGAATTCTCTGCCCGTCCTGTCACAACTATGGAGGCCGTCATAAATCTCTCAGCCCCGTCTGTCTCAGCCAAGGACATTGTCTTTAAACAGTCTACCTGCTCAGTTCCCATAGAAACTGCTATTAAGCCCACCGTTTTCCCTGCCTTTCTCCTTGCGGTTCTGTCTGTCTCTTCTGTCCCTGTTTTCCCCAGGTCCCAGTCCAGGCCGCGGGTGTCTGTACCACCCTGGTGGGCTCTGGCTCCGCCCTGGTGGGCTCCTGCTTCGCCTGCTCCGCCCTGGTGGACTTTCACTTTGTCTGCTCTGCCCTGGTGGGCTCCTGCTCCGCCATGGTGGACTTCCACTCCGTCTGCTCCACCTTGTGGGCTCCCAGATCTATTGGATTAACCCTTTTTGCCTAGCCCCTTGGATTACGTTCGCCGTTGACTGACCATCGCCTGTTTTGGATTACTCTTTTGTCTTGCTCTTACATACCTGTTCGCTGATGTCTGACCCTGCCTGTTTGATGACCATGTCAATAAAGTCAATAAAGCTTTGCAGATGGATCCGCCCCCTTCACGTCTTCCTCATTCTGTAAGAGCTACAGCAAATAGTCATATATTTGAATGTTGAGCAGTGAGCTCATTGGCTGCTGATACAGGAGAGAACCAGTCAGCTGTGCCATGTGATAATGATGTCATTAGGTCAGATTGAGTTAGACCTATCAGACTGCGCCATCTAGTTTCATGCCAGAACTTTGTATTTGGAACCATCCAACCAAGTTTTTGTTTGTTTGTTTGTTTGTTTTTTTGTTGGTACTTGGACCCTTAAACAAGTTTACAGCACAAGCAAATCTGATCAGCAGTCCACCAATCATAGCAAAGAGACTTTTTTCACGCTCTTGGGGTATGCAACAAAACAGTTGTTGTTGTGACAGATATAAATGATTAAGTCAAAAACAACTCTGCCCAAAGGTTTTGTCACTGAATCTCATGAATACCAAGTAGAAAGGAACACAACAGCTGTGTGCTATATATTAACCAAAGTGAAAACTATTTATATATCAGTCATCAAGCTTGGTAAGTATACATGCATGAGTGGGGGAAAACAATTCAGATTATACTTTTTATTAACAGAAACTAACAAATGTTTAATACCTGCTGTTGTAGATTTAAAAAATAATAATAATAATAATAATAATAATAATAATTACTATGAAGGGCAAATATTGCTCTTTTGACTACATGTATATTACAGTGTAAATAGAGTTTGTGTAATATGGTGACATTATGTGGTATTATGATATTGTGTATGTACTGCACTGACTCTTTCTGGGCTGTGTTTTCCAAAAGCATCATAAGCATAAGTAGATCACAGAAACCACAATCCAAGAAAAAAACTTCTGTGATCTACTTAAGCTTATTACAATGGTTTTGGGAAAGCACAGCCCTGCATGATTTGTTTAGGTCACGGATGGACAACCTTACATTCAGATACAGAAAACTTTTAACTTTATCTATTTATTTCATATGCATGTTGTGAAAAAAAAAAAAAAAAATACTTGTGAAATTTAAAATAACATTTTAATAATGTTTAGTATTGGTGAATGTAAATTACAACATAATGTATATAACTACATCACAGCAGAAAGATGGAGGTAATCCTAATAAGTAATTACGATTACGATAATTATGATAATAAGGATTTACAAGTAAATATCATACGACTATGATATAATATAAACTGAGTCAGTATAATAAAAGAATAAAGTGACAAAAAGTTCAATGTGTCATCTGTTTTCTCCATGAGTAGCACTATTATTACAATGGTTTTGGGAAAGCACAGCCCTGCATGATTTGTTTAGGTCACAGATGGACAACCTTACATTCAGATACAGCAAACTTTCTGGATTTGCCACCATTTTTCTTCAGCGTTTCCCTGAACTCTCTGAGCGTAGGAAACTGTAATGCCAAGCCAGGGAGCCCTCACCCGAGTACTGACTGCCACCGCTCCCTCTGCTGCTTCTTCCTTTACTTCCTGTTTGCTGCTATTTAAACTCTAGCCATGTGCTCGCCCCCCGTGAAGTATTGCCAGTTTATTCTGCCTTACCGAGCGTTCTACTATTCATTGTTGGATTTACTGTTGCCGTTCTGCCTTGCTTCTGGATTTACGAGTTTACGGTTTTACCCTTGGATTGTTTGCACCGATTGGACTGCCTTCTCGTTTTGAACTGATGCCTGTCTCGTCGTTATTGTCTCCTGGTTTGCCCCCTTTGTTTTGGTAGCCTGTCTGGACTGTTTAACGGCTTTGACCCTCTGCCTGTCTATGTACCGCTGTTTATTGGACTGTCCTTCTGCTGTATTTGCTCTACTGGACTGCCTCTTGGTTTTCGACCCTCTGCCTGCTGTTGTGATTACGTCTTATTCTGTTTACATCAATAAACGACCGCACATGGATTCGAACACTGCTTCAGCGTCTGCGTTACAGAATACTTCGCCTCCCATGAATCCAGCGAAAGTTTCCAACCTCCAAGCGGCATTTGCTTACCAAAGCGAGATGTTAAAGAGCTACCAAGAACAACTCACGAAGCTCCAATCAGTCAACGAGCACCTGACTCAATATATCCGATCGCTCCCACCTCCCACGCCGCTAACGGTAAGCTTTGCTCTCCCTGATAAATTTGATGGCACAGCTGAAACTTGCAAAGGATTTATTCGTCAAGTTAAGTTTCATTTTGACCACCAGAGTGATAGATTTGCCACTGAGGAGAAGAAATGTGCTTTTCTCATGACTCTGTTAACTGGCAAGGCTATCGACTGGGCCTCGGCAGTATGGGATTCTGACTCACGAATTAAATATTCCCTTGACTATTTTATCGATCAGCTCCGTGAGGTGTTCGAATAACCCGCTGGGGGCAGGGATATTTCGACTCAAATTATTAATATTAAACAAGGCCACTGCACCGCTGCCGAGTTCACCGTCGAATTCAGAACGCTAGCCGTTCAAAGCGGATGGAATGACGTCTCTCTAAAGGCTATGTTTTACCACAGTTTGAATCCAGATCTCCAGACAGAGCTTATTTGCCGGAGAGAAGACTTCTCATTCTCTGAATTTGTTTCTCTCGCCATTAACTGAGAAGCTCCAAGGCGACAACTGAGAAGCTCCAAGGCCTTTGCTTACTGCTAAAGCCGAACCCCGAGACCACGGCCTCGTCCACTGACGCTACCCACAAAAAGCAGCGGCGTCGGGCAGTGTGTGACGGGACAGAAGCGCGGCTCTGCCCGAACAAAGCAGCAGCGGCGGCGCCGGCGGTGTGAGAGGGGACAGAAGCGCGGCAAGCGCGGAGGCATACGAGCTAGGCTACGGGCTAACCCCACCAGACCTGCTCTTCCAACACTCATGCTCTCTAATGTTCGCTCGCTGGAAAATAAACTGGACTCATTTCAACTCAGTCGCTCTACACTGCACGAGGCAAGGGATTGTTGTGTGTTTGTTTTCACTGAAACATGGCTAAACGACAACATTCCCGACTCCGCCATTCAGATGCACGGGCTAACCTGCTACCGAGCGGACAGAGATACAGCACTGTCTGGTAAGACTCGCGGGGGAGGACTGTGTGTTTATATCAACAAGGGATGGTGTAACAATGCTGTAGTAGTGACAAAACACTGTTCATCGCTGGTGGAGTTTATGTTTGTGAAGTGTCGGCCGTTCTATCTGCCGCGGGAGTTCACGGCCATTGTTATTGTCGCGGTTTACATCCCGCCGTGTACAAACGCTAAGGACGCGCTTCGCGAGCTGTACAGCGCCATCAGCGAACAACAAACAAATAACCCCGACGGTTTTTTCATCATTGCCGGTGACTTTAATCACGCAAACTTAAAGTCAGTTTTGCCAAAGTTCTACCAACATGTGAACTTTGCAACAAGAGGAAACAACACACTGGACTTGGTTTACACGACAGAAAAAAATGCATACAAAGCTGAACCCCGCCCCCACCTCGGACACTCAGACCACATCTCTGTTATGCTAATCCCAGCATACAGACCACTTCTCAAACTTACCAAACCGGTTCAAAAACAGATCACAGTATGGCCAGATGATGCCACCTCAACACTACAGGACTGCTTGCAGTGCACAGACTGGAACATGTTCAGAGAGGCGGCCACCTACAATAACCATACAGACCTGCATGAGTACACTGAAACTGTGACTGCTTACATCAAAAAGTGCATTGATGATGTGACAGTCACCAAAACCATCACCACACGTGCAAACCAGAAGCCGTGGATGACAGCAGAGGTTCGTGGGCTGCTAAAGACCAGAGATGATGCATTCAGATCAGGAGACAAAGCAGCCTTAAAAACAGCAAGAGCCAATCTGTCCCGTGGCATCAAGCAAGCAAAACGCTTGTATGCACAAAAAATAAATAATCACTTTAGTGACAGCAAAGACACACGGAGCCTGTGGCAAGCCATTCAGACCATCACTGATTACAAGCCCCTGCCACAGGCCTGCGATGACGACATAACCCTCCCAGACGCACTCAATGAGTTCTATGCACGGTTTGAAATGCAGAATGACACACCTGCACAAAAACTACCCACACCTCCCAACAACCAGGCACTCTGTCTGTCTCCAGCCGATGTAAGGAAGACTCTATCCAGGGTTAACCCACGCAAGGCTGCGGGTCCTGACAACATACCTGGCCGTGTACTAAGAGACTGTGCTGCACAGCTGAGCCAGGCAGTCGTCCCCACATGTCTCAAATCCACCTCCATAATTCCAGTTCCAAAGAAGTCTCCTGTGTCTTGTCTGAATGACTACCGTCCCATAGCACTGACTCCAATCATGATGAAGTGCTTTGAGAGATTAGTTATGAGCAATATCAAAACCAGCCTCCCCAACACACTCGATCCGCTCCAGTTTGCATACCGTCCAAACCGTTCCACGGACGATGCCATTTCCTCCACCCTCCACTTGGCTCTTACTCACTTAGAAAACAAAGACTCTTATGTTAGAATGCTGTTCATTGACTTCAGCTCAGCATTCAATACAATAATCCCACAACAGCTCATCAACAAACTAAACCTTCTGGGCCTTAACATCTTCCTCTGTAATTGGATCCTGGACTTCTTAACTGGAAGACCTCAGTCAGTCCGTGTTGGCCACAACACCTCGAGCACTACCACACTGAGCACAGGTGCCCCACAGGGCTGTGTGCTCAGCCCACTGCTCTTCACGCTGCTGACCCACGACTGCACTGCCAAGTTCAGCTCCAACCACATCATCAAGTTTGCTGATGACACAACGGTGGTAGGTCTCATCAGCAACAATGATGAAACACACTACAGAGAGGAAGTGGCACAACTGGTTGAATGGTGTGGTGCAAACAACCTGTCCCTCAATGTGAGTAAGACAAAGGAGGTTGTGATGGACTTCAGGAGGAACTCTGCTGACCACCTCCCACTGACCATCGACAGCTCAGCTGTGGAGAGAGTCAGCAGCACTAAATTCCTGGGGGTACACATCACGGAGGATCTCACCTGGACCACCAACACCATGTCACTCTCCAAGAAGGCACAACAGCGCCTACACTTTCTCCGCCAGCTAAAAAGGGCAAGTCTCCCTCCACCCATCCTCACCACATTCTACAGGGGAACCATTGAGAGTGTGCTGACCAGCTGCATCACTGTCTGGTATGGGAACTGCAGTGCTGCTGACCGCAAGACCCTACAACGGACAGTGAACACAGCTGCAAAGATCATCGGTGCCCCTCTCCCCTCCCTTCTGGACATTTTCCTTGCACGATGCTCCGGTAAAGCCACTAGTATCGTGAAGGACCCCACCCACCCCTCCCATCATCTCTTCCAGCTCCTGCCATCAGGAAGACGCTACAGGAGCATCAGAGCCCGCTCTGCAAGACTGCTCAACAGCTTTTTCCCCCAGGCTGTGAGAAACCTCAATTCCAACCACCTCACCCCCCTCTGAAACCTTATCCACAATGTAAACTGTTGAAAAACTCAAAACACAATTTTTGCAATTCTGAGTGCAGTACACACAGGTGAGTGGGCTGGACATACCACCTGTAGTAACGCATTCTTTCATCTCTATATGCACCAGACACTTTCCTATAAACATTACATGTACACAGAAAACACTGTGCACCTCTGAGTGTGCTACCTACAGGTGAGTGGGCTGGACAAACCACCTGTAGAAACACTCTTTTCTCTCTATGCACCAGACACTTTCTTGTTAACACTTATTAACGTTACAAGGACCTAATAAGGACTTACAAATGTCTACCTGTCAATGCACCACAAATCTTTTTGCACTATTTTCTTCTTAACCTTTATATTATGTAAACTACTTGTATAGTCTGTCTTAGGTTATGTGTATGTATAGTCAGTTATTTATAGTATATGTATAGTTACATGTATAGGATTAAAAATTGCTTCTACGTCTAGTGTATTTATGTTCATATTTATGTTTATTTATGTAGCACTGAGGTCTGGGGGGCCACAACATTTCATTCCACTGTATGTCCACACATGTAGCGGAATGACAATAAAGCTTGACTTGACTTGACTTAAGATTGACAACCTTATGAGACAGGCCCCTAAACGTAAAGTAGACAAAGGTAGCTCACGCAGTTCACAAGTGTCGACGGCGGGCGGGCCAGCACCGCAAGAAGAACCCATGCAGCTGAATAATTCACGGCTTTCGGAGGAGGAACGAGAAAGGCGCCGTTTGCATCGTTTATGCTACTACTGCGGTGAATCAGGCCATCGCAGCCTGGGATGTCCACAGAAGGCCAAAGCTAGCCTCAGGGTAAATATAAACCACTTCTCCCTGCTTAGTAATCGAACATTTACTCTCCCCGTTATTCTTAAAATTGATACTATGTCTCTTGAATTGACAGCGATGGTAGACTCTGGGGCAGCATTGAATCTCATCCACAAGGACATCGTAGAGAAATATCGAATTCCCACGCAACCATGCACTCCTCCCATACGTATCAAAGCCATCGACAATGCCTTAATCGGGGAAGGGATAACGCATCGCACAAGGACTCTCACACTCCAGGTCGGGCTGCTGCACCAGGAATCCATCACCCTGTACGTTGTCGACTCCCCCAAACATAAAGCCATTTTAGGATTCCCACGGCTCTCTACTCATGACCCCGACATCTCTTGGTATCATGGTGAGCTTACCCACTGGTCGAAGTTTTGCCTTAAGAACTGCCTTTCTGTCAAACCCCAACCATGCTTCACTACTAGCATTTGAGAGCCCAAATACCCCCAAGTCAGTTCGTATTCCCCCATGTTACCACGACCTCTCAGAAGTATTTAACAAGACCAAAGCTACCCTACTACCGCCACATCGCCCCTGGGACTGCGTCATAGACCTGCTTCCCAATGCTATGCCCCCTAAGAGTAAAGTCTACCCTCTCTCCCAGAACGAGAGTCAAGCAATGGATGAATACATCACGGAGGCTCTCAACTCTGGATTCATCCGCCTATCCACTTCTCCAGCCGCAGCGGGGTTCTTCTTCGTGGAGAAGAAAGATGGTGGTTTACGACCGTATATTGACTACAGAGGACTAAATAATGTAACTGTCAAGTTCCGCTACCCTCTTGCCCTAGTACCGTCTGCTTTAGAACAATTGCGAGAGGCAACCATCTATACCAAGCTGGACTTGAGGAGCGTCTATAATCTCATTCGAATCAAGGAAGGAGACGAATGGAAGACTGCTTTCATCACCACCAGGGGGCACTACGAGTACCAGGTGATGCCCTATGGGTTAGCAAACTCTCCAGCGGTATTTCAGTCATTCATTAATGAAATCTTCAAGGACCTTCTGAATAAGTACGTGATAGCCTACATTGACGATATTCTTGTCTATTCCAAATCTGAAGCAGAGCATATCGACCATGTAAGGACAGTCCTATCTCGGCTCCTAGAGAACCAGCTTTACGTCAAAGCCGAGAAATGTGAATTCCATGTAAGCCAAACGTCATTACTGGGCTACCACATCAGTCATCACGGAGTCAGGATGGATGCCACCAAGGTACAGGCAGTTACTGATTGGCCACAACCTTCCACCATCAAAGAACTGCAGAGGTTCTTGGGTTTTGCCAATTTCTACCGTCGATTCATTCAAAACTACAGCACAGTAGCATCCCCCCTGACTGCACTACTCAAGGGCAAACCGAAGAAGCTAATTTGGACCGAGGAGGCCAGCCTGGCTTTCACCTCCCTCAAGGAACGATTCACCTCCGCACCCATCCTGAAACACCCAGATCCCAACTTACCATTCGTCGTCGAAGTCGACGCTTCGGACTGTGGCATCGGGGCAGTTCTCTCACAAAGACATGGTCAACCCGGCAAGCTATATGCCTTCTTTTCTCGAAAACTCACCAGTGCAGAGCGTAATTATGAAGTCGGAAATAAGGAACTCCTTTCTATGAAAGCTGCTATCGAAGAGTGGCGACACTGGCTAGAGGGCGCCACCCACCCATTCCAGGTCATCACTGACCACAAAAATCTTGAGTATATTAAGAGTGCGAAACGTCTAAATCCTCGACAGGCTCGCTGGGCGCTATTCTTCACCCGTTTCCAGTTCACCGTGACCTACAGACCTGGCAGTAAGAACAGCAAGGCAGATGCCCTCTCTAGACGCCATGATCTCCCCTTAGAAAATCAGAACCCTGAACCCATACTCCCACCTACTGTAATCCTGGCACCCATTTCCTGGGACTTAATGGAGGAAATTCAACGGGAACCGCAACACGAACCACCCCCGGTTAATTACCCTCCTGGTAAACACTGTGTACCAGCCCCTCTTCGTCAGCGTGTACTAAAATGGGTCCACTCTTCATTAAGCTCCGGGCACCCAGGTATTTCTAGGACTCATCACCTAATACGAAATACGTTCTGGTGGCAATCCATGACCCAAGATGTTACCACGTACGTCAAGTCTTGTCAAGCTTGTGCACAATCCAAGACCCCCAAAGAATTACCCTCTGGTTTGCTCAAACCACTTTCCATCCCACAACGGCCTTGGTCCCACCTATCCATTGATTTCGTAACAGATCTACCTCCCTCCAACGAATTTATGACCATTCTAACCATCATTGATCGTTTCTCCAAATCCTGCCATTTGATCCCATTAAAAGGGCTACCTACAGCCATGGAAACAGCCCTAGCTCTGTTCCATCATGTCTTCAGGGTTTACGGCCTCCCTGAAGACATCGTCAGTGACCGTGGTACCCAGTTTACCTCCCAAGTATGGAGGGCTTTCTGCAAGCACCTCGATATCAATGTGAGCCTGACCTCCGGCTACCACTCTCAAGCCAATGGCCAAGTGGAACGCCTGAACCAAGAAACTGGCCGATATCTACGTACCTACTGCAATCGAGAGCAGCACAGGTGGTCTGAGTTCCTCCCCTGGGCCGAATACGCCCAGAACTCTCTAACCCACTCTTCTACAGGCCTTACCCCCTTTCAGTGTGTCCTGGGGTTTCAACCTCCCCTATTCCCGTGGTCGGGCGAACCGTCTTTGGTCCCGGCTGTGGACGATTGGATATGGCGTAGTGAGAGGGTGTGGGACAGTGCACACGTCCGTCTCCAGCAGGCTGTAAGGATGCAAGAGATCCAAGCCAACAGACGGCACCGCCCACATCCTCCCTACCAACCGGGACAACGGGTCTGGCTCTCGACTAGAGACATCAAGTTGCAGCTGCCCAGCAGGAAGCTCGCACCCAGGTATGTAGGCTCTTTTAAAATTCTGAGAAGAATTAATGAACTAACATACCAGTTAGAGCTTCCTGCTGATTATCGCGTCTCTCCCTCTTTCCATGTTTCCCTCCTTAAACCGGTCCACCCGGAGGCTGACCCCGGCCATGCAGCCCCAGAGCCGCCACCACCACTGGATATTGATGGGACTCCCGCTTATCAGGTGAAAGAGCTACTGGACTCACGACGTCGAGGGGGTCAGCTCCAGTATCTGGTGGACTGGGAGGGGTATGGACCTGAGGAGAGATCGTGGGTAGCCGCCCGCGACATCCTGGACCCATCTCTTGTTGAGGAATTCCATCGAGACCCCGACCGACCTGCGCCACGACCACGGGGACGCCCACGTCGAGCTCCAGGAGTCGCTCCTGGGGGGATTCTGTAACACCAAGCCAGCAGAGGGAGCCCTCACCCGAGTACTGACTGCCACCACTCCCTCTGCTGCTTCTTCCTTTACTTCCTGTTTGCTGCTATTTAAACTCTAGCCATGTGCTCGCCCCCCGCAAAGTATTGCCAGTTTATTCTGCCTTACCGAGCTTTCTACTATTCATTGTTGGATTTACTGTTGCCGTTCTGCCTTGCTTCTGGATTTACGAGTTTACGGTTTTACCCTTGGATTGTTTGCACCGATTGGACTGCCTTCTCGTTTTGAACTGACGCCTGTCTCTTCGTTATTGTCTCCTGGTTTGCCCCCTTTGTTTTGGTAGCCTGTCTGGACTGTTTAACGGCTTTGACCCTCTGCCTGTCTATGTACCGCTGTTTATTGGACTGCCCTTCTGCTGTGTTTGCTCTACTGGACTGCCTCTTGGTTTTCGACCCTCTGCCTGCTGTTGTGATTACGTCTTATTCTGTTTACATCAATAAACGACTGCACATGGATTCGAACACTGCTTCAGCGTCTGCGTTACAGAAACTATCTAGTATAATGTTTCATGTTGTTCTTCCATGCTTGAATCCTATAATATATGGCCTTCAAGCCAAGGAAATAAGACAAAGACTATTTAAACTTATTTATAAAAGTAAAGTTAACTCCATGATTATTTATTTATTTATTTATTTATTTATTATTTCAAATGCATTTTGTGAAAGAATTACTTTGTATTGTCATAAGCAGGTGATTTTTGACTCACTAAAAAGTGAGTCAGTATAATAAAAGAATAGAATTTTCTCCATGAGTAGCACTCATGTCACTGAATTATGTCACGTCACTCTTTTTTGTCTCCATCTATAATAGGGTAAAGTGCGAGAAAACGAATGTTCATTCTGTAGAATTTTTTAATAGTTTTCTCAAAGTACTAACATGTATAGGCATAATTTGCAGGTGGGACATGTCCCCACGACAACACCACTTTTTGCAACATTTTGCACGGCATGCACAGATGTACCAAAAAGAAAGAAACATCTTCATTCAATAAAAAAATGTGTTGGTTTGTGTTAAATTACAGGCGATCTATCACTGAAATGTATTGTTTTTGAAATAATGCAGTGCTCATTGCTGCTGTTATTAGTTCTCTCTTGGCGCTTGTGTATAATGCACAGTCTTCACACAGATGAAAGAGACATTTTGAAAGAAATTCAAACAACAAATACTGTTTTGTGGCTCTTTAATGTGTCCTGACAGATCACTGTAGTGCCTCAGTTCAAGCGGCACATAAACCGATCATCTCTTAATCTTTACTAGTTATAGCATGAAACAAACATAAATGAACATCAGAAGGTATCTTGTTTTACCCGTGAAAAGATGTCAGTACACACAATTTTTCAAGTTCAAGTCCACCGACTTTAATCTACTCTGTTTTTTTTGTTAAACAAAATTGCCTGTTAATCAAACTCCCAGCGAAGGGTCAATTGAGCAGCCAAGATTGGACAAAGTTCAAAAACTGTGGCTAAAGAAATGCCTACAGTTAATGTGCTGCACTTTTCACACATCTCTGCAGAGTGGTTTGTGTTTGTAGCTCCTTGTAGCTTCGTTTTTCATTTTCTTCGTATCTTACTATCACTCTCTGTTGTTTAAAGTGATAAAATGTAGCTTAATTCCCACCAAATTTCTGATATTATCCATCCAACTAAATTGTTTGCTTTTAATCTATAACCGCGAGTGCAGTGTGCGTGCAGCACGTTAGCATTCCGTTAGCCAGTTAGCTTGCTATTCGTGTTTCTATTCATGTCTACTATAGTTTTCTTTTTTCTCTCGCTCTGTTGTTTTCTCTCTCTGCTCCATTTTTTTTTTTTTTTTTTTATTACATTTTTCAATAAAACAACAGTAGTTGTACAGGTATCTCGACAACAAGCAACATTTTGTTATACATTCAAATGCCTATAGATGCTTAAGAGCAAAGACAAAAATAAATGAAAATTATAAACCAAATTTAGAAAGACATAGTCACGGAGTACCCTCGAGAAATTTCCAGAGAGAGGACCAAATTCGCCAGAACACCTCAGATCTTTGATGTAAATCATAAGTTAATTTTTCCAGTGGTAAAAGTATGGTCACCTGACTCAACCACATATTGACTGAAGGTACCTGAGCAGTTGACCATAATAATAGTATACATTTTTTCTTCCACACCAAAAGAGTATTTGTTACAGTAAAAACGCTAATCAGTTGTTGAATTTTTTGTACATTATGAATAAATGGTAGGGAGCATAACTTTCTGGGAAAGCATCTTGTGGATTCAATCCCGACCCAGCGTGAATCAAATCTGTAGATAAACCAACTTAACATGTGCTTGATTTGTGCAGCCCAAAAATATAATTGGAAATTGGGTAGCGAGACCCCACCCAATTCCTTTGGTTTCATCAAAACCGAAAGTTTAAGTCTGGGTTTCTTGTAATTCCAAATATACCTTGAAATTGAAGAATTAATCCTCTTGAAAAAAATTGTATTTAAGTAACATGGTACATTCTGGAATAGGAAATTTAACCTTGGAAGGATGTTCATTCTTATAATATTGATCCTGCCAAAAAAAGAATTTGGAAGAATCGACCAATCTGATAAATTCTGGTTAATTTTCGTGATTAAAGGGGAATAATTGGCTTTAAAGAGGTCTTCCAAATTAGGAGTAGTATTAATTCCCAAATACTGAAATCCAGAATGTGCTAAATGAAAGGGTGATTTTGAAATGGCTTCATAAGGAGTATGCATATACAAAGCTTGAGATTTATCCAGATTGATCTTATATCCTGAAAAATTACTATATTTTTCAATTACTGTAAGAATCACATCAGTAGAGGTGTCAGGGTATTTAAGATACAGTAGAACATCATCTGCGTACAGAGATATACGATGTTCCTCCAGACCTATTTTAATACCATGTATACTACTGTTAGTTCTCACAGCAACCGCCAATGGTTCGATAACCAAAGAGAATAACAAAGGCGAAAGAGGACAGCCTTGCCGACAACCTCTGCTTGCTGAAAATCTATTAGACAACATCCTATTAGTGTTAACCTGAGCTACAGGATTAGAATATAGGCGTTTGATCAAGTCAATAAAATTATATCCTAACTGTATTTTCTCTAAAACTGCAAAAAGAAAAGGCCATTCTACCCTATCAAACGCCTTTTCAGCGTCTAGGGATACAATAAAGGCAGATTCCTTGGTGAAATTTAAATGATCTATAATATTTAAAACTCTTCGAATATTGTCTGAGCCATACCTGGATTTCACAAAACCCGTTTGGTCTGGATTGACAATGTAAGGCAAAACATTTTCAAGCCGTCGAGCTAGGGACTTGGCTATAATTTTATAATCTACATTAAGTAGGCTAATTGGGCGATAAGATGAACAATTTGTTGGATCTTTGTCTTTTTTCAGAAGCAGACTGATAATTGCCAATGACCAGGATTCAGGCAAAGAATTTGTCTCAAAAAGATTATTTATCATCTGCATTAAAATAGGGCAAAGCTCAGGCCAAAACTGCTTATAAAACTCTAACGGAAACCCATCTGGGCCAGGAGCTTTACCGGATGGCATTGACTGAATGGCATGCCAAATTTCATCCCTGGTAAAAGGGGCATTTAAAAAACTCCTAGCATCATCAGAAATACTGGGAAGAGAAATCTCATTTAAATAATTAAGCAAATCCTCATTTGATCCATGATAATCAGCTGTATAAAGATTCCTATAGAAATCAGAAAAAGAAGTGTTGATATCCTGGGGATCAAAAGTCATGTTGCCAGCAGATGTCTTAATTGCCTTTATAGTTCTTTCACTCTGCTCCTTTTTTAACTGATAAGCCAAAAGGCGACTGGGTTTATTACCAAACTCATAGTAGCGCTGTTTAGTGTAAAGTAATAATTTCTTGGTATGTTCTGTGTAGTCTAAGTTAAGTTTGGCTCTAGCACTATTCAATAAAATCCAATTATCTTGATTTGGCAACCGTTTATGTTGTTTTTCCAGGCAAGATACTTCAGCTTCTAATTCTTTCCTTTTCTGTATTCTAAGTTTTTTCCTTAAAGTAGCATAAGCAATGAGGTGACCCCGCAACGTAGCCTTGGCTGCGTCCCATTTTATTGCAGGAGAGACTGGCGAGTTCTGATTGTCTTGCCAATACTGAATTATTTTCTGTCTAAAAAAAGAGCAAAAACTAGCATTACTTAAGAATGAAATATTGAATTTCCAATAATTAGACTTCTGAATAGGTATACTAATATCAATGACTAAATAAACCGGGCCATGATCAGATAACACAATAGGGCCAATTTGACAAGAACTCACATAGTGTATACAATCGGAAGGTATGAAAAAATAATCTAATCTTGAATAAGATTTATGGGGGTGAGAATAAAAAGTATAATCTCTATCTTTAGGATGCAGTTCCCTCCAAATATCCACCAGTCCTAAGTCTTTACAGGTGTTACGTAAAATGTGTGATGATTTGCAACCCATTGAAATCTGGAGTGAAGATTTATCCAGATTTCCATCAAATACACAGTTGAAATCACCTCCTAAGAAACCAATGTTTTTGCAGAGCTGATTAAACTTTAGAATCACATGAGACATAAAATTAGGGCAGTCCACATTTGGGGCATATACATTGCCTACAGTAATATGTTTTCCAAGAATTAAACCAGAAATCATCACAAATCTTCCTTCCGAATCATACTTAGCATGCTCAAGAATAAACTGAATGTTTTTATGAATAAGAATTACGGTGACCTACTATTTGACGATTTGACGTGAATGAGGAAAAGTATATTTGGCCGACCCAATCTCTTTTCAGCTTTATATGTTCCTTATCGGATAAATGCGTTTCCTGTAATAGCGCTATAGATACACTTTCTTTTTTAAGAAATGTTAGAATTTTCTTCCTCTTAATTACATGACCTATGCCTTTCACGTTCCATGTTACTAATTTAAATGAACTGAGCATATTAAAAATCTCAACAAAATAAAGTCACTAGAATGATCGTATACGGGGATAAGAATGACATTTGTGCCAGTACGAGATACCAAATATAAACAAGAGAGTACCATAAATAAAACGCAAAACAAACCTGT
Organism: Labeo catla; assembly: GCA_012976165.1. Taxonomy (NCBI): domain Eukaryota; kingdom Metazoa; phylum Chordata; class Actinopteri; order Cypriniformes; family Cyprinidae; genus Labeo; species Labeo catla. Next base: position 89,769 of record VONZ01000596.1, read on the forward strand.
AAAACCCTCCCCCAAAGACCCCATCCCCAACTGATGAGGCACAGATAATATCAAAAAGTCACAAAACAACATATGGAACCTTGAAACAGTTGACAACAGCATACTGAAACCACTAAGTTATAGCTCCGTCATAACCCACTCCACTGATATCTCTAATATAAAAAATTATCAGTAATGAATAACACCATTGGAAAAGGAAAAAATAAATAAATAAAAAAATAAAAATAAATAAATAAATAATAAGAATAAGAATAAGAAGAGAAAAAGAAAAAAGGAAAAAAGAGAGAGAGAAAAAAAAAAGGTTTCACATCCACCACAAACGCTAAATATATTAAACTTTACAGCCCTCCGTGGCGGACAGGAGCATTCTGAATATTACCTTAGAAAATATCCTACATACTTGTCCAATGGCATCATCAATATGTTCCAACGAGAATCAAAGTGTATATTTCAGCCAAGAGTCAAAATTTAGCTGTCCAAGGAGTCCAAAAAAGCCTTGGCTGAGTCCGGATCGTTGAACAGGCGAATCTTTCCATTATGCAGACATCTGAGCCGGGCCTGATAGGCAAATCCTCGGTACAGACCATGGGCAGCCAAAGCTTTCCCCACAGTCCCGAACTCACAACGCTTCTGTAGCACACCAGCTGACAAATCCGAGTAGAATCGAAGCTCCGAGCCATTATGAGTGATCGTCTTCTTCATGACGGCTTTTAAGATCGCTTCTTTATCAGTGAACCTCAGAAACCGAACTAAGATGCTTCTCGGGGCTGAATTCGGATTGGCCGACGCTAAAGTGGGAGATCTATCAGCCCGTTCAATGTCCAGAGCAGGAAAATCCACAGGCAGATCTAACCACTTTGGGATCATGTCTTGAAGATACGACGAAAGTGGGCCAGAGCCCTCGGCTTTTTCCGGCAGGCCCACAATCTTCAGATTCTTGCGACGGCCTCTATTTTCAAGGTCGTCTACTTTTGCCTGCAGTTGATCTACCATCGTCTTCAAGTTAGTCACCTGCCTTTCCGTAGCTGTTGCCGAATCTTCGGCAGATGAAATCCTCCGTTCGGTTTCTTCCAGACGTGATTCGGCGCCAGTGACTCTTTCAGAAAGAGCGGTAAACGAATTCTGAAGGCAAGAAACGGAGTTGGCGATACCCTCCAGATGACTTGTGATTCCATCAAGACGTGATCCATTGGCTTTTATTTCTGATAGAATCATTGACATGTCCAGGTGCGGTTCAGCGGCGTTAGTGTTAGCATCAACCGATGGCGCCTGAACAGTAGGCTTTTTCGCCTCCTTTTCTTTAGCCTTCTGCGAACGCGTCGATGCAAAAATAGGAAAATCCTTGTCAGGAGGTGTGTCTGACATGTTTATAGTCTGTTCAATGAAGTGAAGTGAGAATTCGGAGGAAAAAGCGTGATTTATTAACAAAATCGAGCGGAGCAAAGAACTCACGCAGCCATCTCACTCCGGGTCACGTGACATCCCCCCTCTGCTCCATTTTTCACGAGTTCATCAAACAGTGGTAAGTTGGAATTGTTCTACTATCACAGTGAGTAATGGCTTCTTCTCCTGCTATCGTTATTTGCACTGCTTGCCACATGTACAGCTTATCTGTCTCTGCTTGTAATAAATGCAGGGAAATAGTTAGGCTGACATAGAAGATTTCAGAACTAGAGACACGCATCCAAACTTTAATTGAGGATAGTAAGAATTAGATATGGCTTTGGATGCGACTAGCTCAGGGAGTCCTGTACATTGTTTGTTTCTGGTTACAAAGCCTGTGCAGCAGGGTGATGGGGGACTGTGACTGTGAAACTGCACAATATTTTTTGTGGAAAACATATTTTCAGTATTCTTCAAACAGAACTTTCAAAGGAGCAGTATTTATTTGAAACTGATTTTTCAAAACAATCTTTGAAATACTGAAAATGTTTATAACACAGGACAATGACCAATTCTAACCACATTAGAACACATCTCACCCAAAAAATGCTAATTTTGCCATTAATTACTTACTCTCATGTCACTCTAAACCCATAAGAAACTTTTGTGCAGAATGCAAATAAAGCTATTTTTAACAGATGCCTTGTGTATACAAAAAACAGCAACAACAACAAAATTACATCTTTATTCATACATTAGGTATCTCCAACACATTTTCACAAAAGCACCATAAGATTTTTGTTTGTGTGTGTGAATAAAAATGCAATGTTTTTTGTGCATATAAACTGTCACGAATCTGGTCGGTGTCCCGTTGTCCGCTCACCACCAGATGTCACTCTTACCTCACCTACACACTCTGACTGTTGTACTACACCCCGGACTACATTCTCCTTCAGCCATTGCACTTCCCCCGTGACCAATCAGGCGTTCTATATAAGCGCCGGTCCTTCCCAGTGGACTTCTTGGATTGTTATTGTATTATTGTATTCTTAGCGTTTTCCTAGTTCTTGCTCCGAGTTCCTAGTTCCCAGTGTTTCTGTGTTTTGGACTTCTCGCCTGGACTATTGTTTACCCTCTCTGGATTTTCTGTATTGTTCCCGTTCGCTCCTGTTCGACCCACGCCTGACTCACGGACTTCTATTGTGCATCTCCCATATATACCTGCTTGCTATCGTCTCGACCCTGCCTGTATGACCATGTCTTTGTCTCGCCAATGTAATAAAAGCTTGCAAATGGATCCGCTCGCCTCTCGTCTCGTTCACCCTGTGACAGAACAATCCAAACAACAAGGATCCAGCAGCTCAGGACCCTGCGATACAGATCATGCTCCTAAAGCAAGGTGAGCGATCGGTTGAGGAGTACGTTATGGACTTTCATACATTAACACACCAGACTTCTATGAGTGATCTGTGTTTAATGATATTTTTCCGTGGAGGGCTCTCTGAACCTTTCGCCTCCTTAATGCCAACGCATCAGCCCCATTGGACTATAAGCCAATATCTAAACATTGCACTACATATTAGCGGTTCTTCACTTACTGTGGATGTTGCGGAGAAGCAACGCGATATCACGGCAGCGCCGGCCGCGCAACCCGCCCGTGTAATGGCGGCCGCGCCGGTGCACGCTCATAAGATGGCGGCCGCGCCGGAGCGCGTTCATACCACAGCAGCGACAACGGAACGCGTCCACACAATGGCGGCGACGGCGGAGCCCGTTCACAAGATGGCGGCGAGGACAGATCTCCATCACGTCACAGCCGCCATACAAGAGCTATATGGAGTTACAGCTGCATTTCCTGAGTCAAGTCAAGTTTCCAAGTCAAGTCAAGCTGCAGCTGCATTTCACGAGTCAAGTAAAGGTTCCAAGTCAAGTCAAGTTGCAGCTGTGTTTCCTGTGTCAAGTCAAGTCAGAGCTATCGCTCCTATCTCAGGTCAAGTAACAGCCATCTTTCCTGAGCCAGAGCCACTGCACAAGATGGCCGCCATTTCCAAGCCACTCCACAATATGGCTGCCACTCCAGAACCTGTGGTCAGCACCCGGACGCCACCTGTGGCCATGATGGCTCACGTACTGGACACACCTCTAGTGACGGTATGGGCAGCTAAATTGGCTCTCCTTCATGCCGCGGCAGCTACCCCAGAGTCAAGTCAAGACACAGAGTCAAGCCAGGTCACAGCTGTCCCCCACGAGTCAGGCCAAGTCACACCTGTTCTTCACGAGTCAAGTCACGTTACAGCTGTTGTTCCTGAGTCAAGCCATGTTGTTCCTGAGTCAAGTCACGTTACAGCTGTTGTTCCTGAGTCAAGCCATGTTGTTCCTGAGCCAAGCCATGTTGTTCAGGAGTCAAGTCCCGTTACAGCGGATCTCCATGAGCCAAGCCAGGTTACAGCAGGTCCTCATGAGCCAAGCCAAGCTGCTGCTGTTTTTCCAGAGCCAAGTCAAGCTTCAGCCGCTGCTCCAGAGTCAAGTCAGGCTACGGCTGTAGCTTCCAGGTCCAGTCAAGCCTTCAGGTCCAGTCAAGCTTCCAAGTCCAGTCAAGCTTCCAAGTCCAGCAATGTCAAGGCTGTCGTTCCTGCGTCAAGCAACCCCAAGGCTGTCGTTCCTGAGCCAAGTAAAGTCATTGTCAACCTTCACAAGCCAAGTGAAGTCAGGGCCGCTCCTCCTGAGTCAAGCAAAATCACAGCCGTGGTTCCTGAGTCAAGTAAAGTCATTGATCCTCACAAGCCAGTTCAAGTCACTGCTGATCTCCAAGAGTCAAGTCAGTTCACTACTGATCTTCACGAACCAAGTCAAGCCATAGCTGATCTTCACGAGCCAAGTCAAGTCACAGTAGATCTCTACGAGCCTAGTCAAGTCACAGTTGATGTTCACAAGCCAAGTCAGGCCTCAGCCAATCACCACGAACCAGGTCAAGTCACCGTTGATCCTCGTAGGCCAAGTCAAATCATCGCTGGACTTCACGTGACAGGTCAAGTCACAGCAGCACTTACTGAGCCAAGTCAAGGTATTGCTGTTGTTCCAGAGTCAAGTTGTCCGCCCAGAGTCAAGTCACGTCTCGTCTGACCGCCCAGAGTCAAGTCATGCCTCGCCTGACATCCCAAGATCATGGCCTATCAGGATGGCCGGCGTGCTGAACCCACCACTAGCATCAGTGAGGGCAGCGAACATCCCAGTGGCATCAATATCTTCTAGACCCACCTTTAAAGAGGTCCTGCCACCCGCCACTCCTCTTCCCGTAATGGCGGTTGCCATTTGGTGTGTGTGGTCTACACACTGTGCTTCTGAGGTCACATCTGTTCACAAGTCAGCTCCTGAGATCACGTCTGTTCTCAAGCCTGCTCTAGTGCTCCCGCCTGGTCACAAGTCTGCTCCAGAGCTCCCGTCTGATCACAAGCCTGCTCCAGAGCTCCCGTTTGATCACAAGCCTGTTCCAGAGCTCCCGTCTGATCACAAGTCTGCTCCGGAGGTCCCGTCTGGTCTCCAGTCCGCTCCAGAGGCCTCTTCCGTTGGAGAAGCTGCGCCCATGCCTCCTGAGGTGTCAGCACTCGCCGTAGAACCTCCTAGGGAGGCGGCGTTAACCTGTGCTCTCTCTGCTTCTCCCCTTACTCTGTCTGCCTCCTCTGTCCCTGTTCTCCCCAGGTCCCAGTCCATGATGCGGGTTCCTGCTCAGCACTGGGGGGCTCTGGCGCCTCCAGCTCCGCCCCGGAGGGCCCCGGCGCCTCCTGTTCCGCCCCGGAGGGCTGCTGCGCCTCCTGTTCCGCCCCGGAGGGCCGCTGCGCCTTCTCCCCCTATTCTGTCTGCCTCCTCTGTCCCTGCATTCCCCAGGTCCCAGACCGTGACGCAGATTCCTGTTTCGCCCCGGAGGGCCACTCCGCCTCCTGTTCCGCCTCGGAGGGCTTCTGCGCCTCCTGCTCCACCCTGGAGGGCGCCCGCGCCTCACGCTCTGCCTCTGCCTCCGCCTCCGCCCTGGAGGGCCCCTGCTCCGCCTCCGCCCTGGAGGGCTCCTGCGCCTCCTGCTCCGCCTCCGCCTCCGCCCTGGAGGGCTCCTGCTCCGCCTCTGGCTCCGCCCTGGAGGGCTCCTGTGCCTCCGGCTCCGCCCTGGAGAGCACCTGCTTTGTCGGTCCTGCCTCAATCACTGGGCCCCCACATGGACCTGGCCCTCCAGCCCTCGCCCTGTCTCGCTCCCACCCCACCGCTCCCCTGGACTGTTGTTCCCTTCGAGCGTCTGGAAGCCGCTCCTTGGGGGGGGCTATGTCACGAATCTGGTCGGTGTCCCGTTGTCCGCTCACCACCAGATGTCACTCTTACCTCACCTACACACTCTGACTGTTGCACCACACTCCGGACTGCATCTCCCATCCTCCACCGCACTGATTGCGTCAGCCCCCGTGACCAATCAGGCCTTCTATATAAGCGCCGGTCCTTCCCAGTGCACTTCATGGATTGTTATTGTATTGTTGTATTCTTAGCGTTTTCCTAGTTCTTGCTCCGAGTTCCTAGTTCCTTGTTTCCTGTGTTTTGACTTCTTGCCTGGACTATTGTTTACCCTCTCTGGATTTTCTGTATTGTTTGCTCCCGTTCGCTCCTGTTCGACCCATGCCTGACTCACGGACTTCTATTGTGCATCTCCTATATATACCTGCTTCGCCTCTCGACCCTGCCTGTATGACCATGTCTTTGTCTCGCCAATGTAATAAAAGCTTGCAAATGGATCCGCTCGCCTCTCGTCTCGTTCACCCTGTGACATAAACCATTCACACCACTTCATAAAATTAAGGTTAAACAACTGGAGTCACATGGCTTACTATAATGCTGTCTTTACTACCTTTCTGAGGCTCGAAAGTGGTAGTTGCATAAACTGTGAAATAGAGGGACAGAAATTTCTCAGATTTCATTAAAAAGATCTACATTTATGTTTCAAAGATGACCAAAAGTTTTACAGGTTTGGAAAGACATGAAGGTGAGTGCTGAAAATTTTTGGTTTAACTAACACATTAGTTAAACAGTTGCCTCAGGGGCATCAGTAGATCTCTGCCTGATCTCTGATCTTCTGCTTCTTCTGCTACTTCCACCATCCCAATCCTGGATTTTTGAGCCACGACAAAAGTTTCCACTTTAAATGCTTCAGCCTGGCTGCTTTTTCTCCAGCATCTAAAATGAGAAAGAAAACAAGAACCAAAATGTAAATGTTAAAAACAAACAAACAAATAAACAAAAGAGTGGGAACTGAGTGGGAAACAGCATGAGAACAATTTTCTAGAATTTTCAACAGTTTTATGTCACTTTCTATATATGCATCACAAATGTGGTACAATTAAAATTACTATGCAAGTACTAAAAGAATTCAGCTGCTGAAATGTTAAATGGATAGTACATAAGAACTGTACTGAAACAGTGATCCCTATAATGGTTATAAAAGCCGAAACATATGTAAATACTGAGAATGTGTTTGATATTTAAAAAAAACAAAAAAAAAAGTGACCTGTGGCTGAATGGACTTTAGTTTTATTTAGCTGTGATTGACACAAAAGGGAATAGAAAATAATAACATCACTGAATATGAGTCAAATATTGCATATTTCTGTTCAAATGAAAGTGTAATCATTCTTCATGAGTGATTAACTAATTAGTGTGTCAGGGGTTCTCAACTCTATATAATGGACTGATATTGTGCCCTGATTTTTAAATTCCATAATGCAGTTTAAATGCGGCTTCAAACGATCCCAAATGCTTGTGAAAATAATTTCAGCCGATGAAGAAGGGTCTTATCTAGTGAACCAATCAGTTATTTTCATTAAAACAATACAATTTAAAATACTTTTTAATCTCAAATGCTCGTCTTGTCTTTCTCTCCCTGAACTCTGTGTATTCTGACTCAAGACAGTTAGGGTATGTTGAAAAACGCCAATCGTATTTTCTCCCTCAACTTGAAAAATAATTTCGAAATCATCCTACATCACTGCAGAAGTACCGACACAGTCTTTGCAAACTGAACATGCAAAGAAGATCAAACACCCTTAACAAAAAAGGTAAAACAGCGATATAAGACGATTTTGAAGTTGAGGGAGAACATGAGATGGGAGTTTTTCGACATACCCTAACTCTTATGAACCAGAACAAAACAGAGGTCGGGATGAGCAAGATAAGACGAGCATTTGACATTAAAAAGTATTTAAATTGTATTATTTTTATTAAAATAACCAATCGTTACGCTAGATAAGACCCTTCTTCCTCAGCTGGGATCGTATACAACTGCATTTGGGATCGTTTGAAGCCGCATTTAAACTGCATTTTGAAAGTTCAAAATCAGAGCACCATATCAGTCCATTATATGGAGAAAAATGCTGAAATGTTTTCCTCAAAAAACATAATTTCTTGAAAGAAGAAAGAAGAAAGAAAGACATGAACATCTTTGATGACAAGGGGGTGAGTACATTATTTGTAAATTGTTGTTCTGGAAGTGGAGTTCTCCTTTAACCACTGACTAATGATCAAGGGACCTGAGAGACACACACCCATAGTTTAGGTAAATTTATAGTTAAACTGAAGACCTTGATTAGTTTGTTCAGGTGCACTGGACTAGGTTGGAGCAAAACGTATGTAAGTGGACCTCGAGAGACAATGTTGAGATCTCCTGCAATATGTTCTAAACATGACAATTCAGAGAGGCAGGATGACTGTTAGATTGACGACTTACAACTCTGGTTTCCAATCCTGGTTATTGAGGACTTATTGAGGACTGGGTACTGAAGTTCTGCAGAGTTTCTGGTGATCCTTGATCAGCTGCTCAGGTCTGCTTAATTGGTGTTGGAGCTATCAATCCACTGAAAAACAAGAAGCAATATGAAGTTACATATGCATTTTTATTTATTCTTGTTAGTCTTACTATATTCTTAAAATAAGTTATCATTACCTTGTGTTTTATTGATGATTTTCAGTCTCTGAAATAGAAAAGTTCTATTAGTTATGAATGGCATCATACCAGTTTTAACACCGTGAGTAAAATGCATACAACATACGACACAATACGATAGAACCTATTATAATCAGTGATGCTGTCTACACTGGATGAGGCACAGAGCAACTACAAATCCCCGACAGCAAACTGATGCCGCGTTCTATTTATCATGTACTGACACAAAGTTCAAATGATTTACAGTGGTCGCTCTGGTTTGCATCCAGCATAGATAGACAATCTACGTCATTGTGCATTGCATTCTTGGTATACAATACAAATCACCAAAAGAAAAAAAAAATCTGTTTACATTAATATTTTTAAGAGCTTCTTGCACTTTATTAGAATAAATGAACTAATATTTGTATCCCTTGTGTTATTAACATTTGTGGTCAGTTTTGTTTATGTTTTTGAAAAAGTCTCTTATGTTCACCAAGAAAACTGCATTTATTTGATCATAAATAAAAACAGTAATGTTTATTATTACAATTGAAAATAGCTGTTTTCTATGCGAATACATTGTAAAATGTAATTCGTCATAAATAGAATGCAGTAGCAGTTTACTGTATGGGATTTGTCGTGTCGCCCCTTGCCGCATCCAGTGTAGACAGCATCAATGATTATAATGGGTTCTACTGTATTTTGTCGTGTCACTCGCGTCCAGTGTAGACACGGTGTAAGCATAATGATGCTGCAAAATCAGGTTAGATCACTTTTTAAAACATAATGAAATAGAAAATAGTTATTTAAAAATGGTAATTTCACAATATTACAGTTTTACTGTATTTTATTCAAATAAATGCAGCAGTTGTTGCCATAAAAGACTTATTTCAAATACATGACAAATCTGACCCTTAAACTTTTGAATGGTAGTGTATGTTTAAGGTATTACTTACTGGTCATATGGTTCATAATGTCTAGAGATGTTCTTCGACAGGAGATATGCTCCAACTCTGGTGCACGGCCATTAGCATGGAACATTCTAGGAAGGAACACAAACAATCTGGAACATAAAAAATCTGTCAACAATATTTATTATACAATGTCAGGTTTATTAGAAGTAAACTATAGCAAAGGTGAAATGCAGAAAAGAAAAATAAATAATATATAGAATATACAAAACAATACAGTTTAATAACAGAATTTACATTTTTACTTTTACTTATTTAATGCTCATATACACTGTTATATATGTTTGTATATTAAAGTCCTTTTAAAATATCTAACAAGCAAACAAACATATAAGTATATAGATATATATAATTTTGCAAAAGAAAATTACAGATGCGTGGTGATACAGGCCAAATATATTATGAAAGATACATATAAAGTAATTTAATAAGCTTTCTCAGATCACCTGTGTTTTTTATATCTCTGTCAGCAGCTCTCTTCAGAAATTTTAAAATCAGGAACTTTTCCTGTGTCGTAGAAGTTTTTTTCTGAAACTGCTGTAGTCAGAGGACAAGTGGAATCAATATTTGTTTACCATGAAAGGTCAAAACATGCTTAAAGTATTTTTGTATCCGATTAACCATATATTGCATACTTCTAGGTTAAATAAATTAGCTTACTTCCTTTCATCCAATGACAAATTGCCTGCAAAACCTTTAGAAAAAAAAAAGAAGCAAAACAATTAAGATTACATTAAGATGACATTAATTAAGATGACAAGATTAATTAAGATGACATTAAAAGCCCAAACTTTCATAAACAAGAGCTCAAGTCAATAGTTAACCTAACTTACCTCTTATAGTTAGCATTACAGTTCAGATGCTAACAGACTTTTTCTGAAGACAATAAACCATTTCTATAAAGTAAATATTCAACAGAAGTGTGTCATTTACATGAAAGAAAGTCTCAGCAACACATGCATATACTATTTGTGTAATATTAGAGACTAAACTTACCTGAAATTTGTAAAAACAACAGTGGAAGATGTGTTTTGCTGCTCGACAGTTGAGTTTCCGCCCCATTTCTTTGGTAACTCCTTCCGCTCCAGACTTGAATGTTCAATGTGCGCGCCCATTAAAGCAAGCAGATGTCAAGCAGATTGTATAAATGTCATCACAAAGTAATATTATCTTATAAAATACATAATGTAAATGAAGTAAAACACTTACTTAAATACATATTTCAAATGAGATAAAACACTTACTTCTAGTGTTTTCCTTTCTAGTGTTTAGGTGCACACAGCATATTAATATCATCATGAAGTAATACTACACATAATGAAAATGAAGTAAAACACTTGCTTTTGGCATTTTCCTTGATAAAACCAACTTTCCCGTGTGCTCCATATTGTGATGGAAAGAAAATATCTCTCTGAGAAAAAGTTCAGGAGAGCACAGCACATAAATATCACTATAAATCCATATGACGTTATAAAACAAATTTTAAATGAGATAAAACAGTTACTTCTAGTGTTTCCCTGTTAAAAGCGATCTCCACGTCAGCACTGCATAGCAATTAATATCTGTGAGAAAATTTAGGATCATTTAGGTCGCACATCATATAAATATCATCATTAAGTAATATTATCTTATGAAATACATAATGTAAATGAAGTAAAACACTTACTTAAATACATACTTTAAATGAGATAAAACACTTAATTCTAGTGTTTCCCTGTTAAAAGCAACCTCCACCTCAGCACTGCATAGCAATTCAGATCTATGAGAAATATTTAGGTGCACACAGCATATTCATATCATCATAAAGTAATATTACACATAATGTAAACGAAGTAACACACTTATTTTTGGCATTTTCCTTGATAAAACCAACTTTCCCGTCTGCTCCGCGTTGTGAGTGAAAGAATCACTATAAATCAATATGACGTTATAAAATACATATTTTAAATTACATAAAACGTCCCAGGTTACGTATGTAACCATGGTTCCCCGAGGGAACTCGAGCTGCGTCCGAAAACGCTAGGGGAACGCCTCCAGCGTGACCACGCTCTGAAACACGTGTGCAAACAGTCCAATGGAGAAGCGAGACGTCACAGGCAGGGGGACGTAGAGACCAGAGAGCTTAAAGCACGTGCGGTGCATGCAGCCGGCAGCTTCTAAATAGAGAAGCAAGCGCTGCAGGGATGCCGGAAGTATGGCTCGAGACGCAGCGTCTCGTTCCCTCGGGGAACCATGGTTACATACGTAACCTGGGACGTTCCCCTTCGGGAACTGGAGCTGCGTCCGAAAACGCTAGGGGAACGATATGCCCACGCTGCCAGACTTTCAAATCCCTGCCTAGTGTGTATCACTGAGCACAGCTAGGACGAGAAAAAAAAGGAGCCCAGAGTGGCATAAATAAGACCGAGAATCTCATGAAAGTGAGAGGCATGGAACAACCCCCAGCGTTGAAATGTCAGAGAGGGAAATCCTGACGAGAAGGCCATACTTTGAGAGGAGTGAGCCTTGACCCCCAAATAGAGAGGGGGGAACAGAGGACTCAAAGTTATGGAATAGCAACCAAATCACCACACAGCAAAGCTACACCTGGTCAGAGGCCTTAGCCTCAGCGCACCGTGGAGGAAACCTGTAACCAGGGGTTCCTACCCACTGAGGGGCCACCCAGAAGGGTGTGGTAGGCCGCAATAGCCACCACGTATACCTTCAGGGTGGAGTGGGCTAACCCTGCAGAGAACCGATCCTGCAGAAACTCCAGCACTGTACCAACTGGGCAGTTAACTGGGTCTTGCTGGTGGTCTCCACACCATGAAGTGAAAAGTTTCCACTTCAGGGTGTACAGTTTCCTCGTGGAGGGAGCTCTGGATTGGAGGATGGTCTCAACAACCTCGGTTGAGAAACCGGAGGCTACGAGGTGTGCCCCCTTAGAGGCCACACCCATAACTTCCACAACTCCGGGCAAGGGTGAAAGATGGTGCCTCCCGCTTGCGAGAGGAGATCCCTCCTGACGGGAATCTGCCATCAGACCCAGCAGTCGCTGGAACTGCTTTACAGTGAGTGACCGGCCTTCTGTCACTCTCATGACTGCAGTGAGGATTGACTCGATCCGAGCAGGTGACAAACGTGCCTGCATTGTGGTTGAATCCCACACCTTGCCTAGATAAGTGGTTCTCTGTAATGGAGACAGCACACTCTTCTTGGCGTTCAGTCTCAACCCCAGCTCTTTCAAATGAGCGAGAACAACATCTCGATGTTGAACCGTTATGTGCTCTGATTGAGCCAGAATCAACCAATCATCGATGTAATTGAGTGTGCGGATGCCCCAGAGTCGCAGCGGAGCCAGAGCAGCATCCACACACTTCGTGAAAGTGCGGGGGAGAGTGCTAGGCCGAACGGAAGAACCCGATATTGGTATGCTTCGCCCCTGAAAGCAAACCTCAGGAACTTCCTGTGTTGAGGAAGGATGGAGACATGGAAGAAAGCGTCTTTTAGAGCTATCGTCACAAACCAGTCCTCGGACCTGATTTGTGACACCACTTGATTAGATAGTCAGCATTTTGAACTTCAACCTCATAACTGAACGATTCAGTAGTCTCAGATCTAAAATGGGACGCAGGCCCCCATCCTTCTTCGGAACAATGAAGTACCGGCTGTAGAACCCGGACTCCCCGTCTTGAGGAGGGACCACCTCGATGGCCTCCTTCCTCAACAGAGTTTCTACTTCCTGTTCCATTACCAGACCCTGCTCGGGGCTCACCACAGTGGAAAGACCCCGTTGAAAGGTGGCGGTGCGCCAAATTGGATGCGATAACCTCGCTCTACAGTGCGCAGGACCCATGCAGACACATTTGGCAGTAGTTTCCACGCTGCCAAATAATCTACTAAAGGAACCAGTCTCTCGAGACTGGCCTCTGGTGTTGTTTGAGCTGCTAGTTCGGTGTCCTGTAACGGATGACCGGCAGGAGACAGCCGAACTAGCTGCTGTAGAGACCCCCGCAGAGGTGGCGAGCTCCCCAGCTCCGCTACGTTTCCGGGCGGAAGACTGAGGTGTGGGCTCGCTGGAGACCGCTGCGCCCTGAAGCCCGGCAGGGTTGGCAGGCTAATCTCCCGAGGGCACAGAGGAGAGACGGGCACTGAAGAATGCGGTGGACCACGCCCTTCCCCAGTAGGGCCTGCCCTCAGAGGTCCTAGACCATAGGAGTCAGGACCATAGTCTCATAGGTCTGGGTGAAGCGTTTCAGTACCTGAAACGCGGCCAGCATCTCCAGGCAACTGAAGTGCCAAACTGGATGGTGACCGCTCCACAGACCATGGGCGGGGTGGCCACTCATGACCACTCCCCAACCGGTGAGGGACGCATCCGTCGCTAGCACACGCGGCAACAAGGAGCTCCCAGCACCGGGCCCTGAGACAAGAACCAAGGTCTCCTCCACATGTCCAAGACACGTAGGCATCGCCGCGTGACCTTGATCATGCAAAGCAGGTTTCCCCTCAGGGAGAACCCCCTTGGTCTTGAGACACCACTGCAGGGGTCTCATGAACAGCAGGCCAAAAGGTATCACGTTGGACACAGCTGCCATCAGACCCAGCAGTTATGAAACTGCTTCACAGTGAGTGCCTATTTTCACTCTCTTGACTGCCGCGAGGATGACTTGATCCGAGCAGGAAATATACATGCCTGCATCGTGGTCGATCCCACACCACGCCTAGATAAGTGGTTCTCTGTAATGGAGAAAGCACACTTTTCTCTGCGTTCAGTCACAACCCCAGTTCTTTCATATGGGTGATGACGACATCTCGATGCCGAACCGCTCATACCGACAAAAATGTCAATAAGGATCAGTATGCAGATGACCTGGGAGCCACTTTTTTTTTTTTTTAGCTAAGCCACAGCAGCGTCCACACACTTAGCGAAAGTACAGGGTGAGAGTGCAATAAATTTAATTCCTCAGAATTAAATGACAATGGGAGAAGAGCTAAACATTCAAAATGCACGTCGTTTGTTTTGTTTTTTTTTTTGAATGAACACATTTATGAATGAATACAGCCCGCCCCCTCAAGGGCAGACTGTACATGCTCAGCTCCAAAACAAACCACACATAAATCGCTTGAATCCCCGTTCCTGAATTTATTTATTTTTTAGAAGCGAGGGCAGGTAGAAACGAGCGATCTAATATGCAGTCAGCTCATATGCGGACAGCATCAATCTCCTCGGAGAAAGATAGCCGCAGCAGCGCGAGCTCTCACTCAGAGGGGGAAGAACCGCAGCGCGGGCTTCCGAGCCCCGAGAGAGAGCGCTAGATCTAAGTAGAAAGGCAGAGAGATGGCGGACCCGTCTCTAAGCCGTTCACAGATCTATGCTGCGATCCCTTCTGCCGCAGTCGCCGCTCTGCCTCGGCAAAATCGGGACCCGAGCCGCGGGGAAGCTCACGAAGACTCCCTCCTCGAAGAGAGTCCTCCGAGAGCGAGCGTGCGCAGCGAGAGCGCGGGCCGTCAACTCCCTCGAGAGCTGACGCAGCCCGCTTCGCCGCGAGCTCTCATTCAAAGGGGATTTTAGTGTAAATCTACAAGTATCGTTTCATTTGGCCATCATTTATTGCTTTCTTTCATATATTAATAATGCACTTAATAGAATGTTAGGAATATGACAAAAGATGACATACAATATATATATATATATATATATATTGTGACGAGTCGGCTGCCTCCCCCCTAACAGTGGCGGTTCTAGGATTTTTCTGTAACAGGGGCCATTAAGGGGCCACATGTTACATTCAGGGGCCAAGTACAGGGTACATTCAAGCACACAAAATAATTTATTCAGTACGGTGCAAATACATTTCGGCAGTCATTCCTTTTTCAAACGCTCTAATAAAAAATTATGAGCCAGTAAAGTTTTTAATGATTTTTTTTCATTTATTTATACTGTGTCCTTTAGGACACAATGCATAAATCACACACACACACACACACACTAAAGTACATCACAGCGATTAATTAATCAAATACAATACAATTTACAGTGTGGATATATTTATACCTCCCAGCTTAAACATCTCATACAGTACACTCTAATAAGGTAAAGTGCAGCAGAGCACAGCAAATTCAGAACAAACAAAAGAGGTATTTTAACATGTACGTATGTTACCATAATGTTTCCAAATACAATACAATTTACAGTGTGGATATATTTACCTAAACATTTGTTTCTTATTTCTCATCTTTTTCACATATTGTCAGAAAAACAGATTTCAATTTAAGCCCTTTTTTGATGAGATAAACAATTTTGTACGTGCAAAGCAGCATTAACATACTGTAGGAGCAACAACTTGCACCTCCCAGCTTAAACGTTTCTCTCTCTTTATCTTTCTCTCACTCAATTTCTTTCACTTGCTCATTCACACATACACACACCCATACACACATACACCTCAAAAAAGAAGAATTCTCCGATTGCTATGCTTGGAGCTGAAACGCCTGACAAATTCATCCAAATCTAATGACCTGGCCCGTCGGGATTCAACGCTTAGGACACCCAAGTGACTCAAACGGGCATCACCCATGGTTGTCCTCAAGTGGTTTTTAATAAGTGCTAGAGCTGAAAAGCTTCTCTCACACGAAGCACTGCTTACCGGTATTACTACAGCAATCTTGCAAAGCCTGAAAAGCTCATGGAACACCTCTTTGAAAGGCTCCAGAAAAGCAACAAACTCAAGGAGCGTGATCAATCTCTGCATTCCACTTTTCTCTTTCCTATCCAGCGCTCTCTTGATCTGATACAGCTCATTTGACAAGTCCTCAACATTTGAGTCAAAAATCTTTGCAAAGGAAAAAAGAGCCTCTTCCTGTAAAAAAGTAACACTTTGTGGGTGAAGTGCTTGAATTCCCTTCATAATTTTGCAGTTGGGTTTAGAGAACCGTCTTTGCAACTCACCAGCCATTGAATCAAGCACCGGGTAGTACACATGTCTCTTAAAGCTTTCCCCATCATCTTTATTGACTCTACGCTCACCAGATGGTGCAGTTATTATGTAATCACACAATCGTGTGTTCATCTTTGGCTGCCTCTTCTCAGTCTTTTCCAAGCTGAGGTCACATTTTACAGCCATTTCCTCAACCTCTTTCCACAGAGCCTCAAAATAGGCCTCACTCCTGTATTGCTCTAATGTGTCCAGCAATGATTCTACAAGAGTGACTGCTGCTGCTAGATCCAGTGAGGGGGACTGTAACATGTCCGACAAAAATTTGGACTGTCCCAGGACTTTGTTGAATGTCACTAGAACACCAATGAAACTAACATCAAGTTGAGCTAATAAACCACGAGCATCTGTTGCCCGATCACCGTCCTTTTCCTGCCCAATTTGCTGAAGAACACGGTACACTGCTGGAAGTCTATCAAGCATATTGCGACAAGCTGAAAATCTGCAAGCCCACCTGGTGTCACTTAATGAAGGCATTTCACGGGGCTGACCACCATACATCTCTTTCTGTATGTCATGCCATTTTGTGTGCACGTAAGATCCTGATAGGAAATTATGTCATTTCTGCATGAGTGAAAAAAAGCAACCTGCCTCAGTCACCGATTTAACACTATCCACAATCACAAGATTTAAGCAGTGAGCCTTACAATGCACATAAAAGGCATATTTTGCTACCTCCTGAATTCTTGTGCAAACGCCAGAGTGCTTGCCACTCATGACGGCAGCTCCATCGTAGCCCTGTCCAACGAGGTTGCTACGATACTCCAGCCCATGTTTTTCCAAGCATTTTATAATCAGTCTACTTAGACCTGCTGCATCAAGCTGTTCGGCATTCACAAAGTCAAGAAAACTCTCATTGATGGTACCATTATAATAATACCTCACAACAAAAGACATCTGCTCTTTCTTTTGCAGGTCTTTTGTTTCGTCTGCGATTATGCTGAAGACCTCGCTTTGTTTAACTTCCTTGATTATGTCAAGTTGAACCATCTCTGCAAGCGTTTCTAAAATTTCATTTTGAATGTTCTTACTGGTGTATTTTGCATTCCCATGTGCATTCATGCGTTTCTCAATTAATGAATCGTGCTGTGCAATTGCATCCAAGATGGCTAAGAAATTGCCGGGGTTATCCGAGCCTTCAGATTCCCTGTGTCCACGCTGAGAAATGTTTTGAACAGCTGTTAAGAGCAGCACCTGAGCAATGGTTTTGATATATATCTGGTTCTCTCTAACTCTTTTTTCCCTTTCTTTGTTTATTGATTCGATCATGGAGGTTTTTTTTTCAATGACTAATTTGTGCTGTGTCCAAGCAAACACAGCACTTCTGTGATGTTCTGATTTGCAATGATCTCTAAAGCCACCATTTCTGCACAGTGCTTTTTTCCAATTAGAGAACCCTGATTCTGACCTGAATATAGACATTGGGGCATTTGGGAGTGAAAAGTGGCGACAAGGGTAGCAAAAAACAGAGTCTCTAGAGACAGAATACTCCAGCCACGTAAAGTCTTTGTACCAGGTCTCAATGAATGCTCTCTTCCTGTTCCCGTGCTGTGTCTTGGGGAAGACCTTGAGGACAGGTTGCACTGGACCATCTGCTCTGGACTGGGAAATGTCTGGAGAGAAGAAAAAAAAATAATATTTTTTTTATAGCTTCTTTCTGAATTCCACCTTTTAAGTTTCATAATCATGTCGTCGCTTATAAACAGTAAATTATTGTTAATCAATGCATAGTTTGTTAAATGTCCATTGAGAACTTCAACAGGATGAAAATATAGGCATACCATCAGGTCCAGGTGGAGCAGCACAACTTCTCTGCACCGAGCCCTCTGCTAGGCACCAGGAAATGTCTACAAGAAGCAAATGAAAAACAATTAAACATAACCACAGAGTCAGTACCACATACATTGCCTGTAATGTTTCTCTCATCTTATTTAAAATATGCACACAGTAAGAAGATAGTAGCTTACCGTTGGAAGCAGCACTATCTGGGGACTCTGGTCTGGGTGGTTCTGGAGATTGTGGGTTGAAGTCATCAGGTTCGCTCTCATTCTGGCTTTCATCATCTGAGCCTGTGCCTTCACACAGAGCTAAAACAGAAATATGTGTCACAAAAATAATCCATGCTTCTATTCAACATGCCATCTGACAACTATAAATTTAGTTCTGTTTAAGAAATAAAATAATAAAATGCAATCCATACAACATTAATCATGTTAACCTAGAAAGGGTAACAATGACAGCTAAAGTTTAACTGTATAGGTTACTTGACATTAGCCAGACATCAGTGAGGCATGCATTCTTCTGAAAATTAAGTTAATATAAGCAGTTATTGCTAACTTTTCTGGTACTAGCTGCTAGCAGAAACATCCATTTTGGCGTCATTATTTTCAGACCCTCAGCAAGCAGTAGTGCTACATTTCTCCTCGTTGCAATTTCAATGAATACCATTTAATACATTGCATTGTGTGTCTATCATCTGGTTTTGCCTACATCATGTTTTCTCTGACCTGGTGAAGGGGGGTTTGGGCTACCCTGGTCCTCAGCCTGCGGTTGTCGACCGTACTCTGCTGCCTGCTGGTTGATTCTGTCCTCTGACCTCTCCTTTCTAAAACCCTCACCTTCAGTGGTATCATCGGTTAATTTTGTAAAAAACCTCTGAATGGCTCCCTGTGTCTGTCCCTTTTTTTTCATGCTCACTATATCTGCCAAACACGATAGTTAACATTATCACACAAAGGTCTAATTACATACGGTTAGTGCATGCAAAAACTCTAAAGCTAGCGCCACAGATGTTTGACAGTTCCTCCAGTTTTTCGCGATCGCTGAATACAATGCAAAATCAACAAAATGTTGAATTTTTTTGCGATCCTGAATAATTCCTAATTTAACTGCAAAATAATCACAAAAAAGAAAAAGACCTCACTGTCACGAATCTGGTCGGTGCTCTGCGGACTGCTCACCACCAGATGTCACTCTCACCTTTCCATTTCACTCTGACTGTTATGTTGCACTTCGGACTGCATCTCCCATCCTCCACCGCACTGATTGCGTCAGCCCCCGTGACCAATCAGGCGTTATATAAGAACCCCGGTCCTCCCCAGTTGCACTTCATGGATTGTATTGTGATTGTTTTGTTGTTATTCCTAGCTCCTGTTCCAAGTTCCTAGTTCCTGGTTTTTTGATCTCCCGCCTGGTTTTCTCGTTTACGTCTGTCTAGCCGCCTGCCTTGTGATTTATCGCTCTTGTTTATCGGATCATTCTCTTCGATTGCCTGTTACATTCCTGTCTGCTCCTATCTGGACCCTGCCTGTATGACCATGTCTTTGTCACGTCCCACAAATAAAAGCTCGCGCATGGATCCGCTCGCCTCTCGCCTCTCACTTAATGTTACACTCACAAAACATTAAATTATAAATCAACCAATTGAAATATCTCTAGTTTAATTAAAGTTTCACTGCATTTTTACGTGAATACAGATGTTGTATTAAATAAAAAAGCTTTATGCATTTTGTTTGTGATTTGTGTCGTACGACTATTGTGCATCTGACATAATACTATTATGGTAAATGTGATGTCCTAATTATAAAATATAAAAATCGCAAATTTTTTCACAAATTTCTGGAAATTACCACCACAAAATCAGTCATTTTGATTACAAAAATCACACAAAAAAATCGTGAAATCCTGGAGGGACTGGTTTGATAAAGTTAACTACAGAATCTTTGCTAGCGCTATCTTAGCAAAAACATGTTAACATTGCTTACAAGTTTATTGGTTTACTTCGACAGTGCTTCCAGTGCTCCTTCCACAATTTAGTTAACGAACCTAAAATAAGTGAGAGCAGCAGCTAAATATCCTTTCATATTTTGACAAACAACACAAGGATTTGTGACTCACCAAGAATTGTCTTCAAGTTGTAAGTAATGTTAGATGGATTCTTTCTCCCGCCTACTGTCATAACGTCAGAGAATGTTCTGGTATCGCTCAAGCCAAAGCCGCAAAGATAATATAAAGCCAAGACCTCTGCTTCTTCTCCCAAGTTGCATCGACACATTACTGCCGCCAATTATTTGGGGGTGGAATTGCATCTGTAATCGTTGTGAAGAATTCTCCGGTTGCTCTTCTCGTCTACGATTGATGGAAAGGGGGGCCAATCAGGGGCCAATCAGGGGCCAATCAGATTTCAGAAGGGGCCAGGGCCCCTATGACCCCGCCTCTAGAACCGCCCCTGCCCCCTAATTATCATCGTCACCCCATCCGTAATCGCCGCCCTTCACCAGGCTCCCGACGGGAGTGGGTGTGCGAGAGAGGAGGGGTGCTGAAAGAGCCAGGTCTGGCGGCGTGTGATGAGGCACACCTGACGTGAATGAATCCTCATCACCGCCGCTGTTAAAATGCCGAGCGCCTCTCCTCGGGAGACCGGTCTCTTCCCCGTGCATGCACGCTGGTGTCCTCGTGGGTCCAGGAAGAGAGCGTAGAGGGATGAGCGCCGCCGATATGATGGACGAGCTGCCGGACCCGCGGTCCGGACGTGAAGCCGCACCCAGACGGCTGCGGGATAGGATGCCGGGCCGATTAACCCGCCTCGGAAGTGCCGTGATGAAATGATGGATGAAGCCGCTGAAGGAAGCCGCTACCCCTCGTGCCGCGGACTCCGCCCCTTACCTGGACCCTTCCCTTCTGAACACTGCCCCTCCTTCACGGAACCCCTGCACGTCGAGGACACCAGATCCCCTATTTGTTTTGGACACTTATTTCCCCCTTTTTGGACACTTTTGTTTATATTGTTTAATAAAAGCCTCTCCGAGGCGTGACGTCACGCCCACTGTGACTGTCGTTATGCTCCTCCCGTGACTATATATATATATATATATATATATATATATATATATATATATATATATATATAGACAACAACAAAATCAACAAACATTTTAACTCTAGCTTATACAGGTTAGAATGTTTAAATGCCCCAGGCAGGTACCACATTAAAGGGGCTAGCTCCTCTTAGCTGCACCCCTTTGCTGCTACCCTTCTCGCTAAGAGGCTGCCGCCCCAGTCTCTGTTATTCCAGAAGGACATGCTTCTTTCAGATATGCCATCAGTTGTGTTTGGGGGGTTCTGGCCTGCCCAGAACAGAACCATGCCACCAAACCAAACTGTGTGCTAACTGTCTAGCATTTTGACGATAGTGGTCCTGATAATGGTGCTTCACATTACATTATCCAGAGAAACAAGTGTTAATGATAAATCCCCTGTGATATTTGTACTTGCTACTGTATACAGGCCACCAGGACACCATACAGACTTTATTAAAGAATTTGCAAAGTGATACTTTGGATCATTATCTAGTCTCATGTATACTCCATATAGCTAAAACTGTAAATTCAACTCCTTGTTACAAGTATGGTAGAACCATTACTTCTACCAGAAAAGATTGCTAAGTAATCTTCCTGACTTATCTGAATTCCTCAGCATATCCACTAGGCCAGAAAAACTTGATGATGTAGCAGAAACCATGGACACTCTCTTTTCTATCACTCTAGATATGGTCGCTTCTTTATGCTTAAGGAAGATTAAGGAAAACAGTCCGAAACCATGGTATCATGAGCCCACTTGCACCCTAAAGAGAGCAGCCAGGAAAATGGAGCGCAGATGGAGGAAAACAAAACTAGAGGTATTTTGTACTGCCTGGTGTGAACGTACCCTATCCTATAGAAAAGCATTACAAACTGCTAGATCTGGTTACTTTTTGTCAATTTTAGAAGAAAACAAACATAACTTCAGATATTTATTCAACACAGTGGCTAAATTAACAAAAAAAAAATAGAACACCAACAGGCATTGACTTCTCCCATCAACACAGCGTTAATGACTTTATGACTTACTTTACTTCCAAGATCAATAGTTTTAGAGCTAAAATTGTAACCATGCAGCCATCAGCTACAGTATCACATCAGACAGTCTGCTATAGATCTCCTGAGGAACAATTCCACTCATTCTCTACTATAGGAGAGGAAGAATTGTATAAACTTGTTAAATCATATAAACCAACAACATGTATGTTAGACCCTATTCCAGGTACTAAAAGAGGTGCTTCCAGAAGTCATAGATCCTCTTTTGAATATTATTTATTCATAATTGTCATTAGGACACGTCCCCAACACCTGTTATTAAGCCTCTCATTAAAAATGTTGTTGACCCCAACGAATGAATTAATTACAGACCAATCTCGAACCTCCCTTTTCTGTCAAAAATACTAGAAAAGGTAATATCCTCACAATTATGTTCCTTCTTACAGAAATATGGTATCTGTGAGGATTTCCAGTCAGGATATAGACCATATCATAGTACTGAGACTGCTCCCATTAGAGTTGCAAATGACCTGCTCTTATCACCCGATCGTGATTGTATCTCCCTATTCGTGCTACTGGATCTTAGTGCTGCGTTTGACACTACTGACCACAACATTCTTTTGATTAGACTAGAAAAGTATGTTGGCATTAGCAGAAGTTCATTGGCATGGTTCAAATCATACTAATCTGACCGCCATCAATTTGTGGCAGTGAATGAAGAGGTATCATATCGATCACAAGTGCAGTATGAAGTACCTCAAGGCTCAGTACTAGGGCCATTAGTTTTTACGCTTTACATGTTACCCTTGGGAGATATCAACAGGAAACATGGTGTTAGCTTTCATTGTTATGCTGATGATTCTCAGCTCTATATTTCTTCACAGCCCAGCAAAACATACCAATTTGAAAAACTAACAGAATGTGTAGTTGATATAAAAAAACTTAATGACAGAGGTGCTAAATATCTGACCTAAAACCGTTGCATGTAATAACCTAAAACACTGTCTAATACTTGATGGCTGCTCTGTCAGTTCATCAGTCAGGAGTCATCATCAGTTAGGAACCTAGGTGTGCTATTTGGTAGCAATCTTTTCTTCGAAAGTCATATTTCTAGCATTTGCAAAACCGCATTTTTCCATCTCAAAAATATATTAAAATTATGACCTGTGCTCTCAATGTCAAATGCAGAAACATTAATTATTGCGTTCATGACCTCAAGGTTAAATTATGACCATATTAGCCCAGTTCTATCAACACTGCACTGGCTCCCCATTAAACATTGTATACATTTTAAAATCTTGCTAATTACTTATAAAGCCCTTAACTGTTTAGCACCTCAGTACATGAGGGAGCTCTTATCACATTATAGTCCCTCACATCCACTGCGTTCTCAAAACTCTGCCAATTTGATAATACCAAGGATATAAAAATCACCTGCGGGCAGCAGTTCATTTTCTTATTTAGCGCTCAAACTCTGGAACAATCTACCTAACACTGTTCGGGATGCAGACACACTCTGGCAGTTTAAATCTAGATTGAAGACCTATCTCTTTAACTTGGCTTACACATAATACATTAACACATTTCTATAATTCAGATCCGTTAAAGGATTGTTTGGCTGCATTAATTAGGTCAGCCGGAACCGGAAACACTTCCCATAACCCCTGATGTACTCGTTGCATCGAAGAATGCAAGAAGAATGGTATCTGCGCTAATATTAGTCTGTTTCTTTCTTATTCTGAGGTCACCGTAGCCACCAGATCCAGTCTGTATCCAGATCAGATGGTCACTGCAGTCCCCTGGATCCAGTCCGTACCCAGCCCAGATGGTGGATCAGCAACTAGAGATGACCTATACAGTCCTGAATGTCAACGGAGGCCACGTCAACTACATGAGCCCCAGAGACGGATCGATCAGTAAAGAACTCGTCACCTAGACGACCATCAACACAAGACCACAGGAACCAGATGAGTCCTTTGTACATTTGGACTTCTCTGCGATATGGAACAAATTGCTGGTTTATCTGACCAGAGGAGAACTGGCCCCCTGACTGAGCTTGGTTTCTCCCAAGGCTTTTTTTCTCATTTTCTGTCACTGATAAGGTTGGGTATCATTTGGTTTTTTTCGATACCGGTGCCAAATCGATACTTTTAAAACGGTACCAGTGCCAAAACGATGCCTGAACCGATACTTTTAAAAGAGTCACAAAATGGTGAATGACACAAGAATATCTTTTTATTGGACAAAAAAGTTCTTTAAATTGAACAATGTATTAAAAGTTTAAAGTATACATTAATATTTAAGTAAATACAAAACACAACAACAATTAAACCTAAGCCACCTAACCCAACTACAATAATTTAACAGCTTCAAATGTCAGCAATTCTTTTGCAGAAATATTACCATATTTGCCTTCTCTGGCACAATACGACACCTCTCCTGATAGTGGCAACTGATGTCCGCAAACTGTCAAACACGGTGCATCCCTCTACTTTCAAGTTTATTCCATGTACCATCAAATGTTTCATTAGGTTTGACGCATTTCCCCCTTTACGCGTGTAAAAACTGTTGTAAAACATGTCGCGGTGTCTGAATCATTTCTTGTGAAATATAGCAACACTTTAGAGCGTTTAGTTTTTGCCATTTTAAGTCTAACGTAGCTTGCTAAGCTAACAGCAAACCAACTGCTGCAGTCAGAGCAAGTGTAATGATAGTTGCTGCATTCACGCGCTTCTCGGATGGTCTCATTTCCCGACGATTTGTGCTTTTAATTCGAAATGTGAAAATGGACAGTAACTACAAAGATGTCTTGGATTTTTATCATCAAAGCTTTCCGATGTTCACATGAGTTTTCTCATTCAGGAAATAAATTTTCTGATCATTCTGACACCCCATGAATGCAGTATTTAAATTTAACTAGCAATCATGCATGTTGATGAATCAAAGCTTTCGTACATTTGTGTCATAGCACCAGAAGACAAAAATTATTTCAATCGGCAGTTCAGGCATTTAATTGGCCCCGAAATGAGGCACCAAAATTCACATTCTGATTCGGTCCAGTACATACCGGTCATATGGGTACCGGTGCCGTATTGGCACCGGGTTTCGGTACCCAACCCAAGTCACTGATGGTATTTTGATTCCTTGCCGCTGTCACCTCTGGCTTGCTTAGTTAGGGACACTTAATTTCCAGCTATATATCGTATACTATTTGAACTGAACTGAGCTGGATGATGACATCACTGAATTTAGTGATGAACTGCCTTTAACTGAAAATTGAGTGTTTACTGTTGTCCTTTGGCATTATTGACACACTTCCTATTTAATTTC
Organism: Labeo catla; assembly: GCA_012976165.1. Classification (NCBI taxonomy): domain Eukaryota; kingdom Metazoa; phylum Chordata; class Actinopteri; order Cypriniformes; family Cyprinidae; genus Labeo; species Labeo catla. The sequence continues at coordinate 115,240 of VONZ01000596.1, forward strand.
TAATTTCTGTGGTTGAAACATGAATCATTGCTACAGCATGCTTAAGTGAATGGTATTTTCAAAACATTTTTGTCAGTTTTAAGCAATCTGCAGGAAAAATAAGCATGCTAACTACATTTAAGAAGGCAACTATGAAATTATAAAACAACAATTCATCGAGATAAAAAAACCCCACTAAAATCACTTAATATTAAATTTTAATATGAATTTATGTGTACACAACTTCTTAATGTTTGAACAATTACAATATATATTTGTCCTATATACAATTGTCCTATAATTGTATAGCTGCTTACATTTTCTGATTTTTATGTTGCTCTGTTCTGAATACCATACAGTTTAAAGGATGTTCTAGAATGCAATATTAGCTGATGTGCATATAGCAGAATTATTTATTATTATTATTATTATTTAATCAATACAGCAAATGCTTTAAAAACAGTTTTGGAAAAAAAAAAAAAACTTTTATTGCATTCCAGATGTTTTAAAAGGACTTTTCATTATAACGTTCATGGGTAGCTTGGATATAAAACATTGTGATAAATTCAGTGTATTCCCATTTGTAAAATACAGATTAATTGTTGTAGGCCACCCCGATCTCACGAAAGTGTGTATAGTACAATTTTCAGTTTTAATTTGCCATAATATTTATACGCAGAAATTGAATGCATAAGATACACAGTGGTGTGGGGTAGGTCGCTGCATACCATACTTTTAAAAATAAATGTGCTTTAAAAGGTGCTCCACAGCGATGCCATAGTACAGGGGTGGCGAACGTCGGTCCTGGAGAGCCGCAGCCCTACAGAGTTTTGCTTCAACCCTAATCAAACGCACCTGAACAAGCTAATCAAGGTCTAAAGGGTTACTAGAAAGCTACAGGCAGGCGAGTTTTAATTAGGGTTGGAGCTGAACCATTTTTGTTTCCACAAAAAAACTAATCAGTCAAAGGTTCTTTAAAGAACCATTTCTTTCTTACCTTTTTATAATCTGAACAACCTTCTTTTGCCACAAAGAACATTTTTTGAAACAGAAAGGTTCTTCAGATGTTAAAGGTTAATGGAATGATTTAGACAAAAAAAGGTTCTTCTATGGCATCGTGAAGCACCTTTATTTTAAAGAGTGTATATGTATGCCAAAACTGCATATCATATGCATACCAAGACATTGCGTATCATATGCAATCAAAAATGGCATATTATATACACACCAAACACGCCAAAGTCAATTTCTGCATAAAAGTAATACAGTACGCCAAAAAGAAACAGAAAATAAAGTTACTGATATGCATTTTCATGAGATTGGGCTACTAACTGAGGAATAGTGAGAAAGCTTTTCAAATGAACAAGAATGAATTGTGAAAACAGATTCAAACTACTGATTAATTCCTAATTAATGGCATGGCTGGTTCAGTCGACAGAAATACGGGACATATAAACCTGCTGAAATATTAGCGGGACAAATGCTTCTCAGGTCAGTCTGAGCGCTTTGATACACACAGTGTGTACAGTTGTACGCCTGCAGGCGTCAGGAATTGATTATGAACCACAGACCAACCGTGATGTTCCAGCAAACATTTATTATAAACCAGCAGACTACTGTCAGAAAAGCATCCACTAGAATAACATCTTATCCAGATCGATTCTACCTCTGTTGTCATTGCAGAACACGAACACCACTGTGTTTCAAAGTCCTTGGTTGTGCCTCTGCTGTTTCCTCTGTCTCAGTGTGTTCCAGTTTGAACAAGTACAGTAGCACCACCTCTATAATTCTGTCATCCTTTCCCCTAAAAATCATCTTTACTGTTTCTTATAAAAAAGTAATCTACATCTTGGGTGGCCTGAGAGTAACTAAATTAACAGAAAAGTTTCATTTTCGGGTGCTCTATCCATTTAATGTTCCAAGACAACATCAGCTTGTTTCAAAGAGGATCAAATGTTTGCTTGTCAAAAAGGCCCACTATTTATATGATTAAGGTTCCAGAGTTATGAGACCAAGTTTGGTCTCTGAAGCCCATATACTTTTAGGACAGAAAATTATAATGAAAAAGAAGAAAATCAGTACAAACAGTAGGATTCCAGCTCCTTTGGTGCTTGAACCCCTAAACATTTCCACAGCACATTTCAGTACAAAACCTGCAACAAAACAAGCAAACCTGATCAGCTGTCCACCAATCACAGCAAATGATACTTTTTTTTTTTTACACTCTTGGGATATGATGACAAAAGAGTTCCTGCGACACAAATATAAAATGGTCAAGTCAACTCTACTCAAACATATGAAGGTCTTACCATTAAAACTCATGATTACCAAGTTGAAGGGAATACAACAGCTGTGTGCCACTATATAATAACCAAAAACAACTATATATACACATCACATCTACCTTTGTAAGTATACACACACACACACACACACACAAGTAGGGTAAACAATTTGGTGGGATTTTACTTTTATTTCATACCTGCTGTTTATTTATTTTTATTTTTTTTTTTTTTAACACAATGTGAAGAGTTTTTCTGTCTCTGTGCATGTGTACAATTGAAATTTTGTATCTGTTGCATTAAGTCCTGTTCTGACTCTGTCTGGGCTGTGTCTACCAAAAGCATCATAGACATCTATGGTCTACTGTCTTCATGATTTTGGGAAAGTGCAGCCCTGTATGCTTTGTTTAGGTCACAGATGGACAACCTGACATTCAGATACAGCACACTTTTAATGGAGGGACTGCAAGTTACACATCAATCCAGGCATCTTGTATTCAGCATTTTTTTGATTGTTTACATATTTATTATGGTATCTAACATTGGAATTTTGATTCAGATCTCAGTGGAAAAAAGTTTACACCAGCCTATGCACATTCTTTTCTGCAACTTGCCGCTAAATGATGTATTAGGGACGGCCATTCTTTTACCGTACTTGATGAGGAATATTTTAATAGACCCTTCTGATCGTTACATCACATTTGTGGAATGTGTTTTGCAAGCTTATTTTGGACATGTATATGGAACAACATGCCACACTATTCTAATGATCATGGCGTTTGACAGATATGTAGCCATATGCAATCCACTGCGATACCCAACTATTATGAGCAATAATATGGTGGTTAAACTTTCAGCAGGAGCCTGGGGTGTTGCATTAGCGCTGGTGGGAATTCTGATTAGCCTCAGTGTGCGTCTGTCTCACTGCAGATCATTTATTCCAAACCATTTTTGTGATAATGCTTCACTATTTAAACTGTCTTGTGAAAATACAGTGATTAATAATGTATATGGATTAACTTTTACTGTGGTTTTACTAACAACCTCATTGGGGAGTGTAGTATTAACATATCTCAGAATAGCAATGGTATGCTTCAAAAGCAAAAACAAAGCAACCAACAGCAAAGCCATAAAAACCTGCAGCACACACCTAACTGTTTATGTAATAATGATGGTTTCTGGATTTGTCACCATTTTTCTTCATCGCTTCCCTGAACTATCTGAACAAAGGAAACTATCTAGTATAATGTTCCATATTATTCCTCCATGCTTGAATCCCATAATATATGGTTTACAAGCCAAGGAAATAAGACAGGGGCTGTTTAAAATTATTTATAAAAGTAAAGTTAACACCATGTGAAAGTTAACATTTTACAATTACAAATGTAGTCATTTAGGAAAGAAACAAATAATTCAATATACAGATTTTCTTTGAGTGCCAATAATTTGGTGCTAATGAAGTTTAAATGGGAAATATACATTGGCCTACATTTCTGTTTTATTCTAAACAATGTTTCTTTAGTGCACTTTGAAAACCCATAGACCTGGTTTCACAGACAGTGCTTAGGTTAAGCCAGGATTAGGCAATAGTTTGATTAGGACATTTAAATAGTTTTTATAAACATGCCTTTACAAATAAAAACAAATAAATAAATAAATAAATAAATAAATAAATAAATAAATACAAATAAAAATAAAAACATTACTGGTGTGCATTTTGTGGCAAAATAAAGGCACTGATATATTTTAAGATCAGTTAGTGCACATTTATTTCAGTTGTAACAGCTCAGACTTACATTTTTAATTTGGGATAAGGCTTAAACCTTGTCTGTTTTACCAATGTTTTATCAATATTTTAAAGTATGTACAGCAGTAATTTGTTATTTATGACCACATATTCACATCAGAGAGATGTAATTATGATACATACAATACATAGAGTAATATATGGTGTAGCACATGATATACTTGTAACTGTATATTTAGTATAATGAAAGAATAAAGCTACAAATGTTCAATGTGTTATCTGTTTCCTCCATTAAAGTAGCACTCCTGTTATTACTGAATTATGTAACTTCATATTTTTCCATCTATCGTAAGTAAAAAGAACACTCCCTATTTCAGGCCACCAAACATAAATAAGACCATATATGATGCATAAATTAGCTATTGAATGAATGCATTGAATGCATTTGCAATTGAGGAATATGAGGAATATCATATATAGATACATATCCCTGCCAAATACTTCATGAACTAATAGTTAAAGGGGTCATCGGATGCCAATTGTCCACAAGTTGATATGATTCTTTAGGGTCTTAATGAACAGTCTATAATATACTTTGGTTGAAAATTCTCAATGGTGTATTGTAAAACAACACCGTTTTTACCTTGTCAAAATGAGCTCTGCAAAAATCAAACCATTCTGATGGATTGCTCCTTTAAATGCAAATTAGCTCTGCTCACCCTGCCCCTCTCTTCTCTCTGTGGAGTGAGGAGCTGTAGTCTGAGAGATTGTTTACTTTAGCCGCATTTAGCACATTTAGCCGTGAAACTTGCACTCTAGCACGTTATTAGGAAAGGTGATTGCAGAGATTCATAAAAAAAACATTATACTCACTTCTGCTATAGGTGAAGCTGGAACACAAATGATTTGCGCAAACATAGATGCATTTATGTAGATTGGGAGGCGCATTCCCTTCACAAAAAAAAAAAAAAAATGTAATCCACTGCATCTTCAGCAGCTCAGATGTTGGGAGTAAATGACAACCACTACTTCATTATTACATCCAGTAACACAACACCTCAATCACTCAATCTGAGATATTCTTCCCACCCAGCACCAGACATCATTTGGATGTCGTTTTTTGGGTTAAATCAAGTCGGCCCGTTATGGACTTCTTTTAGCCCAAAAATCTACATTGAAATTTGGTTTCTGTTTGGTCCGTCTGATTTGGGTCAAATTTAACCCAAAAATCGACATTTGTTAACACTGGGTTTTGCTTGGTCCATCTGATTTGATCCAAATTTAATCCAAAAATAGACATTGAAAACAGTTTGACTAGTCCAAATTTAGCCCAAGCACATTTATTTCGCACCACATATAGAACTAATATAGCAATGAACATAAATATTGCAAGTATAGAAATAGATTGTAGAAATAGTTTCAAGTAGTTTAAGCAAGCACCTAACGTTACATTCGCAAACCATATGTATGGTTTATATACTGTTTATTTGGCATGGCAGAAATCCATCAAAAAGTGCCACCTTCTGGGTTATATCTCTTTGAAAATGCTTAATGTTTAATATATTATATTATATTATATTGTTACGTAAATTCTGCAAGACTTCTGTATGGTTTCATGGGCGTGCGCGCTGAACATTCAAATCTGGAGCAGAGGGAGTTACCATGGAAATGGTGCGGAAACTGTCAAGCAACGGAATTCCATCTCTCACTGTTGTTTTCACTAATTTCAGGTAAGTTTAGTCTCCAAGTCAACAGAAAAAGTCTGTTAGTATCGTGAGGCTAACTATAAGGTTAAAGTTAGGTTAACTTGAGCTCTTGTTTATAAAAGTTTGGGCTTTAAATGACATCTTATGTGTAGATAAATGTTTTTTTTTTTTTTTTTTTAAAAAGGTTTTGCTGGCAATTTTTCAATGGATGAATGGAAGTAAACTAATCAATTTAACCTAAAAGTACATGCACTGTACTGTTAGTCAAATACATCACTTACATGGAGTGTGAAAATGGGCTGAAAGTGAGTTACTTCAAGCACATTTTGACCTTTCATAGTAAACAAATACTACCAATTGTTCTGTGATTTCAGAAGTGTCAGAAAAATAACCTCTATGACACAGAAGCTCCTGATTTTAAAATTTCTGAAGGGAGCTGCTGACCAAGATATAGAAAACAGGTGATCTGAAAAAACGTATTAAATAACTTTGTATGGTATGCATATTTCACAATATATAATATATTTCGCCTGTATCACCATGCATCTGTAATTTTCTTTTGCATATACAGTGGGTATGGAAAGTATTCAGACCCCCTTAAATTTTTCACTCTTTGTTATATTGCAGCCATTTGCTAAAATCATTTAAGTTCATTTTTTTTCCTCATTAATGTACACACAGCACCCCATATTGACAGAAAAACACAGAATTGTTGACATTTTTGCAGATTTATTAAAAAAGAAAAACTGAAATATCACATGGTCCTAAGTATTCAGACCCTTTGCTCAGTATTTAGTAGAAGCACCCTTTTGATCTAATACAGCCATGAGTCTTTTTGGGAAAGATGCAACAAGTTTTTCACACCTGGATTTGGGGATCCTCTGCCATTCCTCCTTGCAGATCCTCTCCAGTTCTGTCAGGTTGGATGGTAAACGTTGGTGGACAGCCATTTTTAGGTCTCTCCAGAGATGCTCAATTGGGTTTAAGTCAGGGCTCTGGCTGGGCCATTCAAGAACAGTCACGGAGTTGTTGTGAAGCCACTCCTTCGTTATTTTAGCTGTGTGCTTAGGGTCATTGTCTTGTTGAAAGGTAAACCTTCGGCCCAGTCTGAGGTCCTGAGCACTCTGGAGAAGGTTTTCGTCCAGGATATCCCTGTACTTGGCCGCATTTATCTTTCCCTCGATTGCAACCAGTCGTCCTGTCCCTGCAGCTGAAAAACACCCCCACAGCATGATGCTGCCACCACCATGCTTCACTGTTGGGACTGTATTGGACAGGTGATGAGCAGTGCCTGGTTTTCTCCACACATACCACTTAGAATTAAGGCCAAAAAGTTCTATCTTGGTCTCATCAGACCAGAGAATCTTATTTCTCACCATCTTGGAGTCCTTCAGGTGTTTTTTAGCAAACTCCATGCAGGCTTTCATGTGTCTTGCAGTGAGGAGAGGCTTCCGTCGGGCCACTCTGCCATAAAGCCCCGACTGGTGGAAGGCTGCAGTGATGGTTGACTTTCTACAACTTTCTCCCATCTCCCGACTGCATCTCTGGAGCTCAGCCACAGTAATCTTTGGGTTCTTCTTTACCTCTCTCACCAAGGCTCTTCTCCCCCTGATAGCTCAGTTTGGCCGGACGGCCAGCTCTAGGAAGGGTTCTGGTCATCCCAAATGTCTTCCATTTAAGGATTATGGAGGCCACTGTGCTCTTAGGAACCTTAAGTGCAGCAGAAATTTTTTTGTAACCTTGGCCAGATCTGTGCCTTGCCACAATTCTGTCTCTGAGCTCTTCAGGCAGTTCCTTTGACCTCATGATTCTCATTTGCTCTGACATGCACTGTGAGCTGTAAGGTCTTATATAGACAGGTGTGTGGCTTTCCTAATCAAGTCCAATCAGTATAATCAAACACAGCTGGACTCAAATGAAGGTGTAGAACCATCTCAAGGATGATCAGAAGAAATGGACAGCGCCTGAGTTAAATATATGAGTGTCATAGCAAAGGGTCTGAATACTTAGGACCATGTGGTATTTCAGTTTTTCTTTTTTAATAAATCTGCAAAAATGTCAACAATTCTGTGTTTTTCTGTTAGTATGGGGTGCTGTGTGTACATTAATGAGGGAAAAAAAAACAAAAAAAACTTAAATGATTTTAGCAAATGGCTGCAATATAACAAAGAGTGAAAAATTTAAGGGGGTCTGAATACTTTCCGTACCCACTGTATATATGGGTCAATGACATGACACTACTTTTTTTTGTGCCATATGGTTTGATTAAATTTAAAAGGGTTAAAATTTCAAAATAAATGTACACAATAATTGCATACATTCTCTTTTTTTTGTGGACCAAGTCTACATTTTCTGGTTTTAATGAATTTTGAGATAATATTTGGGGGATGATTGCAAAAATGTCGATGTGGTGTAACCGAAAAAACTTTGCACCAAATAATTGATCTTGTTTAAAAAAAAGGTGAAATTCTCAATAAAACACCAGATCAGCTAGTGTGGCTGTAACAGGGGGAGCGAGGCGAGACGTGAGCGGATCCATTTGCAAGCTTTTATTTAGAATACAAGGCAGAGACATGGTCGAAGACAGGCAGGGTCGGCACAATAGCAAACAGGTATATGGACAGCGAGGCAAGGAGTAAACTGTGACACAGGCGGTGGTCGATACAGCGGCGAACGTAATCCTTAAGGGGTAGGCAAGAGAAGGGTACGGGAAAGGAGCGAGGGTCGAACAGGCAGGCGGCGAGACAGACGTAAACGGGAAGCCCAGGCAGAAACGCTAAACACAGGAAAACTAGGAAACAACAATGAACACAATAATAAATCACAAAGAAACTCCAACTGAATACTCCACGCCAACTGAATGAAAGTCCGGGCCTTTTATAGCGCTACTGATTGGTCGCAGGTGTAGACCAATCAGCGCGCTGCATGATGGGGAATGTAGTCCAAGGTGTAGTGCAAGAGTCTGTGTGTGTGGATAAGGTGAGAGTGACATCTGGTGGTGAGTGGTCCGCAGCTCACCGACCAGATCCGTAACAGTGGCATAATCTTGCATTAGTATTATTTAATAGTAAATAAAAGTAAATGGAGCACCATTGTTCTGAATATTATAATTAACTTTGGGGAATTATGTGAGTCAAGTCAAATTCCTAAAGTGTCAAGGTGGTGTAACCACCATTCAAGTTTGAAAGAAGATTATGTGACAGGAAATTATTTCACAGAGAAGGAACTCTGTTGATACTAATTGCTGCATGCAAAGGTAATAAAGGTGATAATTTGACATTTTTAGGGTGTGATCAGGTATTCTTAGGTATACATGTCAAATGGTATGACCTCAAGAATACATTGATAATTCATTAATATTATAAAAATTAGTATTAACTTTAAAAATTTCATGTAAAATATTCCCAACAAGGCCATGTACTTACATAGGTGTCCGTGATAATGCCTGTCAAATTTGTTTTTAAATTGAAATGTCAAGTGGTGTAACCGGTTACACCATTTGACTCCTATTACAAGCCTTTCTGTTACGGGCCAATTTAGTCAAATAACACTAGTTTATGATGCTGATTAAAGATGTAATATAAACTAACCTACTATTTGAAACTTTTTTCAAGTGTTCAATGCTGTATCTTTTGAGGAAATGGTTCTTTATCAACAACTTTATTATTGAAGCTTTGTAAGTGTAGGATAAAATAATTATGTTGCACAACATTTGTGATTTTTAAATGTTTAGCTTTAATGCATATTTCTATCCCATTCACTTTTTAAAGGGACAGTTCACCCAAGCATGAAAATTACCACCTGATTTACTCACCTTCAAGCCATCCAAGGTACATATGACTTTCTTCTCTCAGACAAATACAATCAGTGTTACATTAAAAAAAGAGAAAAAAAAAAAACAAAAAAAAAGCTTAGGCTCTTACAAGCATTATAATGGCAGTGAATAGGTGATATTCAAAAGTCCAATAGAAGTACAATAAACTGCGTCCATCCACCATTAAAAAAAAAAAAAAAAGTGCTCCAGATGGCGGGGGTTAAAAGACAAGTCCATTTCCTAAACAAAGATTCACATATAATGTACTTCCCCCTTGTCATCCAAGATGTTCATGTCTTTCTTTTCTTTGTAAAAAAATTTTTTTTTGAGGAAAACATTTCTGCATTTTTCTCCATATAATGGACTGGTATGGTGCCACGATTTTAAACATCTGAAAAGCGTTTAAAATCAGCTTCAAATGATCCCAAATGCGGTTGTAAACAATCCTAGCCAGGGAAGAAGGGTCTTATCTAGCGAAACGATCTGTTAACGAAAAACTCCAATCATATTTTCTCCCTCAACTTCAAAAATCATTTCAAATTCATTTTACATCGCTGCAGAAGTTCCGACCCAGTCTTTGCAATGTGAACATGCAAAGAAGATTAAACACCCTTAACAAAAAAGGTAAAACAGGGATATAGTACGATTTCGAATTTGAGGGAAAACATGAAATGGGAGTTTTTCGACATACCCTAACTGTCACGAACTGGAACAAAAACAGTCCAATCAGAGTAAGAGAAGACAAACATTTGGCATTAAAAAGTATATAAATTGTATTTTTTAAAATAATAAAAAAAAAAAAATTATAATAAACGATCGTTTCGCTAGATAAGACCCTTCTTCCTCAGCTGGGATTGTTTACAAGTGCATTTGGGATTGTTTGAAGCCACATTTAACCTGCCTTATGGACCATACCAGTCCATTATATGTAGAAAAATGCTGAAATATTTTTCTCAAAAAACAATTTCTTTATAACTGTAGAAAGAAAAACATATACATCAGTGATGACAAGGGGGTGAGTAAATTATTTGTAAATTGTTGTTCTGGAAGTGGAGTTCTCTTTTAATAAAGGCCTCTTGAAGTGAATCAATGTGTCATGATATCAGAAAAATGAAACCAGAAGTAGATGTTAGGTGCAAACCAAACAGGAGTTTTATTGGCAGGTTGGATTGAATAGAGTGCACGAATGGTTGAACAATGCTTATCTGTAAGTTTGTGGTAGAGTTGAGATGGTTGAGCAGTCCAGGTTGTAATGTGAGCAGAGAGTCCGAAGTGTAGCATAGGAATTCCACGGGGAAGAGCAAGGAGAGGTCTGGAGGTAGCATCGAGTTTGAGGACAGTAGACCAAACAAGGGAGACTGACTGCAGGGGCTTTATATAAGGCAGTGCTAAGTGGGAACAGGTGTGTGCAGTCAGTACTCCGGTGAGATGGAACGGGTGTGCTGTGACGTAGGTAGTGGGGGTGGCTGAGGTGAATGCCTGACACAATGTGCTTTTGTAAGCAAAATATCCATTTTAAACTTTTGAAACGGTAATCTCTAGCTTCTGCTAACTGTAGTACTTGTGTTCATGAGAAGATGGCGTTCCAGTGTATGATGTAGGATGTACTGTAATGGGGTAATTTTCATTTTTGGGTGAACTATCCCTTAACCCAGCAAACATGAGACGTCCACCCGACGTGCAGATCATGTCTATATTCCGACAAAGACGTTGAAATGACGTCGTTTGGACGTCGTTTGCTCAGTGGGAATGCAATATATAGTATTTTATGATATAATGTAATATATACATAAATTATTTAAGTGGTTAATGTAGGAGAAGGAAGTCGGTGTCTACATTTGAACCTAAATTCACTGATAAAAAATATTATATATGTTAAATAAAAGGTGGTCATCTAGTTTAGTATAACAGTGTTTTTTAACATTTTTTGCATAATTTGTCAAATATTATTCAGAAAACAGAGGTGTATTTTTTTAGCATATGTCCCGCCAAATATAGCAAAAAAGCATTAAAATGTACATTTAAAGTTCTAATAAAATCTATTTTTGTGTGATATTTTAAAATGAAGTGTTTATTTTAATGAGTAAAATTACATGCCATCTAGGTGGATAAAATATCTAATATTTCTTATTTTTTGTCGGTTACACCATTTGACTTTTTCATGTACATTCAGTCTTAACTTTTGAAAAAAATTGTGCAGATGTCATATGTGTGTGTGTACTTCTTCTTGCTACATTGTGGGGACCAAATGTCCCCACAAGGATAGTAAAACCTGAATTTTTTGTAAAAAAATGATTAAAAATAGTAAATGATGTTCATCTGAAAATGTAACGATGCAAACATGTTTTCTGTAAGGGGTATGTTAGATCGCTGTCTCCATGACTAGACAGTTAAGATCCAGCCCCAGATGCCAGATCCCGTCAGAAAATATCAGTTTGTCCGGTATCGTCAGATCCTTCAGGTAGGTTTAGGGTTAGGGTTGGGTTAGGGGATAGACAATACCGTTTTGTCAGTATAAAAACTATAGAAGTCTATGGAAAGTCCCCACAATTCACAAAAACAAACACGTGTGTGTGTGTATGTTTGTTTGTATATATGTTTAAGGGTCAGATTGTCAGGATCCTGCCCTGACAGTCATGTCTGTTGTGTCTTTGTTTAATGTGTCTTTGTTTGTCTTGTGTCTGAGCACATGGCTTTGCCATGGCTTTGCTCCCCTTGCCCTGCCTCCTAGTTTCCAGTTACCCCGCCACCTTGTTTAGTCCTAAGGTGTGTCGACTTAACGCAGCGCTGCGCAGCTCGATCAAATTCTGACTTGAAGTAGTGCATGCCGGTTAGAAATTTTGCCCGACTTGAGGCGACGCCGACGCCTCGTGACTGTCACGTGTGGCATCAAAGTACTGCCATAGCGATTCGAGAGCAGCTGACTGACTCAGCCGCCGCAGTTTCTTCAGAGCGGCTGCAGGAGCTCTGATGACCACATGGCTGTTTCACGATTGGCCAGATTCACCCCATGACAACGATCTTGTGTGTTTTGGATTTATTCTAACATCCTCAAGTCCGATAATGCTGACAAATCTGTTTTTTTAGAACAGTAAAAGTGTTTTTACTGTAGTCGCAATGTTATATTGAGTCACATTTATTCATAAAACAGTGATAAAAGCATATATAACCCCACTTCATTAGTATTTAAATAATATATGTTTATGTTGATCATTATTCTTGTTCAGATGGCGCTGTATTAAGCAGTATATGAAACATGTTTCTGTTGCTCATGAAAACGCTTTTGAAAAGTCTGTATATTTGATAAATATTGCGTTTAATTCACTTCATCTGTGATAGTGCATGCAAACACCGCGAGAGCGTCACTAACGAGAGCAGAAAGTGTCCGACCTGACAGCTCCGTTCCCCTTCAGTCGTTTCACTACGACGTTACATATGGGAACTCGCTTGAGTGACCATTCACCTCTGAGCTTTATAGAAAAGGCCAATGAAAATTGGCGAGTGGAATTTGCATGCAACGCCACTCCCCCGTACATACGGTTATATAAGATGGCGGCGTGCATCCACTCATTCAGATTTTCGCTTCGGAGCCTCACCGCTATGAGCTGCCTTGATCTTCAAAAACGGAAGAATCACTAAAAATCCTGCAGAGTTATGCTCTCTCCAGCAAGATCCTGCGAGCCGGCTGCCTACGAGGAACGAGCCGGCTTCCTCGCACGCCAGCGAGTCTTCAGACCGCACAGATTGTGCTGCGTCCTCCCTGGGCGAACCGGGATCTAAAAGAGTAATTTTCCTTATGGTCGTTAAGAGGCATTTTCCCGGTATGTCTTTCCAACCGTGTGTTTCTGGGTGCGGTAGTTTCCTTACCTCTACTGACGGTCACGATCGCTGTCTCTCGTGCCTGGGCTTAGAGCACGCTGAGGCGGCGTTCGTGGATGGTTCATGTGTTCATTGCGAGCGCATGTCCATGGCTGCGTTGAGGTCCCGCCTCTCGCTTGCGAGACGGCTCTCCTCGTCGTCTTCCCGTGGCAGTTCGTCGAGCCGTAAAGGCTTTACGGCTGCTACGGCGAAGCACTTGGGGGAGGCACTTGCTACGGCAAGGCACCGCAACCGCACGCTGAGGTCGAGCCCCACCTGGCGGGGCTATCTGCGCCTCCCGTCCAAGGCCTGTAGGCTTTCGTCAGCTCTCGCTGGCAGGGCCTACTGCGCTGCGGGCCAGGCCGCCACTGCCCTGCATGCCATGGCCACCCTGCAGGTCTACCAGGCCAAGGCATTGAAAGAACTGCACAAGGGTAGTCCTGACCAAGCGGTTATGCAGGAGCTGCGTGCAGCGACTGACTTCGCTCTCCGGGCGACCAAAGTCACGGTGCAGTCCCTTGGTCAGGTGATGTCCACACTTGTGGTCCAGGAGCGCCACCTCTGGCTGAACCTGGCGCAGATGGCAGATGTCGACAAAGCACGCTTTCTCGACGCTCCCGTCTCCCAGGCCGGCCTCTTCGGCGACACTGTCGAGGACTTTGCCCAGCAGTTCTCGGCAGTCCAGAAGCAGACTGAGGCTATAAAACACATCCTGCCCCATCGAGAGACTACCAGGAAGTCCCCGGGTGCCCAGCCCCAGCCTGCTCGTTGCCGAGGGCGCCCCCCTACGGCTCCCAAACCTGCTCCGTCTCCGGCTGAAGCCCACGATGCGGCCCTCGCATCCAGACGTCGAGGCCGTCGCAGGGGAACGGCGCCGCCCACTGCTCAGGGATCAGCTATAAAAACCCGCAGGTCTGCGAAGTGTCCCTGACACGGGCAGCCCAGAGATGGTGGAAGCTGCTCTTCAGGGGACGACAACATCTGTGCCCCCACTCCCGGGGGACCTTCTGTGCGTTCAACCGCCATCGACCTACGGGTCGACGGTACCCACCCACTCACAGAAAGAGCAATTTTCCACATCTCTGGGTCTAGTGCCCCGGGATCTGTTCCTGAGCGATGCTATGCCTCCTCGGGTTCGGACCCGGAGCTCACATTCGCCAGCGCGGGAACCTGGGAAGAAGGTAAGCGCTGCCCAGTGCGGCCAGACTTTTCTCCAGGATGTTCATCCTTCTAGGATCAGTCCCCTTCCTGCAGGCTGCCCCACCGCGGTCACGTCGGTCAACGCTCCGCTGATCCCACTTGCGGTCAGACTGGGGGCCTGGCTAGAGCTGGCTAGAGCGGATTGGTGTTTCCCTGCAGTGTCGCCGCCTATTCAGCCCGTGGTCAGACCCTGCCTTCCTACGGGCCGGAGTCCCCTTAGGACAGGTGTCCAGGCATGTTGTGGTCTACACGGATGCCTCCACCACGGGTTGGGGTGCTGTATGCAACGGGCAAGCAGCCTTGGGCTCCTGGACAGGACCTCGACTGCTTTGGCACATCAACTGCCTGGAGTTGCTAGCTGTGCTTCTTGCGCTGCGTCGCTTTCTTCCGATGCTCCGCCACAAGCATGTGCTTGTCCGTACAGACAACACTGCGACCGTAGCGTACATCAACCGTCAGGGTGGTCTACGCTCCCGTTGTATGTCGCAACTCGCCCGCCATCTGCTCCTGTGGAGTCAGACGCGGCTGAAATCGCTGAGCGCCGTTCACATACCAGGAGAGCTCGACCGTGCACCCGATCAGCTTTCACGGCAGCCCACCCATCCTGGAGAATGGCGACTCCACCCCCAGACAGTCCAGCTGATTTGGAGTCGATTCGGCGAGGCCCAGATAGATCTGTTTGCCTCCCCAGAGTCCTCCCATTGCCAGCTCTATTACTCCCTCAACGAGGCTCCCCTCGGCAGGGACACACTGGCACACAGCTGGCCTCCGGGGCCCAAGTACACCTTTCCCCCAGTGAGCCTCCTTGCACAAACCCTGTGCAAGATCAGGGAGGACGGGGAGCAGGTTCTGCTGGTTGCGCCGTACTGACCTCACGCTCCTCGCGGCAGCCCCTCCCTGGAAATTCCCCCTGAGGAAGGACCTTCTTTCTCAGGGGATGGGCACAATCTGGCACCCGCGTCCCGACCTCTGGAACCTACACATGTGGCTTCTGGACGGGACATGGTAGACCTCTCCGGCCTTCCACAGGCCGTGATAGAAACTATCACTCAGTCTAGAGCTCCCTCCACGAGGCAGGTCTATGCACTGAGGTGGGGTCTCTTCGTTGACTGGTGTGCCTCCCGTGGTGAGGACCCACAGAGATGCCCGATTGCAGTGGTGCTTTCCTTTCTGCAGGAGAAGTTGGAGCGCAGGCTGTCCCTTCAACTCTCAAAGTGTATGTCGCTGCCATTGCAGCGTATCACGACGCAGTCGATGGAGCATCCATTGGGAAGTATCAACTGGTCGTGAGGTTCCTCAGAGGTGCGAGAAGGGTTAATCCCCCTAGACCGCACCTCGTAACCATCTCCCCGGCGTATGAAGGCCAGGGGAAGCCGTGCCCCCTAGGAGTTCGAGCTCACTCCACCCGGAGTGTTGCCTCCTCCTATGCGCTGGCGCACGGCGCCTCGCTAGCAGACATCTGCAGAGCTGAGGGCTGGGCGACACCTAACACCTTCGCGAGATTTTATAATCTCCGCGTCGAGCCCGTGTCCTCCCGTGTGTTAAGGTAAACATCAGGTAATCTGCAGGAGGCCGGCAGGTGTCGGCTTGTTGCGCCATTCCCACGGGATCCGTGCGCTATTCCCAGAATGTTCCCTTCGGTGAACCCTGGGTCCTCCATGCCCGGCAGTCAGGACTAGATGCGGAGTAGTCCGTGACTGTGCTCCGACTGGGTCTCCCTCGCCCAGAAGGTTGTGGCAACATGTCTCAGTATTTTTCCACAGTCAGCCAGAAGGCTGTGTTTCCCCTCATATACACTATAACCAGAATAGATATATTCAATTTCTTTATTTCACATGTCTAAACCACATGTGCTCCGCCCCCCCAGCCCATGCTTCAGTACAACTGGCACCCCTGTGGGGCCCCCTTATTGGCCCCCAGGGTGTTGGGAAGGTTACATATTGACTCCACTGTCTGACACGTCCGCCTGTCAGTATTTGGTCTCCTGCGTAACGCGGCCTTAGGGTTGTGGCCTTTTCCATGGGTCTGTTCCCATATGTAACGTCATAGTGAAACAACTGAAGGGGAACGTCTAGGTTACGTATGTAACCCTCGTTCCCTGAAGGAGGGAACGGAGACGTTACATCCCCTTGCCACAACCCTAGGTCGCGCTGACGCCGGGCTGCGGCTCGGCTCCTCAGCAAAAACCTGAATGAGTGGATGCACGCCGCCATCTTATATACCCGTATGTACGGGGGAGTGGCGTTGCATGCAAATTCCACTCGCCAATTTTCATTGGCCTTTTCTATAAAGCTCAGAGGTGAATGGTCACTCAAGCGAGTTCCCATATGTAACGTCTCCGTTCCCTTGTTCCTGTTCGGTGTCCTGATTCTCCCCTGGCTGCTCTGACTGGACTGGTTCCACTACAGCTCAAAGTATCAAGCCCAGGTTTCTCAAGCTGCTGCCTGACCTCCAGTGTTCTCATTGACTGGTGTTGCTCTATCCCTTTGTTCTCCAGCCAAGCATGGTCCAGGTCTGATTTTGGCCGTTCTCCAGCAGACTGCCCTTTCCTACTGTTTGGACTCTCACATCAGCCCTGTATATCCTTGTCTTGTCAATAAACCCCACTCACTTGATCATTCTGCATCTGGGTCTCTTTCCCTAGTAAACTGCTGCGACAAACCCTGACACAGATTTGTTTAAAAGTATTTTATGGCCACAACTGCTGCATTTATTTGATTAAAATACAGTAAAACTGTAATATTGTGAAATTACAATTTAAAAAAACTGTTTTTTTTTTTTATTTCAATGTTTTAAAAAGTGATAAGTTGAATTTTCAACATCATTACTCCAGTCTTCAGTGTCACATCATCCTTTAGAAATCATACTTTGCAAAAACATAGATTACATTTCACAATATATTCACGTAGAAAACAATTATTTTAAATTGTAATATTTCACAAATTACTGTTTTTATTTATGATCAAATAAATATTGTTTTCTTGGTAAATATAAGAGGCGTTTTTCAAAAACATAAAAAAAAAAAAAAAAAACTGACCACAAACTTTATTAACACAAGGGTTTCAAATATTAGTCAATCTATTCTAATAAAGAGCAAGAAACTCTTAAAAATATTAACGTAAATAGTATTTTTTTTTTCCTCTGGTGATTTGTAATGTATACCCAGAATGTAAGTGTTACAGAGGAGGCTTCCGTACCGCCTCCTCCGCACCACCAGAGGGAACCCTCGCCTGAGTATTAATTCGTTCACATTCGGACTTCAATTCCCATAATCCTTCATACCTGGGACTGACGCACCCCACGCACACACCTGCACCTCATTACTCACACAGTATATAACACACACACACACACACATACACACAACACCTCTCTGCAAAGTCTTGATTTGCCCCGGCTATCATTTCTGAGCGTTTGTTTATTCCAGTACTTACTTCTCATTGCCGACCTTGGACTGTTACCCGTTTTGTGAACCTTCTCTGTGTGTTTTTTGGAATTGGACTTCTCTTTGGAATTGCTGTTACGCCGCCTGCCCCTGAACCTCGCCTGCCTCACCGTTTATGAGTTTGTATTCTCTTTGTGGACTGTGTTCGCTGTTGTTTGACCCTGCCTGTCTCTGACTACGAAATAAAGCTGCATATGGATCCAAACTCCTCTGACGATCTGTTACAGAAGACTTCGCCACACAGTGATCCAGCAGCTGTGGCTCGATTATCGTCTGAACTTTCTGCTCAGGCCACTCAGCTAGCGTTGCACCATCACCAGCTCTGTTGCGCTGTTAACCGGAAGAGCTTTAGATTGGGCGACTGCAATATGGAGGGCCGACGCTCCCACTTATACCACTTTTGAAGAATTCTTATGACATTTTCGCGAGGTTTTTGAACATCCTGCTGGAGGGAGAAGCGCTGGGGAAGAGTTGTTAAATCTATCACAAGGAAGGAGGACGGCAGCAGATTATGCGTTATCCTTTCGTACCCTGGCAGCTCAAACTACGTGGGTTGAGGACACATTAAAATTGCTTTTTCGTCGTGGACTCAACCAGGAGGTCCAGTCGGAGTTGGCATGCCGTGACGAGGATCGCTCACTCAGCAGCTACATCGAGTTGGCCATTCAGGTGGATAACCTCATTCGCACTCGACACTCACCACGAACCATAACTCAACCTCTAGCCGAGGCACCCATTCCTCCAGAACCTATGCAGATCGGCACCACTCATCTTACCTCAGAGGAGAGAGAGAGACGTGTGCATAATCATCTTTGCCTCTACTGCGGTCAAGCTGGTCATGTCAAGTCCACCTGCCCCATTCGTCCAGCTCGTGCGGTGTGTGTAAACAGCTCTTTAATCATTCAACTACCTGTAATCCTGTGTGTCACAAATCAGTCTATTCAGACCACTGCTTTGATTGATTCCGGCGCTGCAGGAGATTTTATTTCTACTGAGTTTGCTCGGCAGCATAACATCACTCTCACCCCATCTTCCTCTTCCTTGGCAGTGGAGGCGCTAGACGGCAGACCCCTTGGAGAGGGGAAGGTGCAGAACATCACAGAGGTTATCCAGATGCATGTCGGGGCACTTCATAAGGAATCCATTCAATTCTACACCATTCGATCAGCTCATCATAGTCTCATCCTGGGACTTCCTTGGCTGCGTAAGCACGACCCTCGTATTGCATGGAGAGAAGGGAAATTACTTCAGTGGAGTGCCTTTTGCCAGAACAACTGTATATCTCCTGTCCAGCCCAGTTCAAACGACTCACCATCGCTTCCTGATGCCAACCTCGATACTACCAAACTTTCTACAGAGTATCAAGATCTACAACTGGCTTTTAGTAAGGAAAAGGCGACACAACTACCACCTCATCGCTCTGTCGACTGTGCCATTGAATTACTGCCAGGTCAGTCACCCCCTAAAGGTCGTATTTTCCCTTTTTCCCAACCTGAATCAGTAGCTATAAGTAATTATATAAAGGAAGAATTAGCCAAGGGTTTCATTCGTCCATCTACTTCACCGGCGTCAGCAGGATTCTTCTTCGTGAAAAAGAAGGATGGAGGTCTCTGACCATGCATTGACTATCGCGGCCTTAATGAGGTAACTGTTAAATTTCGTTACCCATTACCACTAGTCCCCGCAGCCCTATAGCAGCTCCGTCAAGCCAAGTATTATACCAAGCTGGACCTACGTAACGCTTACAATCTAATCCGTATCAGAGAAGGTGATGAATGGAAAACTGCCTTTTCAACCACTAGTGGGCACTATGAGTACCGGGTTATGCCCTTCGGGCTGTCCAACAGTCCATCTGTCATTCAGGCCTTCATGAACGACATCTTCCGTGATATGCTAGACAGATGGGTCATCGTGTACATAGATGATATTTTGATCTATTCCACACATGCCAGAACACATCCAGCACGTCAGAACTGTACTCAAACGTCTCATTCAGTATCAGCTCTATGCCAAACTAGAGAAATGTGAGTTCCACCAAACATCCACTTCCTTCCAGGCCAGATGGGCTTTATTCTTCACCAGATTCCAATTTACCGTCACTTATCAACCCGGCACGAAGAACACGAAGGCGGATGCTCTTTCTCGTGAGACTGAAACCACCACCCAGCCTGAACACCAGGAAACGATACTCCCTTCCACTCTATTGTTAGCGCCCGTCCAGTGGGATATAATCACGGAGATATATCATCAGCCAGGAGGGAGTAGCCATGGATGAAAGGAAGGTAGAGGCGGTTCTAAGATGGCCTCAGCCCCAAACCCTCAAGGAGTTACAGCACTTCTTGGGGTTTGCTAATTTCTACAGACGTTTCATTAGAAATTTCAGCTCTGTGGCAGCACCTCTGACAGCCATGACTAAACGTCAAACATCACACTTAATCTGGTCACCTGAAGCACAGCGAGCCTTCGATGAGTTACGAGAATGGTTCACTTCAGCACCCATTCTCCGCCACCCAGACCCTAATCAACCCTTCATTGTGGAGGTGGACGCATCTAACACTGGAGTTGGAGCGGTACTTTCCCAGCGACACGGTAATCCAGCCAAAATGTATCCCTGTGCCTTTTTTTCCCACAAGTTAACACCTGCAGAACGTAACTACGACGTGGGCAGTCGGGAGCTGTTGGCTATGAAATGAGGGAGCAAAGCACCCTTTCACCATACTCACTGATCATAAGAATCTGGAATATCTCAGGACAGCCAAAAGACTCAACCCCCGGCAGGCCAGATGGGCTTTATTCTTCACCAGATTCCAATTTACCGTCACTTATCGACCCGGCACGAAGAACACGAAGGCGGATGCTCTTTCTCGTCAGACTGAAACCACCACCCAGCCTGAACACCAGGAAACGATACTCCCTTCCACTCTATTGTTAGCGCCCGTCCAGTGGGATATAATCACGGAGATTGAGAACGCAAACCAGCAAGCACCTCCTCCTCCAGAGTGTCCACCTGGAAAATTGTTTGTACCGGAAGCCCTTAGAGAACGAGTACTCACTCAGGTCCACAGTGTCCCCAGTTCCGGTCACCCCAGCATCGATGCCACCATCCATCTGCTCCGGAATCGGTTTTGGTGGCCCACTCTAGCTACAGAGACCATCCACTTCGTTAACAACTGCTCCACCTGTCGGTCCTCCAAACCCTCTAATCACCTCCCAGCAGGATTATTGCAGCCATTGCCTCTGCCCCAACGACCATGGTCTCACATTGCTATAGACTTCATTACGGACCTACCGAACTCTCAGGGTAACACAGTAATCTTCACCATCGTCGACAGGTTCTCCAAGGCTTGCCGCCTCATTCCCATCTCGAAACTCCCATCCTCTTTTGAAGCAGCTGAACTTCTTTGTAACCAGGTCTTTCGATTCTATGGCCTACCTGAGGACATTGTGTCAGTCATTGTGTTCACTTCCAGACTCTGGTCATCCTTCTTCAAATTGCTTAACGTCAATGTCAGTCTAACCTCAGGATACCACCCGCAATCGAACGGACAGACTGAACGCCTAAACCAAGAGATCATACGATTCCTCAGAAGCTACTGTTACAATAACCAATCCGACTGGAGCCGTTACCTCATGTGGGCAGAATACGCACAAAACTCTCTGGTTAAGCCCTCCACTGGCATTACCCCATTTCAGTGCATCCTCAGCTTTCAGCCACCCATGTTCCCCTGGTCAGGCGAACCATCCGATCTACCTTCAGTTACCGACTGGTTGCATCGCAGTGAGGATACTTGGAATCAGGCTCACACTCACCTATCACACACGGTCAGAAGACAGACCCGGACTGCTAACTTGCATCGTCGTCCAGGTCCTCGCTATACTCCTGGCCAATGGGTCTGGCTGTCCACCCGTGACTTACGACGGAAACTCCCATGCAGAAAACTCAGCCCCAGGTATGTTGGCCCATTTCAAATTATTAGACAAATAACTCCAGTATCCTTCCGTCTTGATCTACCTGCTAATTATCGTATTTCTCCCACTTTTCACATGTCATTGCTGAAACCCGCTGGGGGTCCGGGGGAGGTGTTAGAGGAGGAAGCCGGTTCACAGACCTCCCCCATCTTGGTCGATGGCGAGGAGGCCTATCAGGTACATGAGCTCCTGGATTCGAGGCGCCGGGGAGGCACACTTCAATACCTGGTCGATTGGGAGGGGTTCGGTCCGGAGGAGCGCTCCTGGGTCAACGCGGGAGATATTCTCGACCCCTCTCTCACTGATGAGTTTCATCGGAGGTTCCCGGAGAAACCGCCCCCTGACCCCGAGGTAGACCCCGGCGCTGTGCACCTCCTCGCGTCAGGAGCGTCCTGTTACAGAGGAGGCTTCCGTACCACCTCCTCCGCACCACCAGAGGGAACCCTCGCCTGAGTAATTCGTTCACATTCGGACTTCAATTCCCATAATCCTTCATACCTGGGACTGACGCACCCCACGCACACACCTGCACCTCATTACTCACACAGTATATAACACACACACACACAACACCTCTCTGCAAAGTCTTGATTTGCCCCGGCTATCATTTCTGAGCGTTTGTTTATTCCAGTACTTACTTCTCGTTGCCGACCTTGGACTGTTACCCGTTTTGTGAACCTTCTCTGTGTGTTTTTTGGAATTGGACTTATCTTTGGAATTGCTGTTACGCCGCCTGCCCCTGAACCTCGCCTGCCTCACCGTTTATGAGTTTGTATTCTCTTTGTGGACTGTGTTCGCTGTTGTTTGACCCTGCCTGTCTCTGACTACAAAATAAAGCTGCATATGGATCCAAACTCCTCTGACGATCTGTTACAGTAAGGCACAATAGCATAGATTCCCATTCTCTATACCCAAGCTACACACACTTACACCATGTCTACAACAGACGCGATAGCTGTCGTGTCAAGCCGCACCACAACAGCTAAAGTCTGTCTATGCAAGATGCGACAAAGCGACTGTTAAAGAACTTTGTGTCAGTATATCATAAATAGAATGCAAGTTTAATGTCTGGGATTTGTTGTGTTGCGTCACGCCTTATTCACTGTAGATAGCATCACTGATTATAATGTATTTTGTCCGGTGTAGACACTGTGTTAGAACTCTTATTAAATATTGTTACATATGATATACAGTAGTCAACATTTGAAGTGGATCAAAAAGGTTAATCAAAGCTATCCTAAGACAAGTATGAGTACTGTTTTTGTTTTAGGACAACTTTGATGAAAAGTTTTGATCCACTTCAAATGTTGACTACTGTATGTATGATGCAATTCATAATTAATAGAACTTTTTTTTTTCAGAGACTGCAAATCATTGATAAACCACAAGGTAATTATAACTTATTTCAAGAATAATAATAAAAATAATAGGAACTAAAAAAAATGCATCTGTGACTTAATATTGCTTCTTATTTTTCAGTGGATTGAAAGTTCTCATTAAATACGTCACTTTCTTCACAGCTTTGTGCATATCTATTACTGAATCAACATTTTTAAACTTTTTAACTTTTTAAATTTTTAACATCATAATATCTGCAGAACATTGGTCCTCCATTGCCAGGACTGGTTTTAAACTGTAAAGCAGTCAATCCCTGCCTGGACCTACTGCATTTTCCTCAAAATAATTGCACACCTTAGAATGTTTTTCACCCAGTCAGAATCAAGCATTCAAAAGGCCCACAGTATAACAAAAAATAATGAACAAAAACTGTAGTGTGAGCCCTTTAAATGATTGTTAAATTTACCAAGGAAAACCTAATACTGATAGAACTGGCTACTACCTCTTAATATAAAACTTTTTTATCTGTGGATCTGTATTATCTTGTTCTAATTTTTTTGTTTGTTTTGTTTGTTTTGTCCAAAATTTCGAAATAATTATGTATCATTGTGATCACAAATCATATGGCAGCATTGAAGCAGTTCACTTGTTACTACATAAAATACTCAATCAACAGCCTTACTGCTCTTAGCAACAAATGCTATACATTTTTTTTTTTTTCCCTGTGGAGTGATGACAGTGTCAGAGAATTCAATATAAACAACACAAGTCAAGGCCATTAAACTGTTTTGAGAACATTATAGGAAGAATCTTACGCAGAGTGAGGCAAGATGCTGTGGTTACCTTTATAAAGTAAAACTAAATACTGATAGATCTGGTTACTATTATTTACTTTTGTTTATCTGTAAGGACTATTTTTTTTTTATTTCTTTTCTTTTTTTTCATTTCATTAAACACAGAAATGATATATTTAGCAATATACTGTAACTCCTAAAAAAAAAAAACAAAAAACAAAAAAAAACACTTTAAAAACAGTAGGTAGCTTACACATGATTATGGACATGAAAGTACTATATGTAAATAAAACTAGGAAATGCCATTCTTTTGTCACATGCATTTTACTCAAAGCAACATGTTGTGATATGTTAAATATGTTGTGATATGTTTAAGATTATACGTAATTAATATTGTGTTTGTTATTCTGTTTGCAGATTTTGTGTACAGAAACAAATGGACAACCTGACATTTAGACACAGCATTCTCCTCGTAGAGGGACTAAAAGTAACACCTCAGTCATCTCAGCCTGTTTTCATTGTGCTTCTCTTGGCTTATGTCTTTGCAATGGTATCAAACATTGGACTTATAGTTCTGATCTCAACAGAGAAGAATCTGCATGATCCTATGCATTTTCTGTTCTGTAACTTGCCAGTGAATGATATAATAGGGACCACTGTCATTATGCCACGCTTACTACAGGACATTTTAAAGGAAGCTTCAGAGCGCTATATATCATATGTGGAGTGTATTATTCAAGCTTATTTTGTGCATGTATTTACAGCAGCATGTCATTATGTGCTAATGATCATGGCCTTTGACAGATATGTGGCTATATGCAATCCACTGCGATACACGGCCATAATGACCAATAAAATGGTTATTAAACTATCAGCATTTGCTTGGTGCCTGGCATTTCTTCTGGTGACAATTATGATAGGTCTAACTGTGCGTCTGTCTCACTGTAGGTATAAAATTGAAAACCCTTTCTGTGACAATGCTTCACTGTTTAAACTGTCTTGTGAAAACGTGGTTATTAACAATATATTTGGAATTATTTACACTGTGATTGCACTGTGTCTGTCAGCAGTATCTATATTCATAACATATGTAAAGATTGCTGATGTATGTATAACCAGCAAAAACAAAGCATTGAACAGCAAAGCCATAAAAACCTGCAGCACTCATTTAGCTGTTTATTTAATCATGTTTATTTCTGGAGCCGTTTTTATTTTTCTTCATCGTTTTCCTGAATACTCTGACAGCAGGAAACTAGCTAGTATAATGTTCCACATTGTACCACCAGGATTAAATCCCTTAGTATATGGTTTACAAACCAAAGAGATAAGACAAAAGATTGTTCAACTTTGGTGTCGAAAAAATCTAATTCTTTAACAGATTATGTATTTTCTTAACCTAGGTAATGTGATTTTAAAGGATTTTGTGAATGTGAATTTATTTAGCTGTAGTATTGTAACATTGCATCACTGCAACTTTATTCTGTATTGAAGTTAATTTCAGTATTTATCAGTTGTTTGTATGGTAATTGTTTACTTACAATTGAAATTAAGTTGTAAGCACACATTACCTGAACAAAGAAAATAAATGACAAGAAAAGAACATGGTTATTTTGACCCGTGTCAGTGAAAAAAAAATGTGTTGGTTTCAATGGACGCAGCCAAAGACAATAGATATGCAGTATCTGTATTGATGGTGAATTTGTTGAAATGAATAAATTTATTATTTTTTTGTAATATACAATAAAACTACATAAGTTGCATATACAAAATATTATATTATTGTATAATTACAATGGAATCTATAATGATGCAGTTTACATCACCTTCACAAATTGAATAAAAACAGAAAAAAGCAAAAACACGATGCACATTCTTTATTCATCATTTTGTAGATGGAGAGTTTTAAAAAATGTAAATCGCCATCTTGTTCCGACTAAAGTGATGCACTTGTCCTGCACTGGCAGCCCACAGGGGACTCTTAGGCTAGCCCTAAGTGGGCCCCATAAAAAGGCCACCGCAGACTTGTTTGCTGGCAAGTAAAAGCCTATAATCTTTACAGAAAACATACTCGGTTTAAAAGTCAGTCATATAAAAGTTAGTCTTTGCTGCTCTACCAGGGTGGAGCCTCCATTCCCTAAGCCTCAGCCCCTGTCTCAACAGGATGTCTGCTACCTGATTCAGGTGCCCAGGGATGTAAAATGTTCTGAGTAAGAGGAGTTTTCCCTAAGCCCACAGGAGGTTTTGGTGTGTCAACCTGTATAGTGAGTGTGACCGCAGACCCCCCCTGTACATCTGTACTTCTTACATTTTCAAACCAGGCTCATTAGGTTTAATCATCATTTGGTGGATCACCATCAGTGCTGGGAAAGTTACTTTGGAAATGTAATAGGTTACAGATTACAAGTTACCCTTTTTAAAATGTAATAAGTAGTGATTTAATTACGTTATTAAAGTAATGAAAAGTATTACATTTGATTACTTTTTGATTACGTTTCTAAATTTCTAATATTCTCAACTGTTAAGACTCTTTGAAACATTTAAACTAGGCAGAGTTAACCCTACAGTAGCACTCTGTAACACACTGATTATTGTGACTTTCAAAATCCTTCATCACTTGAATTAGCATTTTGCAAAAAAAAAAAAAAGCTGGCTGGATGTTCATTATCCCACTTATTAGTGGATGACAGAATTAAGAAATTGTATACATAATTTTGAATTAAGATTTAATATTTTATTAGCTAACCAAACGCAAAGCTTCCACCAAGAAAAACTATCAAGCGTATAGTGCCAACTTAAGTTGTCTGGATGAGTCTGTGTTATTAGCTTTATTTTGAGATAATTCTGAGGTTAAATATAGATTTAATATCATAAGATGAAATTGTTTAATAGCTATGATACTGGTTTTAAAATCAAAAGTTTGCATGGTTATGACAGGAAACACTAGCATCTAACAATGGCTTGGAAAAAATAAATAATTTTTAACAAATAAAGCATATGCATAAACCCACATAGGAAATAAAACAGTTATCGAATAAGCATGTGTCATATCCTGTGTCCTAAACTCCTAAAACATTGGTGTCTCATTTTAGAGCAGTGAATGCAATTTATGAAAGAAGTAAATTAAATCTGTATGTGTGTGTGAAAACAATGTAAATGTAACCTCCTTTGTAATCATAAACATTTTCAAAAGTAAGTGTAATTTAATTGCACATTTTTTCTCAGTAACTGTAACTAATTACAGTTACATTTATTTTGTATTTAAATTACGTAATTCCGTTACATGTAACTAGTTACTCCCCAACACTAATCACCATTCGATAACAAATCTCTAATAAATCATGGGTCGGTTAGTCTTACTTAACTTATCATTGCAAGTAACTTGAGAATGGAGTGGAAGCGCCCAGGTGGATCATAGAGGCAAAACTACTGACCTGTTCAGGACTTCAAGTGCAGGTCAGTTTCACCTGTAAACAGGTTGCTAAGAGTTGCTAGCAGTTTAATGCTTAACTAAGTAAAGACAAAACTACAGCTACTAGAAATGAAACTAAACTAAAATACTATAATCACTCAAAATACTCTATGTTAAATGACATTATTATTATCTGTAATAAGTTACAGTAGTAATTTAGCAAACAAATATTATAAAACATTGTTTTGCAATACGTTCAGAGGGAGCTAGGGCAGATAACAACACAACCCTTATGAAAATTAAAACCAAAATCCATGGTTACTATAGTTAAACCATGGTAACCACAAATGAACCATGGTTTTGCTACCCTAACCATATATGGTTAGTCTAACAATGAGATATGTAGTAAAACTATGGTAGTAAATTAAAACAGATTGTAATCAATCCACCAAAAAAACAAACATGGCTAATATAATTTTACTGTAATAAACCATGGTTAATTTTGGTAAGAGAAAAATATGACTCATGCAATAACAATGACTCATGATAATGCAATAACATGTTCAGTATTAGGATTTTTTCTATAAAGATATTGTCATGATGTAATCACTATTTTACTAATTTTGACATTTAGCCAATTTAGAAAATACAGTTTTGTTAAATCTATAGTATTTAAGCCATTTCAAGACACTTGGTCATGTTGTGATACTCTAAATAGCTTAAATAAAATTGTTACTGCAAATAGAATATAATGAGGTGGTTGTTTTGCAAGCTGGAGACAGTTCTGCTCATAACATTAAATGGCTGATGGGAAAAGTGACAGGTACAAGAAAATTAGTGAAAAAAACAAACACACAAAGTGAGCTGCAGAGAGATATCATGGAAAATGAAGAGACTGAAAAAGGAAAATGGAAGTGAAGGTGAAGTTTAAGAGAGAGCCTTTTTCTTATTTTGCCCTAGCCTTATGTTTTAAACATGTATTTAAATGTGATGGCCATACCAAAAAATAGGGTTGTTCATGGTTTCAGAATATGTTGTGGGTGTATGGGATGGCCTGGATGAGTGTGAGACTTCCCGGCCTGAAATTTTCCCGGCATTATCACTTGTTATATATGGGCATTTGCATTACATACAGAAACATTCAAGAACATTCTGCCCCATGAGGTGTATAAATAAAACATTGTACTGAAAGTTTGCTAGTTTTAAGCTTTGTGTGACTCTATATATAAACCATTAAATTCAGTTGATTCCTTTGCATAATAATTATCTTTCTGCTGCCTTCTCCAACTTTTGGTCATACTTTCTGGTTCTAGTAAGAACTCTAGCTGCGGCATTTTGGACCAGCTGAAGTTTGTTTGTTAAGCGTACTGAACAACCACCCAATAAAGCATTACAATAATCTAACCTTCAGGTCATGAACGCATGAATTAACTTTTCTGCATTTGACATTGAGAGCATAGGTCATAATTTCGATATTTTTTTGAGATGAAAAAATGCAGTTTTGCAAATGTTAGAAATATGGCTTTCGAAAGAAAGATTGCTATCAAATAACACACTTAGGTTCCTAACTGACGACAAAGAATTGACAGAACAGTCATCAAGTATTAGACAGTGTTTTAGGTTATTACATGCAGAGGTTTTAGGTCTGATAATTAGCACCTCTATTTTTTCACAATTTAGCAGTAAGAAATTACTCATCATCCAGTTTTTTTTTATAACAACTACACATTCTGTACATCAAATTGGTATTTCGCTGTGCCACTATATACACTAATGCCAACATAATTTTCGAGTCTATTCAAAAGAATGTTGTGGTCAAATGCAACGCAGTAGCACTAATAGAGAGATACAACCACGATCGGATGATATAAGTAAGTCATTTGTAACTCCAATGAGAGCAGTCTCAGTACTATGATATGGTCTAAATCCTCACAGATACCATTTTTCTGTAAGAAGGAACATAATTGTGAGGATACTACCTTTTCTAGTATCTTTGACAGAAAGGCAAGGTTCGAGATTGGCCTGTAATGAATTTGTTGGGGTCAAGTTGTGTTTTTTTTAATGAGAGGCTTAAAAACAGCCAGTTTGAAGGCTTTGGGGACATATCCTAATGACAATGACAAATTAATAATATTCAGAAGAGGAGCTATGACTTCTGGAAGCACCTCTTTTAGTAGATTAGGTGGAATAAGGTCTAACATACATGTTGTTGTTTTAGATGATTTAACAAGTTTATACAATTCTTGCTCTCCTATAGTAGAGAAGTGGAGAGTGGAATTGTTCCTCAGGAGATCTACAGCACACTATCTGATGTGATACTGTAACTGATGGATGCATGGTTACAATTTTCGCTCTAATAGTATCAATCTTAGAAGTAAAGTAGTTCATAAAGTCATTACTGCTCTGCTGTTGGGAGATGTCAACACCAGTTGGTGCTTTATTTTTGTTATCTTAGCCACTGTGTTGAATAAATATCTAGGGTGATGTTTGTTTTCATCTAAAAGAGACAAAAAGTAATCCGATCTAGCAGTTTTTAATGCTTTTCTATAGGATATGCTACATTCATGCCAGGCAGTATGAAATACCTCTAGTTTTGTTTTCCACCAGCTGCGGTCAATTTTCCGGGCTGCTCTCTTTAGGGTGCTCATCATACTACGGTGTTGGACTGTTTTCCTTAATCTTCCTTTAGCGTAAAGCAGCGACCGTATCTAGAGTGCTAGATGGTTTCTGTTGGATAAAGTAACATGAAGCACTATTACTTTAAATGATTTATACTTGAAGCCCATTCTCTGAGAAATACTGAAGATATTGCTATAAATTGTAGAAACACCTCCCCTTTACCTTTTAGATGTGGCTCATGTTTATAACAGTAATCTTGGGAGGTAGATTCATTTAAAATAATGTAATCATCTGGTTTAGCCAGGTTTCTGTCAAACAGAGCACATCCAGGTTGTGATCATATCATTTATGAAGTCGAACATCATTAGTGCCGACGTGGATAACAATCTTACTGAATTTAAGTTTAGCATTAGCCAGCACTTTTAAATTTGCCGAGATGTCAGGCGCTCCTGCTCCTGGTAAACATAGGACTATGGTGACTGGTGTCTCTATTTTCACGTTCTGTACAATAGAATTGGCAATAACTAGAGCACTTTCATCAGGTTTCTCAGTGGGTGCGTCACTGAGTGGGAAGACCCTGTTTGATGTTCTGATCGGAACTGAAGAGCGGTGTTTTGACCCGCGACTATGCCGCCTCACAGTCACCCAGTCCCCCTGCTGCACGGGCTTTGTAACTATAAACAGAACCAAACAATGTACAGGACTCCCTGAGCTAGTCACATCCAAAGCCATATATAAGGCCCTCACATTCTTACTATGCTCCATTAAATTTTGGATGTGTGTCTCTAGTTCTGAAACCTTCTCTGTCATTTCCCTGCATTCATCAAATGTAAATCCTTCACTGCCAGTGTTTGTAGAATGATTCCAACTTACCACTGTTGTTTGATGAACTTGTGAAAAACAGAGCAGAGGGAGAAAACAATGGAGTGAAAAAAAAAGAAAATGGTAGTAGACGCGAAAAAAGAAATGCAAATGGAAATGAAGTAAATCTTATCGAAAACAAATATTCTGTATGAAAGTATCTATATGAAACCAACGCGATGTCCTGTTTTTCCCCTCTTCATTAGAGTTCATTACCTCTAATTTGATCACGCTCACACGCTGTTTGCGCTATTGATACATTATAAACATCCACGTGAGGCGCACAACATGTAAACGCCCACATCAACTCGTAAACAATGCAGCAACATGTTCGTGTTGGATATTTTCCTTTTTGGAAGAAAACCCTGAGAGGAATAGCCTCCTTGTATTTACTTCAGAAGAACCTAAAAACCTGTTTACCTAACAGAATGCGAGTGTGGCTGGAGCTAGCGGAGAAGATCTTTTGTACAGTGTAAGTAGCCTAATGTTTCTCTTTGGCATTAGATAATGTGTTGTTGTGATATAAACTTTTTACGCATTTACTAGTTGGACTTTTTTCAAAACTAGAATTCCTGACTAAAATGTGTGAAATCGAGTGCAACATGTTGAAATATGATAGTGTTGGAAACTCAGAAGCGAAGACCAGGAGACTCTTGGGTATCTTCAGCAGAAGATACCCAATACAATAGAAAACAATGCGATATAAAGGTAATAGTGTTTACACTTAAGCTTAACAATAATAATATATTTTCCCAGACATAAAATGTTTTTTTTTTTTTCAAAGCATGCTTATGTTTATGACTTAAAGATAATTTTATTTATTTATTTATTGTAAAACAGTAGGATGTAATATGAGTGTTTACACATGTTTACAACATGTTTAGACCATGTTTATTAATACTCTGTTCTCGAAAAGATGTGTAACGTGATAAACAATAATTATTAGTTCTCAGATATAAAATGTCGTTTTTACGTTAGTACAATGTGAGTCTATGACTACAAAATCATACTATATATATATATATATATATATATACACACAATATTTTACAGATGTTTCTGATATTAGCATGCACATCTGATACCTACACAACTGATCTGATACCTCTGTAATTCTGCTGTCTTTCAAACTGTTTTGCTCTGAGACCGCTCTTCCAACATCAGATGTTCAACTACACATATTCTACTGTAAAACAGGTTCCTTGACTACTGATGATGAGTTTTGCAAGCACTTAAATATCAGATATGATTTACTTTTTTCACTTGAACAGAATTCAGAAAACAGTTTTCAGAAACTACACAAAGTCTGTTCACATATCTGTGGTTAGATCAGGGTGCTCAATAATGTGTATTTGACCTTCATCATGTATATTTTGATTATACTGTGTTGTAAATAAAATACAAATAATCTAAAACTCCATTCTTTGAATCTCTCATTGTTTCTTTCCTGACAGTCATAGTCTCATTGATGGGCCATTAGGGAGGGCTCTTTGTCTCTCACGTGTGAATTGTTAAATATTCATGGGTCATTGCCACTCCTTCGCATATTCCCTTTCGATCACAAAACATGTCTTAGAAAATTTACATCAATATATTGTTTTCTCTGAACAAGTGAACGAGATGATTTTCACATCATTTTGTAGAAAAAACTCTAGCCTACCACATCCAGTTCTCAAAAGTCTTGTGAAGTAATGTTCTATATGTGTTTCATGGCCTTATTTCAGTGACTTAAAACATTTAGTTTTTCACTAACTACACCTTAACATTGTTTTCTCAAAACCCCATCATGTACATTAATGTTGGTTACATATTATTGTAGCTCAGTTTGTGCTGATTACAATGTAACCATTTACATTGTAACCAACCATTTTTAACCATTTATATGTTGTTAAGATACTGAAAAAAGCACAAATGTCAGGGCATGTCAAAACTTCTCCAGGGTCCCAAAACATCCTCAGACCCCAGAGGGTTAACATCAGAGTCTCTTTCCCATGAAGCTAAGCAGTCTAGGTTACTTCTGAGAGTTCTGTTAGACCAAGCTAGATCTAGAAATGACAATGCTTTTCTGTACTCGGCTACAAGGCCATCTGACCAGATGCTGACTAGGGGTCCCTCATCTAGCATACTTTCAGGATCATCAACTATTCCACTGT
The DNA here is from genome assembly GCA_012976165.1 of Labeo catla. Taxonomy (NCBI): domain Eukaryota; kingdom Metazoa; phylum Chordata; class Actinopteri; order Cypriniformes; family Cyprinidae; genus Labeo; species Labeo catla. The sequence continues at coordinate 148,414 of VONZ01000596.1, forward strand.
AAGTTACAGCTGTCTGACAAAACCTTTCAGTGTATTTACTCATTTTCTTCTTTCCTTTGCACACAGTTAGTGATTCTGGACCAGTCTAGTTTGGGTCCCATGATATTCTTTAGAGTTTTCAAAACACCCTCTCTCAAATCGCCTTTACTGGCATGTTGTAGTTCAGAAGTAACAGCACACTCAAAACGGTTGAATTCAGATTCAGTTAGAATTTGTAACATCAGTTGTGTGACTTCTGATAACGACATGTCGTAGAGGCGCATTTTACTGATCAATGCTCCTCTAAACTTAGAAAAATTTGTACGTGCTGAGGGTAAGCTCTAGGATAGTCTCTCTATATCTTTAGGTCCTAGCGCTTTAGCAACAGTTTGTACTGGACAACAGAAGAGTTTGGAGGAACACTTTCAATTCCCTTCTCAATTCTTCTCCTAACACCACATACCTTCACTGAATCTATAGGCACATCAGTTACTGATTGGATGGCTACATCTGTTTCAAAAAAAGTTTATAAGTCAGGATAATTGTTATCAGGCTGACAAACTTCTTCCACATCAGTTTTCGCTGAAGTTTTGATGTGGTTCAATTTCCTAGTCAAAGACGATACTCTAGCACGGAGTTCTTTGTTCTGTTCCTCTAGCTCTGAGTTACGCTGAGACTGTTGTGTAACTAGCACTGAAGCAAATTCTCTGTGGCAGCAAATAATGCCTTTCACATTGTTCTTGCAAATACATGCTCCCAATACCTTTTTACACTTATCTACAGACCAAGTCTTGTCTGGATGGATATCATATTTCTTAGTTAGTTCTTGTCTAACTTTCTCAGTGACTATTAGGTTCATTTGCACTCCTAACATTGATTTTCGCTATCTGACCACAAAGGAGTCACAAGACCTTTTTCAGTTGTGGGGGTCAGTCTAAGATTCTTCCTAACTATTTTGTGAGTTTCTTTGTTACCACACAATCACAACGCTAAAACTTCTCTGATCACCAGAGGGTACGCTTGTTAACACAGATCAACTAATGTTAACCTTTATGCTAATCTTGTCTGCCGATGCAGAGGGTAACAGATTTTAGGATGTAATCTTCCCTGCCTGAACAGATGATAAACAATTCTTCTCTGCCGAAACAGAGGATAACAAATATTAACACGTAATGCTAATCTTCCCTGCCTGAACAGAGGATAACTTTCATCTCTAAAAATAATTTTTAGAGGATAATTTAGTTAACCAAACCCTGCAGCTGTCTGTTAACTCTTCTCTGACGGCGCAGAGGATAACAAATTTGTACTGGTTTCTAACGGTTCTTTTGGATAGAGTGATACTCACCAACCCTTGGTACAGAAAGATTCAGTCAGGAACGAAGTCAGATCTTTGTTGAGCTTGAAGTTTCAATTTGGATTCAGGTGAGGAGCTCCATCTGGGTCACGCCACCATAACTGTTGGAAACTCAGAAGCAAAGACCAGGAGACTCTTGGGTATCTTCAGCAGAGTTCTTTACTGAGAATGCGCTGCAGTCATCAAAAGTCTAATTAAGGCAATGATACATTGTAGTTTATATACATTTAGGAGGCAGTGCTTAGAAATGGGCACAAAGCCACCTGGGTGACGACCCCAAACAGAGCATGCAAATGAAGTATTCAGGTATTGCAACCTGCCCCATTTACCCAAGTCCTAATCCAATCATCATAACTACTCAAACACTGGGGCAGAGGCACAAAGAGCCAGTACAATCAAAAGGTGAACATCTCAGTAATCTGGCTCATTTGACTTACAGTAAGAGAACAGGAACTGGCAGGAACCTCCTGCTACAAACCTTGCTTGAGAGTCTTATGTCATTATATTTACCTTAAATGCTAAATACAATGTACTTCACCTTAGTATTTCATGTGATGCTATGTCAGAACATAGGATCAGCGTATTTTAAACAGATTCTTAAATTTGTAATCCCAATGTAAGGCATCAGGATGGTTTTATGTTTTATAAACAATACAACATAAAATTAGGCCTAATGTTTAGATGAAATAAAAGTAATGTCTAAAGCTGTAGATTGTAGGAATAATTTCACAGTGACATGAGAGCTTACGGAGACTTGCAAGATCAAAAGTGACTAGAGAAGAAAAACAAATTGACGTTGTCAGCTAGTTCTCCTGGTGAGCGTTTGGTTTCACAGTGAAAAACAAAGTATAAAAAAGAAAATGGGTGATGTATTCTGCTTTCGTGGCATTTTTGCGGCTGCCAAGTTTCAGCTATAGAAGCATGCAGCATCCGGTAAATGATGCTTGCTTGCTCTCATTGGCTAACGTGGGAATCACGTCAGAGGCAGCCCGATCAAGAATCTTAAATATCAAACATGTTTGATATTTACAATTCATGTTCGTCTCAATCGGGAGCAGTTAAATGCATGCTTCCCTCAATCGGGAGCAGTTAAATAATCATAGTGACACTACACAATAGAGGATTTTTTGGACACAAAAATTGGCCTTAAAATAGTCTAGTGTGTGGCCAGCTTAAGAATGCTTAGACCATGCAAGAATTTTTGTTTGTTTGTTTGTTTGTTTTTTTGTGACTAGATACAGTACCTATATGAATATTTTTTTTGGGATATAAATTGTAGAAATAATAATTTTATTTAGCAATGATGCTTTAAATTGCTCCTGATATTAACATGCTCACAGATGTTTTTTTTTTTGTTTGTTTGTTTGTTTTGTTTTGTTTTGTTTTGTTTTAGTTGTTTGTGATCTGATACCTGCACAACAGATGAATCCTGCTTACATTCACTTGAGCCTCTCCAAACTCTTTTCCTCTGACAGCGATGCACCAACATCAGATGTTCAACTACACTGATATTATATGGTAAAACAAGTCCCTTGACTACTAATGATGCATTTTGCAAGCACTTAAATATCAGGTATGATTTATTTGTTTTATTTATTGAACAGAATTCAGAAAACTGTTTTTAGGAATTACACAAAGTCTGTTCACATATCTGTGGTTAGATCAGTGTGCTTAATAATGTGTCTTTGACCTTCATTATGTATGTTTTTATTATACTGCACTGAAAAAAAAAACTGTTGGATTAACATAAAAAAAATATGTACATCGGTTGCGTGTCTTTATATAATGTTCTCTCAACATAATTTATCTCCGTTTATATTACGTAACTTGTGTTTGTCAAATGAACATGATTTTTTTAATGTTGTTTTTATGCTTTTTATGCCATGTTACCTTGTTGATTTAACATGATTTTTTTTTAATTAAAGCTTTATCCACCATATGCAGTGGTACTTCAATAAATTACATAAAACTATGATAAAATGTACGATAAATCCAGATAAAACTAGTAACAGAATAAAAAAAACTTTGGTAAACTATAAGTATTACATTTTTAAATAAATAATAGCATTTAAGCAACCTTAATATTGTAGATTTTTAAGCAAGGAAATAAGCAAAAACATTTTTTTTGAAAAAAACATTGTTTTTATTTTTTTAATAGTACACAACAATCCATACAGATTACAAATTTACAGAGAAGCATGTTACAGACATAGCTCATTTGCTTGAAATGCATCTGTTCGAATATAAATCGAATATAACCCCATATAAAAGCAAAATAAAATAAAAAAAGTACACTTCTTTGCTTAACGTAATACAAATCTTGCTTAACGTAATACAATATTACACAATAAGAACAATAACAGCATAAATAAAGCAATAAAAAATGTCAACATTTTTTTAAGAAGGACTTTGAAAGTGTGCTGACTTTAAAGATACACCATTATACTCCTCAGCAGAACAAAGAAATTCATACAGGTTTTGAACAACTTGAGGGTATGTAAATGATATCAGTATTTTCATTTTCAGAATTTTCAGTGGTTGAGTGAATGATCCCAGTTAGATGGGCAACTGAATTTTGCAGTAGCTAATGCCAAGTTATCCAAATCAGTGTAAGATTATCTGGCCCTCATTGATGATCCTGATGTCCCCTGGTCTATCATGGGCATTGTCTCCTCAATGCATCTTGGGATATGGGCTTCATCTGCAGCCTGGAAAATGCACAGTTAAAAAATGAGATTCAGTACTACTCTGGAAATATCTAATATAACTTAATTTCAATAATTTAGTAACATCAGTATTCTAAGAAATGTAAACTTGAATATAATATGAACCAGTCGTGGTCAACAAAGACTGATTACAGATAACTGTTAGACCTCAATTCTAGGATTGTAAATGGTAGGCCAAGAAATACAATAGTGTCTTCCTAAAACAAACTGTAAAATTATATAGCACATTTCGAATACGTACATGGATAATGGCAGAAATGTCCAAAGTGTGGATGTTTTGGATGTTTCGGTAACTCCAATCTAACTGCAACTGCTACTGTGTACCTTTAATACACTGACACATTCAATGGACAGGGAGAGAGAAAAATAATAGATTAATATTAACATCTGCAACATCGTCAGACAAAGAGATTTTAAAAGTAGCAAAAATGTGAGTTTCATACATACCATTAATGTAAAGGCTTTGGACTGACAGTGAAGTGGATGTCAATAAGTGCAGTCGTCTGGTGAAATATCAGATATCTGTAAAATATCAGAAGTATGCATCAGTTTTAAAACAGTTAAGAGTTATTAAAATATGGAGTACTGGATTATGCTTATCAAATAACATGAAGATGCATTTCATTCAAAGCAGTCATCAGAGATGTACGGATGTGAAACAAAACAAAAGTAAACATTTTTAATAATACTTACTACTACTAAACAGCATTCCAAAAAAAAAAAAAGAGAGAATAAGAGGTCTTCACAGGACAGGAGAAACCAGACATCTAAGCAGAAAGCATATTCAATGTTAATTTTCTTTACAACAATATGCATTGTACTGGCTTTTTGATTGTCTGTAATAGACTGCACTTTTTTTTCCACTCGTCCCCTGAGTGCAGCCGCCTAACGTTACTCTCACCTACATTTCAGCTAACGTTAGCATCTCAAACGAGCCCATCGTCTACACTGGATGCGGCACAGCACGATAAATCCCTGACAGTTCAAGCTCTTTGAAACGGCCACTTTGTCGCGTAACGTTAACGTACACCGCTTCAAGCTGCTGCGGCACGGCAAGACAACAGTAACGTCCGGTGCAGACACGGTTCAGTTTCTCATCATTATTCTGACTCGTCTAGTCAACATACTGACATGCAAAGAAAAAGATTACACGCATTTCGAACATTCAAACGTTAATATACACGATATTTTCAGAAGAGGCTAAAGCTAGTGTTAATGTTAGCTAACCTACAAACGCATAAACGTAACTTTAAAAAACAATGTTGTTTGATGTTGTTGATAGTACATAAAACCTGAGTGAAAATATGCACATTCAAATACTGAATGCCTCAAGTTTTCAAGTTTTAATTAACTTACCTCAGTACAGAGCTCAGATCCCATCCGCAGCGAGAGACAAAATGGCGATGGGTGCGAATCGATTTCCTTCGCAAAGGGGCGGGGTTTATAAAGAAAACACAACTACTTCATTTAGCTTCAACATGATTAATTCTACACTATTGAACATCCTTACAGAATAAATACATGGTACATGATTTAAATATGTTTAGATGAGAAGCATAAATTAATCATGTAAGAAATGCGAAATGCCTATTTAAAAATTCAACAACCTCCCCATTGCCTTTTTTTCAGTGTGTGCTGTAAATAAAATATATATCTAAAACCCCATTCTTTGAATCTTCTCACATTGTTTCTTATCTGACAGTTACAGTCTCATTGATGGGCTATTAGGGGAGGGCCTTTTGTTTCTCAGGTGCGAATCATTAAATATTGATGCCCATTGTCACTCCCTCGCATATTCCCTTTCGATCACAGCACATGTCTTAGAAAATTTAAATAAGTAGTTTTTTTGTGAATGACACAACAACACTGTTTTTTGTGCTACACACCACTGGTTACCAAAAATAAACAACAAAAAAACACATCTGTTAGTGTCACAGTTCGCTGTAGTAGGCACAAACACAAACAGTCTTTAATACACAAACACAAGGGATAATCCACAACAGAGGTTAGAGCAAACACACATATTCCCCAAGTAGACCAGACCTAGAAGGACTGAACAAACAGGAATTTAAATACACAGGGTAATTAGGGAAACACAGGTGCATGGGATTAATCAAGCTAAACAAGAACAGGAACAATACCAAAAACCAAAACAAGAAATGAAACAGTGGCAACACATGACAAAACAGGTCCATAGTCCTGACAATTAGCCTGTTGATTTTAGGAGAAACTATATTATTAAATTAGAAATCACTAATAGGAAAACATAAGTTTAGACGTTTAAAATGTTGAGTTTGCTCAAACTAAATGTGACCTGGGTAAAAAACAAAACCAGCTTTGTGCTACAGACCACTGATACCTCGAAGCTTTTACTTCAAACTGTTTTTCTCTGAGAGCACTGTACCAACATCAGAAGCTGTTCAACTACACTGGGGTGATATACACAAATATGATAAAATAAGTTCCATGACTACTGATGATGGAGCTGTTTTTTTTCTCCCTTGAATGCATGGAACGAAGCAGCAAGCTCCTTTGAAATACCATGTAAGGTTTACATGTTTCACCAGTTGAATAGATCTCTTTTCAGCAATCGTCACAAAGGTGTGTTATTGTTCAAGTTTCTGTCTTTAGATTACTGTGTTCAGTAATGTGTCTTTGACCTTCACTGTGTATATTTTGAATATACTGTGTTGTAAATAAAATACAACTATAAAACTATGGTTTGTCTGGCCAGAGGAGAACTGCCCCCCCGACTGAGCCTGGTTTCTCCCAAGGTTTTTTTCTTCATTTCTGTCACTGATGGAGTTTTGAACTGAGCTGGATTACATCACTGAATTCAATGATAAACTGCAGCCGCAGCATTGGCTGCCCACTGCTCCGGGGGTGTGTTTGTGTGTGTGTGTTTGTTCACTTCTCACTGCTGTGTGCGTGCACTTAGATGGGTTGAATGCAGAGCACAAATTCCAAGTATAGGACACCATACTTGGCCACATGTCACATTCTTTCCTTTCTTTATCCAGTTGTTACAAATACACAATTAAAAGAGAAGACAGTACACTCTGTAACAATTTCAGACTTTAATTTAGATTTTTTAATAATTCTCTGAGCCTGCTTCTGCCTCATCTTGAATGGAAGTTTAGGAAGTAGTCCCAAAAAGGCAGCTATGGGGCAAAGGGTGCCAAATGCCCAAATGCTGTGAGGTAAATTGAGTCAGCATTTTAACTTACCCCACCATAAGGCCTTGTAGTTAAATTAAATCTCTGAATTATAAACTGGTATTTTAATGTGATATTACTGGTTTAGTTTATCATATATACATATTATTTGTAGTTTATTTGACAAGGACATTGTACAAGTGCACCAAATCCTTCTCTGATAAACCTAGGTGTGCTATTTGATAGCAATATTTCCTTTGAAAGGCACGTTTCTAGCATTTGTAAAACTGCATTTTTCCATCATAAAATATATGTGATGAGATCTAGGAAGACCCAACACGTGGTGAAAATGTATCTTTTTTTTAGGTTTTGATCGCATATGAAATCTGGGTTCAAGCCCTTTTCAAAACTTTTTTTGTCCATAGTTCGAAAGTAGCAAAAGTTATGGCTATCTTAAGTTGGCTGATAGCTATGATTTTTAGCAATGGAATTTTGAGAAAAACAGGTTTAAAGTGAGACAGCTTTCACTTTCACTTCACAGGTTTAACGAGCTGTCTGTCAGAGTGCTATACTGGATCATTACACAAACAGACTAACGTTACCCTGAAGAGGACAGTTTTCCGTTGTTTATCATAGTCATAGTCTCTGACAGAGGTGGGACCAAGTCATTGTTTTGCTAGTCACAAGTAAGTCTCGAGCCTTTGCATTCAGATCTCGAGTCAAGTCCTGTTACGAATCTGGTCGGTGTTCTGCGGACTGCTCACCACCAGATGTCGCTCTCGCTCCATTATTACACATAGACTGTTGCACTACACCCCGGACTGCATCTCCCATCATCCACCACGCTGATTGCGCCATACACCTGTGGCTAATCAGCAGCCCTATAAAAGCCCCGGACTTTGTTGTTGTGATTATCATTGTTAGCGTTCCTAGTTTCCCTTGTTCCCGTGTTTCCTAGTTCCACGTGTATAGCTTTCTCGCCTGGCCTCCTTGTCTCGACTGTCTCGCCGCCTGCCTACTGGACTCTAGCTCGTTAAGGATTACTCTTCTGTCTCACGTCTTGGATTATGTTCGCCGCTTATTGACCCACACCCGCTTCACGGACTCTCTCTACGTCTGGCCTGTTACACCTGTTTGCTACTGTTCTTACCCTGCCTGTTGTCGACTATGTCTCTGTCTCGTCCTCTTAATAAAAGCTCGCAAATGGATCCGCTCGCCTCTCGCCTCTCACTCAACGTTACAAGTGCCAAGTCAAGACAGACAAGTCCCAAGTCAAGTCCCGAGTCAAGTTGCAAGTCCCCCGCTTTAAGTGTCAAGTCGTAAACAAGTCATTAGAACTGTTTGCCCAAATTAGTGTCTCTGTATTAATTACTACAGTACATTGAAAATCAATAATCATCTATAGTAAGTATAATTATAAAGATATAATAATTAGCAGTGTTTCATTGATGAATGAATCATTGTTTGTGAAGAAATGTAGGCCTAAGTGAATGAATACATTAGGTCCACTGTTTCATTTGTTAACGATTCAGTGATTTTAATGAATCAGCTGAGTCAGTTACTTAATAACTTGCTAATACATAGTACAGACACTCATTTATCGTCACCGTATTAATGTTGTGCAATATATATATTTTTTTGATAATTTTTTGCATTAATGAACATGCACTGCACTTTTTCTTTACTATTCTTATTGCTGCTGTTCTCTCTGAGAGCTACCAAATGACTACAATAACAATAAAGTCTTTACTTACTTTACTTTACTTAGTTACGTCAATCAGAGAGTATGCGCTAAGTTACATGTGTACGGAGAGTTTTAGTGGTAGTAGAGGTTGCTCACATGCTCATCACACAGTCGGAAAAGCTGCCGTTCTGTGCCAGAGCAAGAGAAACGATTAGCGGGAACAGTGACATGTAAACTGTGTGTTTATGCCACTCTTTTCGTGGCTCATTCCTCCCACGCATCCAAGTAGGCCAATGCATAAACGAAACTAAACTAACTGCACGCACAACAACTGGTGTCAGAAGCGGGGATTTCCTCTGGAAATTTCAACTACACATGGCAAAACAGAAGAGGATAAGCAGTACGCTAATTTTTAACACTCTTCAAGGACGCAAGCATGCTGACGTTGACAACTGTGTTGACAACTACGAAGTGAATTGTCAGAGACAAGAGACTCAAACACTCCTCAAGAACATTTGTAAAGTTTATTGAAAGAAAACCAAAGAAAAATAATTTTAAAAAGCTAAAGAAAAAAAGAAAAGAAAAAAGAAAAAAGAAAAAAAAAGAAAAGACAGATTCTGATTTACCCTTCCCTCAAGATAATAATGAGAGGTCACGCAACGGGTGGGTCATTTGCTGCTGAGCTAGAACTGATACAACAGAGAGCACGTTCGTCAGGTCCCTCCAGAGCTACCCACTCTATGGAGACTGGCACAAGGCAATGGAACACTGAGCATGGCTCCCAGTCATTTCCACATACCTATACTGTTGAACAAAGATCTAGTATTCTTCATTATCAAGGCCAGCTATTTGCTGCAGAGGGACCCAAGGCAAAGCTTGCTGTTTTTGATGGTAGTGGAGACTGGGAATTATTTCTGGTACCATTTGAGCACCAGGACAGGAAGTATGGTAAAGGTGGACTGAAAGTTAAATTTCAAATTGGCACCTGATGTATAGAACAGGAAGTCTTTGTGGCTCCGATACGTGACCCTGTCCTTTTGGGGATAGATTTTTTTGCAGGCTGCAGATGTAACCATCCATACTAGTGGCAGAGTATTCACGGCAGAAGAATTAGTTCCCACTCAGATCGTTGGTGGTGATGGAACAGATTATCACGTTATAACCACTCGAGTGGTTCTAGAGACAGACACAATGTTACCACCAGAAAATGAATGTCTACTTTGGGTGAAGTTGACAATCCAAAGTCTGGTGTTTGCGCTGTCCTGAAACCCTACCTGATCACATAAACTGGGGCTTCAGGGAGTGTTGTCACAACCATGGAGCGTCGAGTGACTGTGAGACTATGCAGTCTGTCCCTTTTTTGGTCTCTTATTGGAAACATATCCAGATGAGGGCTTACTGGAACAGCGGAAAAAGGACTGTGGTAGCCCTCAAGAACAAAGTCATGACACGTATCATTCCGATCTGAGAGGACTGACAACTGCCACAGACCTACCTGAGCATCTCCAAGCCCTTTATGCAGCTTTAAGTGGAGCATTAAGTGAGCCGCAGCAACAGCGACTTATTGAGCTTTTGATCCCATACAGATTTCTCTTTGTTGTTTCAGATTTGGAGCATGGCCTCTTAACAGCTGTCACACGCAGAATCTGGAGTTGTGGGGCCAGTACACCAGCCAGTCAGATGGACTCCCCTTGATTTCAAGCAGAGGTCGCGTTAACCGAAAATTCTCCGTCATTGACGGAATTTTTTTTATCAGTGACAGAAAAATCTGAAGGGCGTCCGTCACTTTTTGACGGACTACACAGAGAGTGATCTATTGTAATTTGTAGCTGTAATTCCCACTCCTGTCCAGTTGGCGGCGAGTGTGCTCCAGTGTGGCAGCAGAGCACTGCATCCAGAACAAAACAAAACCGTTACGAATGTTTTGCTAATGTTTAATTTCGCGAGTACCCAGTTTAAGTTACAGCAATCTATCACGCCACATTAAAGAGCATCAAAACGATATTTATGGGTTGAATTTTCTAATGAAATTGACAGAATTAAAAATCTGAGACTTTTTCATATCAAAAGTAACAAAGCACAAAGATTACAATTTATTGAATGGGAGGTGCACTATGTACTGTTCATTCATTAACTGAAAACAGCATAGACCAAAAGATCGACTGATATTTAACAATCTATATTGTTTCATAAAAATGAGACTCTATTAAAATTGAGAAATATTTTAGCGTCCTTCGTTATAAATACTAAATATAAATACTAAAAAGAGTAGGACCCAATACCAACCACTGAGGAACACCCTGCCGCAATGGAACAGTCGAAGATCTGTTTGCACCAGAATAGACAAACTGAGTGCGTTCTGAAAGATGTGATTCAAACCATTTGCAAATCACAAAAACAAGGACAACCCCTTACCATCCTGCCTCCAATGGGCAAGTGGAGAGATTCAATTGAATGCTATGGTCTGGTATGGCAGAGCAAAGGTCAGACAATTTGGAAGTGCCAGATTTTCTGTACAACTTGGAGAAAGGATTGAGAGACATACATAATATTGCCCGGGAGCACCTCCAAACATCCCTACAATGGCAAAAGAAGATATATGATCTCAGGGCTCAGGAGAGAAAGTAAGTTGTTGGAGATCAGGTGTATATGCGGGACAGTACTAAGAAAAGAGGACAGAGTCCAAAACTCCAGTCACCTTGGAAAGGCGTTTTATGGCAGAAAAATTGAACGCTCATTGGCTCTCGTCTGCATTCACGGAGTGGGTAGGGAAAATTATCTGGATAATATTTTCAGCGATAAACAACTCAAATCTGCTCTGCACCTCACACAAACCTTCCGTATTCCGTCAGAGAGGACTGCGGCTGCAACGCATCGTCATTTGGACTGCTTTTTAGTAATGCGTTTGACATTTTTGCAATAAATAAATGGTTGCGATTACACCTATTTGTCTGTCATGTTTTTCTTTATTACTGTACAAAGAGAGAGTTATGGTTAGGTTTAGAGGTAGAAGTGGGATTAGCAACTATAAAAAATATTTGTATTCTATATTGTTACTAAAATGGTAATTTTCCTGCATATTTTGGTCAGTTATGTTTTATATCCTTTTATATTTGCTACAAAATGGTTTAGGTTTGGGGGTGGGTTAAGGGGTCTAAAAATTGAAATTGCTTATTAATAAAATGATAAAAATGCATAATTGCTATAAAATGGGTAGGTTTAGATTTAGGGTAGTTTAAGGGGGCTAAAAATCTAAACCTAAATTGCTTGTTGATAAAATGATAAAAAGGCATTGATACAAATATATTTATGATATAAAAGATACGTAAAAATTTTACTTTTTTAGCTAAAAATGTGTAGTAATTTGTACGTTTTAAATGTTGAAACATGTCTAAACCTTATGTTTTAGCATCAATAAAAACATACAAAAATGTACGTTTTGTGCCTCTAAACGTTATGTATAAATACTTATGTATAAACAATGAGACCAGGCTAAATCTATAGTGTCAAACGCAGATCAAGATCAGGTCCTGAAATTCTTCATAGATATAATTTTTAGCAGGAATTTGCACACTTGAGCAGACAACATTTTCTAAAATTTGCAATGGATCTGTAATTTGCCAATTCACTAGGATCTAGTTGTTGTTTCTTAATAAGAAGCTTAATAACCGCCAGCTTGGTTTTGGGAGGTGACGTAAGGATAACGATGAGTTAATAATATTGAGAAGTGGTTCTTCTGCTACAGGTAACAACTCTTTCAACTCTTTTTTTTTTAAGTTTATTTAGCTCTTCCTGTCCTGTAGTTGTAAAGCACTGCAGTTTATCTTTGGGTGTGATAAATCAAGCTGACGTATTAGATGTATTGTATTTCTAATGTTATCTATTTTATCAGTGAAGAAATTCACATTAAACTGTGAGAGAATATTTGTGTTGGGTGGTGTCTGATTATTATTATTTTTTTTTAATCTAGTCATCTAGTCTGTGCTAAATAAGAACCTTGAATTGTTTTGGTTATTCTCTATGAGTTTGCAGATATGCTTGGCCCTGGCAGCTTTAAGAGCCTGTTCATAGCCGGATATACTATTTTTCCATGCAATTCTAAAAACTTCCAAGTCATTTTTTTTCTAAATTTGTGCTCAAGATTGCAAGTTTCTTTCTTGAGAGAATAGCTATTACTGTTGTGTCATAGCGCAGTACGTTTTTATCTAACCTTTTTCAATTTGACAGGAGCAACAGCTTCTAATGTATTAGAGAAGATAGTGCCCATGTTGCTAGTCAATACCACCGCTACAACCACCCCGACAGGGCTTATGCTTATAACAGTAACTTGGTGGAGTAGACACATTTAGACCAATATAGTCATGGCAACAAATGCTATGAAACCTGTTTTCCCTGTTGGGTTGATAAAAAAGAAAACTCATATTAACCCCACATTAAAGATAAGGGCTATAAAACATTTATACAGACAACTGCAAATCATAGTTTGACTAAATAACAAGGAGGATCTCAAGAACACTGAGGCAAGGTGCGGTATTTACATTTATACGTTAATTAACATTAATGTATATAGACTGCTATCTATATACATTAATGATATAAATTGAGATTTATTTACATTTATTTACATCTAGAAATCAGGTGCCTTGTGAACATATGTAGATAAAGTTTTTGTTTATTTTTTGACAAGCTTTCACTTTAAAAAAAAAAAAGTATTGTTAATTAAAATTCTAAATTGTTGTCATGTTGTGTACATTAGTAACACACAATGTACATTGTAAAACCTGCTCTACATGTGAAGTTGTAAACGTCAAATCAGGCACAGTACAATAGAATGCTTTGTTTTAAAATATGTAATATATTCAATTACATGATTCAAGAAAATATATTATTAAACAAAATGATATCTGTTTGCTACTCTGTTTGCAGGTCTTGTGTACAGCAAGCAATGGACAACCTGACATTCAGACACAGCATTCTCCTCGTGGAGGGACTCAAAGTTACACATCATTCCTCCTATCCTGTTTTTATTGTGCTTTTCTTGGCTTATATTTTTGCAATTGTATCAAACATTACACTTATATTTATGATTTCAGCAGAGAAAAATCTGCATGACCCTATGCATTTTCTGTTCTGTAACTTGCCAGTAAATGATGTAATAGGGACCACTGTCATTGTGCCACGCTTAATGCAAGATGTTTTAAAAGAAGCCTCAGAGCGTTATATTACATATGTGGAGTGTTTTATTCAAGCTTATTTTGTGCATGTATTTACAGCAGCATGTCACTATATATTAATGATCATGGCCTTTGACAGATATGTGGCTATATGCAATCCACTGAGATATTCTGCTATAATGACCAATAAAATGGTTATTAAACTATCAGCATCAGCCTGGGGGCTGGCAGTACTTGTGGTGACAATTATGATAGGTCTGACTCTTCGTCTGTCTAACTGCAGATCAACAATTGAAAACCCTTTCTGTGATAATGCCTCACTTTTTAAATTGTCATGTGAAAATGTAGTTATTAACAACATATTTGGAGTTATTTATTCCGTAATTGTAGCCTGCCTGTCAGCAGTATCTATATTTATAACATATGTCAAGATTGCTGTTCTGTGTGTAAGGAGCAAAAACAAAGCACTGAACACCAAAGCCATAAAAACCTGCAGCACTCATTTAGCTGTTTATTTAATCATGTTTATATCTGGAGCCATTTTTATTTTTCTTCATCGTTTTCCTGAATACTCTGAAAGCAGGAAACTAAGTAGTATAATGTTTCACATTATACCACCAGGATTAAATCCGTTAGTATACGGTTTACAAACCAAAGAGATAAGACAGAAGATTGTTAAAGTTTGGAATAGAAAAATAGGAAATTCCTGAATTTATTATTAGTTTTTATACTAATTTTATAAATATTATTCAGTAATGTATTATGTTTTTTTTTTGTTTGTTTGTTTTTTTTTTAATTGTAGAAAATAAACATTTTTTTTTCTATGTGCACTAATCTTACACTCACTTGATTTTAATTGGAAACATGTGTAGCCTAAATGTATGTATATATATATATATATATATATATATATTTTTTTTTTTTTATTTCCAAAGAAATGTCAGTGCTTAAACTCACTTTATGCTGAATTAAAGTTTTTTTTTTCCCTACATAATTATCAGATTTCTGAAGGAAATTAAGTTTTTCTCTCTCTCTCCCTCTCTCTTTGTCTCTCTATTTTTTTTTCCTTAAAGACTAATTATGAGCATATCAATACTGGAACATTATTTGGACAGTACTGGTGTGAAAGTGATTTTCAGATTCAGTGAACTGAACAGATAAACATATAAATTTGTCGCTCCCACTTTATATTAAGTAGCCTTAACTACTAAGTACTTACATTAAAATTAATAATTTAATACAATGCACTTATTGTGTACATACATGTATTTACATTGTACTTAGATTTTAAAAAATACTTATGTAATTACATCTGTTATTAATTTCTGTAATTACATTTATAATTACACTGTTGACTCATCCCTTACACCTTAACCCACCCTTAAATCTACCCATACCACCAAACCTCTCCCTAACCTTACCCATATCCCAGCTCAATAGCAGCAAAAGTGTTTTGCAATACAATATGACCACATTAAGTACATTGTACTTATTTTATGATGTAAGTACATAGTAGTTAAGCCCACTTTTTCTTTCTTTTTTTTTTTTCTTCCATACAGATTTAATTGAATTACTTTATATTCTCTATGCTCTGTGTGGCCCTATTTTAATTTACTGATTTAATTTAATATTATTAGGACCAACAATTTATAATTCTTTCATTTGTATTACCATAAATTGTATTAAGCATTGCATATAGTAGTTTAATAGTTTACACCTGTTATTAACATGTTTTGGGTTTTTTTAATCGTTGAACAAGAGAAAATGATTAAGACTAAATTGGTGACAGTTGACATAGTTGATTAAATCAAAAGACAGCACGTTCGATGCGTTGTTCCATTGTACAGTATGTTGTTCCATTAAATTTTCACATCCTCATGTAAAAACTGTGATGTAGATTTTACATTGCTCTTTGAGAATACCAGCAAGTTCCAAATATGAAAGTGTCTTTCCACACTTTAACACTTCACAATGAAAAAACAAATATGCAGTATCAAATGGGCATATCATATCTCAATAACACTGGTAGCTTTACTTGTCACCACAAACATACAATCAACAACCTTGCACTGTAAAAAGTAATACCTAGATCTAACTTATAAAAAGTGAGGCAAGTGGCTGCATTGCATGTTTTAAGTTGAGTCAACTTGCAGCCTTTTTAAAGTATAATAAACACTGTAACATTACTTAATACAAACACAACAAAATCAAGTTGAGTTAACTAATAGTACTAGTATTACTCAGTTAGATAAACCTACTTTTCTTGGTACAGGTAACTTATTTATGGGTTGCTACAAGTAACCTGTACTCTTTTTAATTAGGTTTGATGAAGTTTATTTTCTTAGTAAAATTAACCTAATCATATGTCAATAAACATTTTAATTGAGTCCTGCCTATAAAAAATCTAAATGGCTATATAGTCTAGGTACTACAGTGATTAACTTTACATAAACAGACTTTGTCAATAACAATTACAAATTAAAGCTGCAAGCAGCGATGAACGGGCCCTCGCACCCGGGCTCACCGCCGACCGGTGGCTTTAGGGAAACAGCGAACGGTGGGCACTATGCTTTTAACATAGTAAATTTAGGAGGAATATATCAAAGTCATTTAGATGTGCCAAACTTCATGCTGCCAGCTGGTGGCGCTATGCCTATAACTGAATATTGGCATGTAGACGTCTTCAGGTCAGCGCTTTTATCAAACATATGAAGTTTGGTGCAGATTGAACATGGTATGCTTGAGTTAGTGTAAGACAAGTCATTTCCTGTTGCCAGCTGGTGGCGCTATAATTGTAATGGAATATTGGCCTTTAGATGTGTTCAGGCCAGGACTCTTATCGAACATATGAAGTTTGGGGCAGATCGGACATTGTATGGCTGAGTTACAACAACTTCCTGTTTCATGGCATTAATAGGATGCATTAGCACTTAGAAAGTGTGTCTAGCATATTTAGCACAATATGGCATATTTTGCTGTGCTTTTAATAGACCATCACAGTGTTAAACATGTCACTTCCGGTTGCCAGCAGGTGGCGCTATGACTTTAACTGAATATGAGCATGTAGATATCTTCAGGCCAGGACTCTTATCAAACATGTGAAGTTTGGGGAAGATTGGACATTGTTTGCAGGAATTGCAACAACTTCCTGTTTCATGGCTTTAACAAGATGCTTTAGCACTTAGTAAGTGTTGCTAGCATGTTTGAGTGTGTTTTTAGCAAGTTTAGCACTCACTGGCTTATTTTTGTGTGTTGCTAATAGTGTATCACAGTGTTAAACATCACTTCCTGTTGACAGTAGGTGGCGCTATGACTATAATTGAATATTGTTATGTAAATGTGTTCAGACCAGGACTGTTATCAAACCTGTTAAGTTTGGGGCAGATTGGACATTGTATGCCTGAGTTACTGTAGCTTCCCGTTTCATTGCATTAATAACATGCTTTAGCACTTAGCTAAGTGTTGCTAACATGTTATAGCATGTTTCTAGCATGTTGCTACCCTATTTAACACTTGTTGATATTTCTAAAATGTTGCGTTCATTACAGAGTGCAACATCTCACTTCCTGTTGCCAGCAGGTGGAGCTATGACTATAACTGAATATGGGCATGGGCATGTGTTCAGGCCAGGACTCTTATTAAACATGTTAAGCTTGGGGCATATTGGATATTGTATGCCTGAGTTACAGTAACTTCCTGTTTCATTGTATTATTAGCATGCTTTAGCATTTTAGCTAAGTGTTGCTAGCATGCTTTACTATGTTTGTAGCATGTTGAATATTAAGTTTGGGTCAGATTGGACATTGTATGCATGAGTTACAGCAATTTGTCTTTGTATTAATATCATGCTTTAGCTCTTAGCTAAGTGTTGCTAGCATGTTTTAACATGATTCTAGCATGATCCTAGCCTATTTAAAACTTGCTAACGCTTTTTAATATGTTGCTAGGAGTCCGTAACACCGTTAAACATGTCACTTCCTGTTGTCAGGAGGTGGCGCTATAACTATAACTGAATATGGGCATGTATATATCTTCAGACCAGGACTCTTATCAAACATGTGAAGTTTGGGGCAGATTGGACATTGTTTACATGAATTACAACAACTTCCTGTTTTATGTCTTTAACAACATGCTTTAGCATTAAGTAAGTGTTGCTAGCATGTTTGAGTGTGTTTTTAACTACTTTAGCACTCAATGGCTTTTTAGTGTGTTGATAATAGTGTATCACAGTGTTAAACATGTCACTTCCTGTTGACAGTAGGTGGCGCTATGACTATAACTGAATATAGGCACGTAGTGTTCAGGCTAGAACTCTTATCAAACATATTAAGTTTGGGGCAGATTGGACATTGCATGCCTGAGTTACAGTAACTTCCTGTTTCATTACATTAAGAGCATGCTTTAGCATTTAGCTAAGTGTCGCTAACATGTTTTAGCATGTTTCTAGCATGTTGCTACCCTATTTAACACGTGTTGATATTTTTAAAATGTTGCTAGGCATCCACAACAGTATTAAACATGTGACTTCCTGTTGCCAGCAGGTGGCGCTATGACTATAACTGAATACGGGCATGGGCATGTGTTCAGTCCAGGACTCTTATCAAACATGTCAAGTTTGGGGCAGATTGGACATTGTATGCCCGAGTTAAAGTAACTTCCTGTTTTATAGTATTATTAGCATGCTTTAGCATATTAGCTAAGTGTTGTTAGCATGCTTTACTATGTTCGTAGCATGTTGAATATTAAATTTGGGTCAGATTGGACATTGTGTGCATGAGTTACAGCAATTTTCTTTTTCTTTGTATTAATAGCATGCATTAGCTCTTAGCTAAGTGTTGCTAGCATGTTGTAGCATGACTGTAGCATGTTGCTAGCCTATTTAAAACTTGCTAATGCTTTTTAATATGTTGCTAGGAGTCCGTAACAGTGTTAAACATGTCACTTCCTGTTGTCATCAGGTGGCGCTATGACTATAACTGAATATGGGCACTGACATGTGTTCAGGACCAGACTCTTATCACACCTGTGAAGTTTGAGGCAGATCGGACATTGTTTGCCTGAGTTACAGCCACTTCCTTTTTCATGGCGACACGTCAAATTTTGTCAGGCCGCCACGGACACGCCCCTCGACGAAAACTCAAAAGCTTCGCAATTTAACATCGCAAGGGCCTTATGATAACACTCAGCAAATTTGAAGATGATCGGATAAAAACTGTAGGAGGAGTTCGTTAAAGTACGAGGCCTGAAAATGGCAAAAACTGCACAAAAATCGTACAGGAAATTCGATATAACGGACTTCCTGTTGGGTTTAGGATGTTGTACCAGGAGACTTTTTTGTAGGTATTGGTGTGCTACACCTGTGTACCGAGTTTCGTACATGTACGTGAAACGCAGCTCGAGGCGCACTCCGTTGAAATTTTATAGGTGGCGCTATCGAGCCATTTTGCCACACCCACTTCTGAAAACCATATCAGATGTAAATTTTCACCAGGACTGATGCGTGTGCAAAGTTTCATGAGTTTTCGAGCATGTTTAGGCCCTCAAAAAGACTTTTTACTTTGGAGAAGAAGAAGAAGAAGAAGAAGAAGAAGAAGAAGAAGAAGAAGAAGAAGAATAAACAGAGCAATTCCAATAGGGTCCTCGCACTGCAGTGCTCGGGCCCTAATTAAATTGAAGAAGAAAAAGATGGGAAGATAGATTGAAGACAATAACATTTATTCATTGTCAACCAGTGTCTCTTTTAACAGGGACTACAAAACAGCCAATAAATGTGGCTGCACATGTACACAATAATATAAAACAAACACTGTATACAGTAAGTGTATTTTCAACCTGTTCTGAACAGTAAAGTGAAATATCCAAACCCAAGCCCAAAGCCCAATCTGCAATGTTTAGATAAAGGTAAATGTGAGCCATAACATCACACTGGAACTGCAATGTCAAAAATGATTATAGTATTTCTATATTTTTAACAACTATTATTTTTAAGAACTCCCAAATTGTGCATGCAACACTGTTGAGTATTTACCTCATGAGGTAATAATTGGCACAGAACACAGTCCAAAGTCCACATTAATTAAGGCACTGAATAATGATCAAAAAAGGAAAATAACCATGGAAATTATATTACCTGAGCAACTTGTACCAGTGAAATGAGTCTTAAGGTCAAAAAAAGAAAAAAAAAAGAACATCTGTAAGACTAATTATTTTAAATCATAATACTGGTAAAATTCAGAGACAAATATTTATATCACCATAAAGATTATCAAATTATCTGATTATGTTACAGTACGTTTAAGTTGGTATTTGGTAAACTTACTTACCAAAGTGATTGCATTTTTTTTAAATGATGGCAAACAATGCCAGATGCCACTGAGAAATCATCTAAGACAGCTTGGTCAGGAGGTCTGCATACTTGGATGATGGCTTAGGATGCATGGGGTCCAATCCCACAAAGAGTTTTTGAGGGATACTTGAGTTCGAGGGCATAGGTAAGTCCAAACGAGGCAGCATGCTTTCGACAGGTTACACCTCTGACCACGGGCTGTCCTTCTACGATAATCCCAATTGTGTCGGGCTGATGGCACATGTAAATTTTCAGTGGGCAACTGCCAAGCTCAGCGTGCACCTCTGTTTCATCACGACTCAAGAATCAAGAGTTTGGTCAGACAAACAGGTAATGAGATGAACATAGCAGAAAGGTAGATAAGACACAAGATAAGATAAGATAAGATAAGATAAGACAGATAAGACACAAAGTCAAAATTGTACTTTTGTTGCTAAAGGTGGTGGATACTAGACAAATACTGTAACTAGAGCATGTGACCACAATGAAGTCTACCATGACAATGCCATAGAGTGTGAGTACTATACTATCATGATCTACTGTAGCATGAGTGTTGTCTGCTTCAAAGGATGCATTACAATAAAACAATGCGATTGTCCTTGCCTGTACCTGATCATCACATTACTGTTTATTAAGCTACAGAGTTTAAATATCTTTCAAGAGCAAATGTAATTACCCCACATCATCACAATATTAATACATACAGACAGAAAAATAGACAAGTAGCTTTAAGCTCAATACATATGTGGTGGTCACTGATAAGGTCTTCCTGTCTTTCCCCCATGTACTCAATCAGGCATCTCAGGGCCACTTCTCTCCTTTCTCTCAAGTGATATGCCAGTGATTCTCAGGAACTCTTCACAGATCTGTAAAGAGAAGTATACCATCTTAGTTACATACCAAAAGTAATTTTCTGTGATTTAAACAACATGAGAGTTTTGGATACAAATTAGTTTTCAATCAAATGAAAATCATGGACAGTATCAAGCAGTAAAGGAACATATTCACTATATAGTTATTTTTAAGTATGAAAAATGCAAGAATCAAATTTAATCTTTGGTCAAGTTTGTTGCCTTATGTGTGCCGTCTTCACAACTATCGGCCATTTACCATAATTGAGCAATGTGAAATTCAACTGAATGTAGCACAGCATAAAAGACACAGAGTCTGATGGTGAAGAAAGTTTGAATTATAATTTGAAAAAGATACTGTTGACTTAGTGCATACTGCACTGTATTTTTAGCCATACCAGTAACGTTAGATGACAAAGATTTGGATTTTAGCTAGTCAACTTTGCTGAGTTTACCTTACCTGTGATGGTTCAAAGAGGGCAGGCCATCTCTCTAGAAGATTTGCGACATTTCTGTTTTAAGGCTACTTTGGCTTTAATTTTACCAATAATATTACTTTTAATCGTTAGTTAGCATTAACCTAAACTAACATTAAATATATATTTGACATTAAACAGTAAGGTAAAAGTCCTAGACAAAACACGTTAACATTAGTATTATGCTAGTTTAAGTTAACGCTAACTAACGATTAAAAGTGGTATAATTGGTAAAATTAAAGCCAAAGTAGCCTAAAAACACATAGTAGGCATGACTACAGCACTTTTAATTTCATATTAACAACACGGTCTCAACAACCGTTGTCTGCCGATCGTTGCCTACAAGACCACACTGCTTGTGCAGCAAGCTTAGCTTGTCATGTGTGCAGGATAGCTAACCTCAGCCTCTCAGTGGAGTAAGCGATTTCGCGTGACTTTACATCACAAATCATTCGGCTAAATTTGCTCAACTTACCGTATTAATCAGTCCCTGAAATTCAGATCCCCTGCAGCAAACAAACAGTTGAAGTGCCGAGGAAGATCCTGCATCTGCCTGGGAAAATCTCCGCCAATGAAAAACGTATAATAATTTAAAAATATTTATGTTTGATGAACACACCTTCCACATCGACAGCTTCTCTAAAAAAATATGTATGTCAACTCGCTTTTATAACATTTCTTGTACACAACAAACACATAGAAATAACTACCCAAGTAAATTGCAATAGTTTTATTTAAAATATATTGTTATATAAAAACTGATATATTTTAAGTAAAGAGGAAGTATATTGATACTTTTTTAGTGTAAAACAAATAAAATAAACAAGATTACAACTATTTAAAGTATATAAAACCTACTTTGTGGATGTAGCACTTTTTACAGTGTGTTCATGGCAACAAATGCTATGCATGAGTTTTCCCTGTTGGTATGGCAAGGTTACAGAAGCAAATATAAACCACACATTAAAAAGTAAGAGCCATTAAAGTTGTATGCAGAGTGTTACAAATAATACTATTTGACCTAATCATTTTAGGAAGGATCTCAGACTGAGGCAAGATTTTTTCCTTTCCTTTCTTTTTACTAAAATTATACAGTGTTGATGAATACAGATGTACTCCTTTTTTACATTAAGCAAATAAATTAATAAATGAATTACAAAAAAAAAAAAATCGACATAGCTGTTAACATACTTACAGAACACATTTATTTTTAATATGTTAAAAATATTAAAAAATATATACATATTTTTATTTTCTGTAGTGTAAAGAAATATTATTGCTTCCATGCAGTGATAACAAATAATGCAAAATATGCTCTATATTTGCACATAACAAAATTGTTTTGTAATATGCATTGTTCACAGGGCAATTGTTTACTCATACTGAAAATTACACTTTTGTTTGTTACTTTGTTTTTAGGTTTTGTAAAAGCAGTCAATGGACAACCTGACATTTAGACAAAACATTCTCCTAGTGGAAGGACTCAACGTTGCACATCAGTCTTCATATTTTGCCTTCACACTGCTTCTCTTGGCATATGTCTTTGCAATGGTATCAAACATTGGACTTATATTTATAATCTCAACAGAGAAGAATCTGCATGACCCTATGCATTTTCTATATTGTAACTTGCCTCTGAATGATATAATAGGCACCACTGTCATTATGCCACGCTTACTACAGGACATGTTAAGGGAAACATCTGAGCGCTATATTACATATGTGGAGTGTGTTATTCAAGCTTATTTTGTGCACGTATTTGCAGCAGCATGTCACTATGTGCTGATGATCATGGCATTTGACAGATATGTGGCTATATGCAATCCATTGCGATACACAGCCATAATGACCAATAAAATGGTTATTAAACTATCAGCATTAGCCTGGGGGCTGGCAGTACTTGTGGTGTCAATTATGATAGGTCTGACTCTTCGTCTGTCTCACTGCAGATTTAAAATTGAAAATCCTTTCTGTGACAATGCCTCACTGTTTAAACTGTCATGTGAAAATGTTGTCATTAATAATGTGTTTGGAATGATTTACACTGTTATTGTTGCCTGTCTGTCAGTATTGTATATATTTATAACATATGTCAGGATCGCTACTACATGCATAACTAGGAAAAACAAAGCACTGAACAGCAAAGCCATAAAAACATGCACCACTCATTTAGCTGTTTATTTAATCATGCTTGTTTCTGGTTTTATTTTTATCATTCTCCATCGTTTTCCTGAATATTCTGACAGCAGGAAACTGGCTAGTATAATGTTCCACATTGTACCACCAGGACTAAATCCCTTAGTATATGGTTTACAAACCAAAGAAATAAGACAAAAGACTGTTAAACTTTGGTGTAGACAAATAGGAAAAAACATTCTATTTTTAAAATAATGTCATGAAAAGTCATTATTATATTAAGTTGTGTATGTAGATACTTTCAATAAAAATGCTAGCTTTTTTTATAAATGCTAATCTTATCTTTGGAAAACCACATATTTTTCTCCCAAATGCAGATTTTTTCTTTTCTTTTCAATTTATAAAGCTATGTTTTTCTTACTGTTTATTATCTGAGTTGCACTGTATATGGCAGCCATACCTGAAAAAAAAAAAGAGTACATACATTTCAAATATATAGTTTTGCTCATATACCAAAAAAAAAAACAAAAAAAAACTTATTTTTATTTATTTATTTTTTATTGCACACAAAGCAAGGTTTTCTTTAGTGAATGGTCCTCCACAAACATACAAATATGCTATAGCTCCTGTCCTGTGTTTTGGTTTCATGACATTAACCCTCTGGTTGTGTTCGGGTCAAATTGACCCGGAAAAGATTTTCTTTTTCCCGAAAATACTAGTTAACATTAACGCATTGGACTCAAACTTACTGACTTTGTTCACACAGCGGGTATAAGTACATCTCAGAATTTTTTTTTGAATTTTCGTAATTTTTTGTGGGTTTTATTTCACTTAGTCACCCTTCGGTCAAAAATGACCGGACTCCAAACAACTGCTCATAAATCTGTCATTATGCTATATTATCACTAAAGATTGGGTTCATTCTTTTTGTCAACTTGTTTTCTTTCATTTAGGACTGGTTTTGTGTTTCTATTTGCATCTGATTAATCGTAGGCCTCATTTTTCTGAGAGAAGGTACCTTGTTTTTTGAGTGAAAAAAATCATTTTTATGAATAATTTTCACAATATGAGAAAAAAATTATTTTTTATGAGTAATTTTCATAATATGAGAGAAAAAATTATGAAAATTTGCACTGTTTCTCACACTAGTGTACTTTAAAGTTTAATCAGGAAGTTTGCTTTTAAATGTTTTTATTTTGTACAAAATTGCACAAAGTCTGACTCATCAAAAATGGCCAACCATTGAAAGTGAATGGGGAAGATCACAAAAGCAGGATCTTCATTTTGAAATGATTTTATGTTCTGAAAAGAGGCACAAAGTAACACTTATGTTCTTCCTGATAAATCTGACCATCGTGACATACAAGAAAGAACACATTAGGATTATTTGCATTATAACATTTCATGGAACAACAAATCAAAACTGTTATTTTAGTTATATATATCCTGCACACTGACACTGTCATACTGAGACAATATTATGAAACAACAAGCTGAAGCTCTCTCTGTGCTTAAGCATTTATTTGTAAACTTTCGTCTACGCTGTGAGAACATGAAAGCCTCAAAACCTAGGCTAAAGACACGGCAGTTTGAGTGTGTGAGTGTGTGAAAGGTTTATCACAGAGAGAGTGGTGGCCATAAATGCATATTGGATGCAGTTCAAGGTAGGATGAAATAAATATAATACTCACAATAGTTTGTGTGAGATAGCGTGAGTATACATGAATCTATACACGCACAGGTCCAAGGCCTTTATGTTTGCAAATACAAAATGCTCCTGAACACTAGTTGTTTCTCTTACTTTCATTCTTCCCCATTCACTTTCAATGGCCAGCCATTTTGTATATTTGTGCGGTTTTGTACAGTTTTGATCAGATGCAAATAGAAACACAAAACTAGTCCTAAATGAAAGAAAACAAGTTGACAAAAAAATTGAATCCGAGATTTGGTGATAAAATACCATAACGAGAGATTTATAAGCAATTGTTTGGAGTCTGGTCATTTTTGACCAGGAACACCACAAGTGACTTTGTGCAATTTTGTATAGTTTTGCTTACTTTCGCATAAATGAGGCCTATGATTAATCGGATGCAAATAGAAACACAAAACCAGTCCTAAATGAAAGAAGACAAGTTGACAAAAATATTGAATCCAAAATTTGTTGATAATATAGCATATTTACAGATTTATAAGCAATTTTTTGGAGTCTGGTCATTTTTGACCGGGAACACCATAAGTGTGACTTTTTGCAGTTTTTTAAAAAATAAAAGCATTTAAAAGCAAACTTCCTGATTAAACATTAAAGCACATTAGTGTGAGAAACCGTGCAAATTTTTATAATTTTTTATCTCATATTGTGAAGATCAAGATGGCACGGATGGCTGCCTCGGTTTGTTGCTCCTTCGTACTTTTTCTGTTTTTGGTTGATTGTCCTGTCTTAAGCAACGTTTTTCTGATCAGCTTCTCAAGAAACGAGCTCTTGGACATAAGAAATAGCACACCAGATAACTTTTTGCCAACGTTTGAACATTCAGACATCTTATTTGACATTTCAGTCAGAGGGGCTGCGTTCCTATACAAGCGCTCCAAGCGACGCAAGCGAGGAAAACGCACCGGCACGCTCGTGAAATTCCGACAGCGCGGTTTTAGGACTCCGTTGCCGAGTATTCATCTAGCGAATCTCCGCTCCCTTGCAAATAAATCAGACGAACTACAACTCCTCACCCGCACAAGGACTTTTTAAACTCTGCTGTGCTTTGCTTCACGGAACCATTCCGGACAGCACGCTTCATCTATCATCCTCTGAGGGGGGTGATGTCGAGACCGTCGAAGAAACCCCCCAGTCTGTGCAGTATGAGGAGCTGCTGGAGGTTGTGACTCGTGCGGTGGAGAAATTAAAAATAGATTGGCCCGCCGAGTCACAGGCCGAGCCGCAGAAAAGTAGATTAGATGAGAGATTTCTGCGGTCTCGGCCACCTTCAGCCCGCCGGAGCCTTCCTTTCTTTCCCGATCTCCACACCGAGGTGTCGAGATCGTGGAATTCCCCGTTTTCAGCCCGCTTGTTCATCCCTGCTTCCTACAATTATGGCAGCGTTGCGGGGTTGGACGAGCGTGGCTATAGAGCGATGCCACGGGTGGAACAGACACTCGCCAGCTATCTGTCCCCCGGTTTGGCATCGTCTCTTAAGGCTCCGGCATTGCCGACCAAACCGCTGCGAGTCACCTCAGCGTTGATCGGCAAGGGGTACACGGCGGCAGGTCAGGCTGGTGCATGTCTGCACACGATGTCCGTGTTGCAGGCATACCAGGCTGACCTGCTGAAAGAGCTGGATGAAGGGGAAGAGATCAAAGACGCTGACATCGCGGAGGTTAGGAGAACCGCTGATCTTGCTCTCCGCGCCACTAAGGAGACCGCTCGTGCTATTGGGCGGTCTATGGCAGCCCTAGTGGCCGCGGAGAGACACCTTTGGTTGACCCTGTCCGATATGAAGGAAAAGGACAGGGTCTTCCTTCTGGACGCCCCGCTTTCGCCTTCTGGCCTGTTCGGCGACTCCATTAACTCGGTCGTCGACAGGTACCAGGAGGCTCGTAAACAAGCGGCGGCATTCCAGCGGTTCCTCCCCCTCCGCCATCCAGCTCGCGAGGCTGCTGGGCGGGAGCAGCCTCGGCCGTCTACCAGCTCCTCATACCGCGACGCACAGAAGCAGAGCGTGGCCACTCGCACTCCGCCCCATCGAGAGCGAGTGGTCGTACGCTCTAAGTCGGGGACTTCTAAGGCGAGGCCTGACCTGAGGGTCGTGCTGCAGTCGAAGAAGTCCTCGACTAAGCGGTCCTGACAGTTCAGGACCGCTGAGGGCAGCCCCAGGGGGGGAAAGGCGGGGTGCACCGCATTCTTCGGTGTCCGCCTCCCCCCTGTGCCCTCAGGAGACCGTTCTGCTAACCCTGCCGGTGCTTCAGGGCGCAGCGGCCTCCAGCGAGCATACACCTCGGTTTCTCCCGCCCGGCAACGTAGCGGGGCCGGGGAGCTCGCCACCCCCGAGGGGGTCTCGGGGGCCGCTAGTTCAGGTGCTTCCTGCCGGGGAACCGTCTAAGGTTACGTATGTAACCCTGGTTCCCCGAAGGGAACGAGACGCCGCGTCGAAACGCTTTGGGAACGCCTTCAGCGTGACCGCGCTCTGAATCACGTGTGCAATCAAACCAATGGAAGAACGAAACGTCACAGGCGGGTGACGTCACTGACCGGGAAGCATAAAAGCACGTGCGCCAGAACGAGCGTCAGCTTCCAGGAGAGAAGCAGCGCTCGCAGGGACGCAGGAGGATGGCTACGAGACGCGGCGTCTCGTTCCCTTCGGGGAGCCAGGGTTACATACGTAACCTTAGACGTTCCCCTTCAGGAACTCGAGCCGCGTCGAAACGCTTTGGGAACGAGATGCCCACGCCGCCAGACCCCTAGTCCCTGCCTAGGATGTGCTAGGACAAAGGACAGAGGTACCAGGCGAGACCCGCAGGTCCAATTCATAAAACCTAACAAAGGTCAAAGGTGAGGACCATCCCGCAGCGTTGCAAATATCTTGCATGGGAACCCCAGCAAGAAAAGCTTTGGAGGCAGCCATGCTCCGGGTAGAATGGGCTCTGACCCCTAAAGGAGGAGGGAGGTCAGAAGCCTCATAAGCAGAAAGGATAGCGTCGACTACCCAGCGACTTAAAGTTTGCTTAGAAGCAGGGAGGCCCCTTTTTGGGGGGCCATAACAGACAAATAACTGGTCTGACTTTCTCCACCTGGCAGCCCTGTGGACGTATGCATCCAGCGCTCGCACTGGACACATACAATTAAGCTTCTGCTGGTCAGCATCCCGAAAGGGGGGAGGACAAAAGGCCTGGAGTACGACAGGCCGTGGTGTAGAGGTGGGGACCTTAGGGACATAACCCGCTTTTGGAAACAGGAAAGCTTTAGAAAGGCCTGGCGCGAAGTCCA
Source organism: Labeo catla (assembly GCA_012976165.1). Taxonomy (NCBI): domain Eukaryota; kingdom Metazoa; phylum Chordata; class Actinopteri; order Cypriniformes; family Cyprinidae; genus Labeo; species Labeo catla. The sequence goes on from VONZ01000596.1 coordinate 177,270, forward strand.
GGAAAGAAGGGGCCACAGAGAGGGCCTGAAGATCCCCAATTCTCTTAAGGGAGGAAAGAGCTAAGAGAAGGACAGTTTTTAAAGTAAAGAATCTGTCCGAGATTTCCTCAACAGGCTCGAAGGGAGGCCTGCAGAGAGCCTCTAACACCACAGACAGGTCCCAAGAGGGGACACGAGGTCGTACAGGAGGCCTGAGCCTCAAAGCACCGCGGAGGAAACGTGTAACGAGAGGGTCCTTTCCCACGGAAAGACCACCAAGAGGGGCGTGGTAGGCCGCAATGGCCGCCACGTAGACCTTCAAGGTGGAGTGGGATAACCCTGCAGACAACCGGCTTTGCAGGAACTCCAGCACTGAGCCAACTGGGCAGTTAACTGGGTCTTGCTGGCGGTGTCCGCACCAAGAAGTGAAAAGTTTCCACTTCAAGGCGTACAGTTTCCTCGTGGAGGGAGCTCTAGATTGGAGGATGGTCTCAACAACCTCAGTTGAGAGACCGGAAGCTAAGAGGTGCGCCCCCTCAGAGGCCACACCCAAAGCTTCCACAGCTCTGGCCGGGGGTGAAGAATGGTACCCCCTGCCTGTGAGAGGAGATCTCCCCTGACGGGAATCTCCCAGGGAGAGCCGTCGAGGAGAGAAATCAGGTCCGAGAACCATACTCGGCCCGGCCAGTACGGGGCTACTAGAAGAAGGGACACCCCGTCCCGGCGCACTCTCTCTAGAACTCCCGGAGCAGAGCGATCGGGGGAAAGGCGTACAGACGTAGCCTCGGCCACGTCTGCACCATGGCATCCAGCCCCAGGGGAGCTGGATGAACTAGAGAGTACCAGAGGGGACATTGCGTGTTCTCCCTCGTGGCAAACAGGTCCACCTGGGCTGGACCAAACACTCTCCAGATCTGCTTCACCACCTTGGGGTGAAGCATCCATTCCCCGGGCCTCGGCCCCTGTCTCGACAGGATGTCTGCTCCCAAGTTGAGATGCCCAGGAACATAAACTGCTCTCAGCGAGAGGAGTTTGTCCTGGGACCACACAAGGATCTGGTGCGCCAGCTTGTACAAGGGGCGCGAACGCAGACCTCCCTGGTGGTTGATGTAAGAGACCACCGAGGTGTTGTCGGTGCGGACCAACACATGGCGGTCTCTTAGGTCCGGGAGAAAGTGTTTCAGAGCCCGAAACACGGCCAGCATCTCCAGGCAATTTATGTGCCACGTGAGTTGGCGACCGCTCCACAGACCGCGGGCAGGGTGGCCACTCATGACCGCTCCCCAACCGGTGAGGGACGCATCCGTCGCTAGCGTTACGCGGCGACAAGGAGCTCCCAACACCGGGCCCTGAGACAAGAACCAAGGCTTCCTCCACATGTCCAGGGCACGTAGGCAACGCCGCGTGACCCTGATCATGCGAAGTGGGTTTCCCCTCGGGGAAAACTCCTTGGTCTTGAGCCACCACTGTAGGGGTCTCATGTACAGCAGGCCAAAAGGTATCACGTTGGACGCTGCTGCCATCAGACCCAGCAGTTGCTGGAACTGCTTGACAGTGAGTGACAGGCCTTCCTTCACTCTCTTGACTGCAGTGAGGATCGACTCGATCCGAGCAGGAGACAGACGTGCCTGCATCGTGGTCGAATCCCACACCACGCCCAGATAAGTGGTCCTCTGTAATGGAGAAAGCACACTTTTCTTGGCGTTCAGTCTTAACCCCAGCGCTTTCATGTGAGCGAGAACGACATCTCGATGCCGAACTGCCTCCATCTCCGACTGAGCTAGGATCAGCCAGTCGTCGATGTAATTGAGTATGCGGATGCCCTGGAGTCGCAGAGGAGCCAGAGCTGCATCCACACACTTCGTAAAAGTGCGGGGGGAGAGTGCTAGGCCGAACGGAAGAACCCGATATTGGTAAGCTTCGCCCCTGAAAGCAAACCTCAGGAACTTCCTGTGATGAGGAAGGATGGAGACGTGAAAATATGCGTCTTTTAGATCTATCGTGACAAACCAGTCCTCGGACCTGATCTGAGACACGACTTGCTTGATGGTGAGCATCTTGAACTTCAGTCTCTTGACTGAGCGGTTCAGCAGACGCAGATCTAAAATGGGACGCAGGCCCCCATCCTTCTTCGGAACAATGAAGTACCGGCTGTAGAACCCGGACTCTCTTTCGTGAGGAGGGACCACCTCGATGGCCTCCTTCCTCAGGAGAGTAGCTACTTCCTGTTCCATTACCAGACCCTGCTCGGGGCCCACCAGAGTGGGAGAGACCCCGTTGAACGGCAGAGGTGGTGCGCCGAACTGAATGCGATAACCTCGCTCTACAGTATGCAGGACCCAAGCAGACACATTGGGCAGTAGTTTCCACGCTGCCAAATGATCTACTAAGGGAACCAGCCTCTCGAGGCTGGCCTCTGGTGTTAGGGGGGCCGCTGGAACGGTGTCCTGAAACGGTTGCCCGGCAGGAAGCACCTGAACCAGCGGTCCCAGAGACCCCCGCGGGGGTGGCGAGCTCCCCAGCCCCGCTACGTTGCCGGGCGGGAAAAACTGGGGTGGATGCTCGCTGGAGACCGCTGCGCCCTGAAACACTGGCAGGGTAGGCAGGGCGATCTCCCGGGGGCACGGGGGGGACCCGGACACCGAATACTGCGGTGCTACCCGTTTCCCCCCAGATGGGGCTGCCCCCGGCGGTCCCGACCCGTCAGGACCGCTTGGTCGAGGACCTCTTCGACTGAAGCACGACCCTCAGATCGGGCTTAGCCTGGGAGGTCCTCGACCTAGAGCGTTTGACCACTCGCTCTCGATGGGGAGGAGTGCGAGTGGCCACGCTCTGTTTCTGAGCTTCCCGGTACGAGGAGCTGGTAGACGGCTGGGGCTGCTCCGTCGCAGCAGCCCCGCGAGCCGGATGACGGCGAGGGAGGAACCGCTGGAACGCCGCCGCTTGCTTACGCGCCTCCTGGTATCTGTCGACGACGGCATTGACGGCGTCGCCGAACAGACCAGCAGGCGAAAGCGGGGCGTCCAGAAGGAAGACCCTGTCCTTCTCTTTCATGTCGGACAGGGTCAACCAGAGATGTCTCTCCGCGGCCACAAGGGCTGCCATAGACCGCCCAATGGCACGGGCGGTCTCCTTAGTGGCGCGGAGAGACAAATCAGCGGTCCTCCTGAGCTCAGAGATATCGCTATCTTTGATCTCCTCGCCTTCATCCAGCTCTTTGAGCAGGTCAGCCTGGTACGCCTGTAACACCGACATGGTGTGCAGACACGCACCAGCCTGACCCGCAGCCGTGTACCCCTTGCCCACCAGCGCTGAGGTGACTCGCAGCGGCTTGGAGGGCAAGACCGGAGCCTTCAGAGACGATGCAGACTCGGGGGACAGATAGCTCGCGAGCGTCTGTTCCACCCGAGGCATCGCTCTGTACCCTCGCTCATCCAACCCCGCCACATAACCGTAATTATAGGAAGCGGGGATGAACAAGCGGGACGAGAAGGGTGCCTTCCATGATCTCGACACCTCAGTGTGGAGATCAGGAAAGAACGGAAGGCTCCGGCGTGCTGGAGGTGGTCGAGACCGCAGAAATCTCTCGTCCAACTTACTCTTCTGCGGTTCGACTAATGGCTCGGCGGGCCAATCGATGCTGAGCTTGGCCACCGCCCGAGTCACCACCTCCAGTAGCTCCTCGTACTGGGGAAACTGAGGTGCTGCAGCCTCATCCACACTCACCACATCAACCTCCTCGGAGGAAGATATGGCGAGCGTGGAGGCCGACCCCCGGGGGGAAGAAACCGCAGCGCGGGCTTCCGATCCCGAAGGCCGGGCAGCGGATCTGGTGGGTGAGGCAGAAGATAGGGGGTCACCCGTCTCCATACCCTCCACCAGATCCAGTTGCGAACCCCACGAGTGCAGCCGCCGCTCCGCCTCGGCGGAAGCGGGACCGGACCCGCGGGGAACGCTGATGAAGGACCCCTCCGCGGAGAAGAGGTCCTTCCGGGAGCGGAGCAGACGCATAGGCAATGCGTCACAATGCGGGCAATCGGCCCGCTCGAGGGCCGATGCCGCATGCTCCGCTCCCAAGCAAGCCACGCATAGAGCGTGTGTATCCCCGCTCGAGATGTAACGAGAGCAGGGAGGAACACACGCTCTAAAACCTGGCTTGCTGATGTTCTTAGACTTTTTCTCACACTTTGACATACTGTCTCGAAATAAAAGTGGTGCTAACTTGCGACCAAAAAAGAGACAGCACAGACAAACACAGAGCGCTGCTGAAAGACAGAAGCTGACGCTCGTTCTGGCGCACGTGCTTTTATGCTTCCTGGTCAGTGACGTCACCCGCCTGTGACGTTTCGTTCTTCCATTGGTTTGATTGCACACGTGATTCAGAGCGCGGTCACGCTGAAGGCGTTCCCAAAGCGTTTCGACGCGGCTCGAGTTCCTGAAGGGGAACGTTACAGGACACCATTCTAGTGGCTCAACAAACACCAGAGACCAGTCTCGAGAGACTGGTTCCCTTAGTAGATCATTTGGCAGCGTGGAAACTACTGCCCAATGTGTCTGCTTGGGTCCTGCGTACTGTAGAAAGAGGGTATCGAATACAGTTCGGCGCTCCTCCGCCGCCATTTGTCGGGGTCTCCCCCACCTTGGTGGGCCCCGAGCAGGGTCTGGTAATGGAACAAGAAGTAGTTTCTCTTCTGAGGAAGGAGGCCATCAAGGTGGTCCCTCCTCACGACAGGGAGTCCGGGTTCTACAGCCGGTATTTCATTGTTCCGAAGAAGGAGGGGGCCTGCGTCCCATTTTAGATCTTCGTGTTCTGAACCGCTCAGTCATGAAGCTGAAGTTCAGGATGCTTACTCTCAAGCAAGTAGTGTCACAAATCAGGTCCGAGGACTGGTTTGTGACGATAGATCTGAAAGACGCGTACTTCTATGTCTCCATCCTTCCTCAACACAGGAAGTTCCTGAGGTTTGCTTTCAGGGGCGAAGCATACCAATATCGTGTTCTTCCGTTCGGCCTAGCACTCTCCCCCCGCACTTTTACCAAGTGTGTGGATGCAGCTCTGGCTCCGTTGCGACTCCAGGGCATCCGCATACTAAACTATATCGACGACTGGTTAATTCTAGCACAGTCGGAACAGTTAGCGGCTCAGCATCGAGATGTTGTGCTCGCTCACATGAAAGAGTTGGGGCTGAGACTGAACGCCAAGAAAAGTGTGTTGTCTCCATTACAGAGAACCACTTATCTAGGTGTGGTATGGGATTCGACCACGATGCAGGCACGGTTGTCTCCTGCTCGGATAGAGTCGATCCTCGCTGCAGTCAGGAGAGTCAAAGTAGGCCGGTCACTCACTGTCAAGCAGTTTCAACAACTGCTCGGTCTGATGGCAGCTGCGTCCAACGTGATACCTTTTGGCCTGCTGTACATGAGACCCCTACAGTGGTGGCTCAAAACCAGGGGGTTTTCCCCGAGGGGAAACCCGCTTCGCATGATCAAGGTCACGCGGCGATGCCTACGTGCCTTGGACATGTGGAGGAATCCCTGGTTCCTGTCTCAGGGCCCGGTGCTGGGAGCTCCTTGTCGCCGCGTAACGCTAGCAACAGATGCTTCCCTCACCGGTTGGGGTGCGGTCATGAGTGGCCACACCGCCCGCGGTCTGTGGAGAGGTCACCAACTCACTTGGCACATAAATTGCCTGGAGATGCTGGCCGTGTTCCAAGCGCTGAAGCACTTTCTCCCGGACCTAAGAGACCGTCATGTGTTGGTCCGCACCGACAACACAGCGGTGGTCTCTTACATCAACCACCAGGGAGGTCTGCGTTCGCGCCCCTTGTACAAGCTGGCGCACCAGATCCTTGTGTGGTCCCGGGGCAAACTCCTCTCGCTGAGAGCGGTTTACTTGCCGGGGTATCTCAATGTGGGAGCAGACATCCTGTCGAGACAGGGGCCGAGGCCCGGGGAATGGATGCTTCACCCCGAGGTGGTGAAGCAGATCTGGAGAGTGTTTGGTCCAGCCCAAGTGGACCTTTTTGCCACGAGGGAGAACACGCAATGTCCCCTCTGGTACTCTCTAGCTCATCCAGCTCCCCTGGGGCTGGATGCCATGGTACAGACGTGGCCGAGGCTTCGTCTGTACGCTTTTCCCACACCCCTCTCGGTGGTCTCTCGGTGGGTAAAGACCCCCTTGTCTCACGTTTCCTCCGCGGTGCACTGAGGCTGAGGCCTCCTGTACGTTCTCGTGTTCCCTCATGGGACTTGTCGCTGGTGCTAGAGGCTCTCTGTAGGTCTCCTTTCGAGCCTATTGAAGAGATTTCCGATCGTCACCTTACAATTAAGACAGTTTTACTCATTGCGATTACTTCTCTTAAGAGAGTTGGGGATCTCCAGGCCCTTTCAGTGGCCCCTTCCTTTCTGGACTTTGCGCCAGGTTTGGCAAAAGCTTTTTTGCACCCTCGTCCGGGTTATATCCCTAAAGTCCCCTCCTCAGCACCACGGCCAGTTGTACTTCAGGCCTTTTGTCCTCCTCCCTTCCGGGAGCCCGACCAGCAGAAGCTAAACTGTATGTGTCCAGTTCGAGCGCTGGACACGTACGTCCACAGAGCCGCCATGTGGAGAAAATCTGATCAGCTTTTCGTTTGCTATGGTCCGGCTAAGCGAGGCTTTCCGGCTACCAAACAAACTTTAAGTCGTTGGATTGTGGATGCTATCTCTACTGCATATGAGTCCTCTGGTCTCCCTCCTCCTTTAGGGGTCAAGGCTCACTCAACCCGGAGTGTTTCGGCCTCCAAGGCCTTCCTCGAAGGTGTCTCTATTCAGGACATCTGTAATGCTGCGGGATGGTCCACGCCCCTTACCTTTGTCAGGTTTTATGACATGGACTTGCGAGTCGCTCCTGGCTCTACCGTCCTTTGTCCTAGCTCTTTCTAGGCAGGGACTTGGCTTCTGGCGGCGTGGGCATCTCGTTCCCCTAGCGTTTCGACGCAGGTCGAGTTCCTGAAGGGGAACGTCTCAGGTTACGTATGTAACCCTGGTTCCCCGAGGGAACGAGACGCCGCGTCTCGAGGCCCTCATCCTGCATCCCTGCGAGCGCTGCTTCTCTCCTGAAGCTGACGCCGGTTTCCAACGCACGTGTATTTATAGCTTCCTGGTTGGTGACGTCACCCGCCGATGACGTCTCGCTCTTTCATTGGACTGATTGCACATGTGATTCAGAGCGCGGTCACGCTGAAGGCGTTCCCCTAGCGTTTCGACGCGGCGTCTCGTTCCCTCGGGGAACCAGGGTTACATACGTAACCTGAGACGTTTAATAGTAAACATTCTTCACAAGGTCTTTTAAAGTGCAACTGCCTTCAAGAATTTGTAATAATCTTAGAAAATTACAGTAAATTAATGGAATGTCTGTAGAAATTAAGCAGCATGCCCCAAAGTGCTACTGAACTCCATTTCTGATATTTCACATCTTTTAAGCCAACAGTAAAGGTAATATTTAAACTGGCCTCTATTTTTGTAAACCACAAACAGCTTAAATAACAGAGTTTGTTTCCACAAAAAAAAAAAAAAAAATCTTCTTACAATTCTTCTTACTTCTTACAATAATTTTAATTTGAAAAATAAATAAAAGGAAAGCTTGCTCAAGACAGGCAGCATGCCACAAAATGCTACAGTGCTCAATTTTTGATATTTAAAATCTTTTGAGCCATTGGTAAAGAAAACATTAAACCCGGCCTCAATTTTTTGTAAAACGCATATAATTTTAACTTCAGTTCTTACAAACAAAACAGTCTGCTCAAGACAGGCAGCAAGCTACAAAATGCTACAGTGCTCAATTTTTGATATTTAAAATCTTTTGAGCCATTGGTAAAGAAAACATTAAAACTGGCCTTAATTTTTTGTAAAATGCAAATAATTTTAACTTCAGTTCTTACAAACAAAACAGTCTGCTCAAGCAAGGCAGCATGCCTTAAAAAGCTCCATTTCAAATTTTGGTGCCATCAGCAAGGTAACATTGAAACTGGCCCAATTAAATGTCACAGGTCTTCACAAAAGGAAAAAAAAAGAAAAGGAAAAGAAAAAAAAACAGCATCCTCAGTCTAGACAAATTCTGGATTCAACCAACAAGTTTGTTTTTGAGAACCTGTATTTTGTGTGAAAGCTAGTGTGCGTCAAGTCCCACCAACACTTTCTGGAAAAACTCAAAAGTGTACTTCAGGTCTGATGGATAACTGAGATTCAAGTTGTATATCACTCCTAAAAGAAGAGCACAAGCCTTGGTGACATTGCCAACATTCTGAAGAACTTTTACTCCCTCAACTATTAGTCCAACATCCAGTGGTGGGTCATAGGCTTCTGCGTCTTCAGGTTTGATGATGTAAATTCCAGTTACAGTTTTGGCCATGGCTCTCTCTGAATTCTCAAAGTCTGCGTCCTACAAAACACAAAAACAGTAACACTGTTCAGTCACTTTAATTGCATCAAAAAATGCAAGTGGTTTCACATCACTGACTTGCCCAGGAAACAAACAATTTAGATTTCAAGGAACAAAGCCACCAGCAATTATAAAGCACCATTGATGCTACCACAACTGGACCCGAGTTACTTACAGAGCAGTTTAAGTTTTTCATTAAAAGCCTACTCTATCGTGTTTGGTAGGGTTGTCAAAAGTACCGACTTCGCTACCAGTCCGTACTGAAATTTAAAGAAATGTGACGGTACAAGCATTTTTTTTTTCCCGCAGGAATTTTGAGTGCTGTTTGGGCGGATTCTCAAATATCGCTAATTTGGCCATATTGTTCACACACTTGACACATGACTGTGATTGGCTACAATGACCATCGCTTCACGCTCTTGACTGACCGCTCACACAGATTAGCACAGTTGAGCGTTTGAAAGCCACATCTACCAGCAGATCCGTCAGCAGTTCCTTAATATATCTGCTTACAGACAAATCAGCTGAGAGACATTGCTATTTTACGTTCCCGTTTGAGAGCATAATCTGTGTAAGCACTTGGTGAAGAGTGTGAAGCAATGATCACTGTAGCCAATCACAGTCATATCCGTCAAGCGCATGAACACTATAGCCCAACAGCGGTGTTTGAGAATCCGCTCAACAGCACTGAATTCCCACGGGAATGCTGGTATTGCCGCACTTTTTAAAATTTCAGTACCAACTGGTACCGAAGTTGGAGTATTTTTATTTCTTGACAATATTATGTGAATTTTGCCCATATATGAGCCCTGTATTGTATCATATAATGACAATACAATATTTATTATTAGTTTACAAAAGCCTGAGAACACTTACTGCATACTTCATGAGGTTTTCATAGTCTTCATTAAGATACATAGAAAGTGCTCTGAGAATGCAAGCTCTCCGAGTTGAGATGGTATCATTCTGTAGAAGAGTAGATACATTAAGTACAGACAATTACAAAACACCATAGTAAAGTGGAAATTATTCACAAGCATGATAAACACATAACAAACCTTGTCAATGGCAGCCATCAGTTTACGAATTTTACGTCCTGCAATTCCTCCTTTCCTCCGGTAGATGCCTGCCAGCTTGCTTGTGTATCCATCCAGTTTTGACAAATGTTTGAATTAGTGGGACGGTAGTGATTCGACTGAACTCAGCAGCTATCTGCAGATTTAAGACACATAAGATTATATTAAGGATAGCTTTTATGTTTAAAAATATATTCAGGGTCATTCAATGACATCTGAAACAAAACATTTAGGCTAACTCTGCATGGACATGAATAACTAAAGCACAATTACACATGAGGGAAATTAATTACTATTGGTTTCACCACTTAAAAGAATTAAAGAAATATACAGTTATACCATCATATTTACCTCATGTTCAGAAAACAGAGCTGGCCATCTGCTTTTGAAGTCAACCATTAAGGGTATATCTTCAATCACTTCATGTCTTCTGTAGACAAAAGTTCTCTCCATTTTGTGTTTAATAATTTGATGGTTGTCCTTTTTCTGAACCTCAGACAGCAATGCCAGTCGCTCTTCCTCTAGGCTTTGTTTGTTCTCTCCAGCTGGATAATCAGGATAGAAATTGACTTCAGCCCTCTTCGGCTTTTTGACTTGGTTTGGATTTGTATTTTCACCATGTTTGTGTTTTAAAGAATTTATTTTTACTTCAGAACAGCCAGCTGCTCGCAGAGTACGTCGATAGTTCCCCACCTTCCACTGAAGACTGATTTTCCAGCCATAGAACCCACCAATTGATCCCTTTTCCTGTAGGCACGGATGCTTTGTAATCAGCGCTTTTGCAACCTCTTCATATTCTTCACTCTTAGGGTACACTTTGTACTTGACTATTTCTGCAGCCAATGATTTCACAATTTCTGATTTTAGTTTAGGCTTTGAGTCAATGTTAAGTGAAGTACCATCATTCAAGAAATCTTCGTGGGCTTTCTGCAGTTCCAGCTCTACCTCATAGGGAAACGTAGGGATCGGAAAGTTGGTTGGCCAGGTTTCACTCCTCAGCTTTGAGGATAAAGACAGCTCAGAAGCTGAAACAGAAGCAACATCTGATGTTGTTGGAGAAACTGACAAGGAAGAAGGTGTTGGAGATGAAGTCGATGAGCGTATATCAGTGTCCGCAGAAGAAAGAGAACAGACATCATATGCACTTAGCATGGCTACACTTTGTGTTACCACTTTAACTGTTCCTTTGTCTTGGAGATCCACAGTTGAGGTAAGATTCAAGAAATCATCAAAATCAGTATCAAGATACTGAAGCCTGAAATCTCCTGTGACACCACATTGTTTCCTAATCTCAGATTTAAATTCTTCCACAGATTTGGGTATTCCAGAGGGCAGCGTCAGTTTCAATGAGTCACTATCTCCTAGAACAATTTTGAACTTTACTGGATCAGTCATTTTCTCTGTTCGATCCATCACTCTGAAACCAGAAATCTGGTTAAGCAGCATGTATGTACCTTTTCAAGGTAACCATACGGGTAGCACCAACTTTATAATCACAGAGAGGATAACGATCTGCCAATTCACCCAGCTCTATGAATGAAACATCCCTTGGATGTGGTTCCAATTCAAAGGATCGATAGTGTTCATTGTACCAGGAACCTAACTTTCTTGCTATAAAAGCACAATTTCTGCAAAATCAGGCAGCCCACTGATTGTTCCATGCACAATGATCATGCCCTTTGTGTACTTTATGCCATCAGAAAATACTGTCTGAGCTAAATTAATAGCAGAAGTGCTTGGGTATTTCTGATTAAAGGTGTAAGCAACGTCTTCATGAAGAACATCGACAGGACCAGTTGAAATGTGAGTAACCTCTACAGATGGTTCATCCCACTGGGATGACTGCATAAATTGACCAACCATGAGCTGATGTTCCCTGGCCAAAGTCTTGGTGATATTTTTGAAACAGTGTGCCTAGCTACTTGTTTAAAAAAAAAAAAACTGTGCTTGGCTTCAAATCTTATTGTCCAGAACAAAACAGGTGGACCAAAGAGACGGATCATCGCGGCATAGTGTTCCAGAAAGTGATGTTTTGGCAAAAGCTTTCTTTCTGGAAAAAGTACTTGGAACCGATTGCGGTGTCCGGATATTTTGCTCTCCAAGTATGCAACAGACTCATTAGTATGCACAGGACACACAGCAAGTTCAACAATGTCTTTCAGGAGAAGAATGAGTTCCCAAGCAGGTTCATCCTGAGGTACAATTTTTCCAACAATTAATGGTATCAGCCATAGCAAGCACCAATTCTCATGTGCGTTTCCCCCAATAGTTTTTTTCCTTGCAAAAGTGAGTGGAAGCACATGAGGGCGATTGGTTTTATCTCCCCACTTGAATGGGAATTCCTGAATCAGCTTATTAAGTTGATCGAAGGTGAAATATTTCTTCTTTATTAATATTTCAAAGCATTCAGCCAACTCAACAGGCACTATACCTTCTTGGAGATCATGGGCCACATCTGGTGGAAAACCTGCAGTGACTTTAAAGTACGAGAGGTTTTCAGATAAAGGACAAGCATTTTTTTACACCACAACAGGCTTCTCCTTTCTTACATGCATTTGCTACATGTACAGCATGCTGCTCTTCAGATCTGAGAGGAAAAGCACCATCTCTGACCTCTTTTGACTTAATATCTGTGCGTGTAGCAGAGCAAAACCTACAAAAATATTCCCCTGAAAAATTCTCTACAAAAACTGCTAAAGCATGTGCACCAAGACTGTCCGCAACCACATACTGCACTGTGCCTCTGATAAATGTTTTCAGGTGATCAACAAACACGCCCTGTTGCTCTAAAATGATGAGATCATTCACAAGAGGCTCAAAAATTTTTCTATAGCCATAGGCTTTCACATCATCACTTTTACATAATAGAGCGAGATGAATTGAGGACAACGATGAGTTAGAGCCTGGTGGTAAATTCCCCAAGATCCAATAAACTGCACAGATTTTATGCTTTTTGCATGATGTTCCTAACGGATTACACAGTTCAAAGTCATCTATGTACAGACACAAGGAGAGTCTGAGCTCAGTCCCTGAGAGAAACTCATTATCTTTAAAGTGTTGACCATCTTTGAAAGATCTGTAAGATCCATCATTTATGATTTGCTGCCCTGTATGACCACTGACAACTTTATCAAGTATGTCTTTCTGATTAAGCAGCTGTTGTAATGATTTTAGGATGGGTATATATTGAAAAGATCTTTTTTTTTTTTTTCAGACTCAAGAATCATTTCAACAGGTTCAATTATCTCAAAATTTTCCCTGTAATATTTCATGCGCTTGAAAGCAGTGGCTAAAGGACCATCTTTTGAGGTAGCTTTCAACAGAGGATTGGATGATGACAGTGAACTGATAAGCTCTTTTATGACCAGCTGATCTACATGAAGATCATGTTTCTGAAAGGTATCAAGAATAACTTGAGTTGATACAGATCCTGATGCAGAACTGATCCAGTACTGCAAATCTGTGATAAGTTTATCAATGGCATTACTAGGAACATGAAAATAATTTTCAAGTTTCAGCAAAATGGATGCAAATTTTAGCTCTATGGTCTTGGACAAGTCTTGTCCTTCTGTGACCATTTCCACACTACCTGAAATATCTACATTCTCCTCTTCAGCTAGCAATGGGTTATCATTGAATTCCTCCAAAACATTCTGAGCAACACTTTCTCTAATGACCCCTGGTTTGAAGTCCTGAAGAGAATAAGGATTGTGATTTCTATTCTTATGGGACTTAAATGTGCCATACACATTTGTCTGAAAAGAACAGTGCTCAAACATACAAGGCACCGTCTCATTGTTTTTTAGGTGGTTATGGATGTGACTAAAATACTCTCGTTCTGATGCTATATCACTGCAAGAACACACATGACAATTGAACGTGGCTACACGTACAGGTAGCTCAGTGTTCTCCTTTGCATGGTTACGATTAAGATGGCTGTGCAGCGCATTCCACGTTTTAAATCTACAGGGACACTCGGAATAAGTGCATGGAAAACGATTACTGCGACCATAATGTCCATGCACTAATCTATAGTGTTTCAACAACTGTAATCTAGTCTGCCACATGCTTGCCTTGAAAAACACGAGTTGCATAACCGCCTAAAAAAATAAATAAATAAATAATAAACGCTAAAACTCAAAAGACTCTGAAATAGACTGATAACTTAGATGAACATAACTCTGTGAACACCAATATCACTTTTTCCTGGCGGTATTTAACAGGATGATAAAGAATTATGAAATATTCATACCGGACAAAATTACCATCTTTTCTGTTTCAACGTGGTTTGTGCTTCACGCTTTCATTTGTCTTCCGTTCTGTTCCGCCTCCCAGTGAGCAGCTACAGTATCCACAAAGATCCAATTATGAGGTTTTGCGTTTTACTCAATATTAGGTTGGCCAATCAAACCCAGTCAATTTCTCTGTTTGATTAATCAATCTGAAAGAGAAAAAAATAAATCTGGTTAAGCAGCATGCATGAACCTTTTCAAGGTAACCATATGGATAGTACCAACTTTATAATCACAGAAATGATAACGATCTGCCTGTTCTCCCAGCTCTATAAATAAAACATCACTTGGATGTGGTTCCAATTCTAAAAATCGATAGTGTTCATTGTAACAAGAACCTAACTTTGTGGGCGGTGCTACCGGAGGTGTGGCAGATGGAGGTGGCTGTGGTGAATGCAAGCTTTCTTGCTATAAAAGCTTGCTATATATAATGTTATTTCTAACTATCTATAGTGTTTCAACTACGGTGATCTAGTGGAGACCAATCAACAACTGGCTGATGACCTGAATGAGTTTTACTGCAGGTTTGAAAAACAAAAGACTGGTCTGACACCCTACACCCACCCCGACTGTCCCACAGCACAGCCATCAACACCCTGCCCCTCCATCCCCCCTACTGTTTCTCAACCTGCCCTTAAGATCTGTGAAGGTGATGTTTGCAAAGTCTTCAGGAAGCAGAAGATAAGGAAAGCCAAAGGTCCAGACGGTGTCTCTCCAGCCTGCCTTAAAGCCTGTTCTGTCCACCTATCATCTATCTTCACACTGATCTTCAACAGATCTCTGGAGCTGTGTATAGTCCCATCCTGATTCAAATGTTCCACCATCATCCCTGTACCCAAGAAACCAAAAACCACAGGACTTAATGACTACAGACCTGTTGCTTTAACATCTGTGGTCATGAAGTCATTTGAGAGACTGGTGTTGGCCTACTTGAAGGACATTTCTGGACCCTTGCTGGACCCTCTGCAGTTTGCTTACCGAGCAAACAGGTCTGTGGATGATGCAGTCAATATGGGATTGCACTACATCCTTCAACATCTGGACAAACTAGGGACCTATGCAAGGATCTTGTTTGTGGACTTCAGCTCTGCTTTCAACACCATCATTCCAGTTATCCTTCAGATTAACACAGCTCTCTGTACCCACCTCCATCTGTCAGTGGATCACCAGCTTCCTGACAGATAGGCAGCAGCTAGTGAGGCTGGGAAAACTCACATCCGGCACCCGCACCATTAGCACTGGAGCTCCCCAGGGCTGCGTTCTCTCCCCACTGCTCTTCTCCCTCTAAAGATCCCTCTGTCAAACTTCTGAAGTTTGCAGATGACACCACAGTCATCGGTCTCACCCGGGATGGTGACGAATCTGCTTACAGACAGGAGGTTGAGCAGCTGTCTCTCTGGTACAGTCACAACAACCTGGAGCTCAACACACTCAAAACTGTAGAGATGACGGTGGACTTCCAGAGAAAGCCCCCTGCGCTCACCCCTCTCACCATCATAAACAGCACCGTGGCTGTAGTGGACTCATTCAAGTTCCTATGAACTAACATCTCCCAGGACCTGAAGTGGGACATTCACATTGACTTAATTGTGAAAAAAGCCCAGCAGAGGTTGTACTTTCTCTGTCAACTGAAAAAGTTCAATCTACCACAGGCACTGATGACACAGTTTTACTCCGCTGTCATTGAGTCAGTTCTGTGCTCTTCTATAACTGTCTGGTTTGGGGCAGCCAGTAAATCAGATATAAGAAGACTGCATCAGACTGTTAGGACAGCAGAAAGAATCATTGGTGTGCACCTACCCAACCTTCAGGACTTATACATCTCCAGAGTGAAGAAACGGGCAGGAAACATCATCCAAGACCCTTCTCACCCCGGACACAACCTGTTTGCACTTCTCCCCTCAGGCAGACGCTACAGATCCCTGAGCACTAAAACATCTTTCTGTAGTATTATTATGTAAACTTCTGTAGTATTATTATGTAAATACTCATGCACATCTCTTATTTATATAGCTGTATATAGAGAAAATAATGCACAAATCTGTACATAAATCATCTGTTCCAGATTCATACATTATTATTTATTTTTGAGTTTGTATTTTATTTAAATGTTGTATGTATGCATGTATGTATGTATGTATGTATGTACCAGGAGCACCTTAAAAAACCACAACAAATTCCTTGTGTGTTTGCACACACTTGGCAAATAAAGCTAATTCTGATTCTGATTCTGATTCTGAAAATTATTCATAAAAATTATTTTTTTCACTCAAAAAACGAGGTACCTTCTCCCAGAAAAATGAGGCCTATGATTAATTGGATGCAAATAGAAACACAAAACCAGTCCTAAATGAAAGAAAACAAGTTGACAAAAAGAACGAATCTAATCTTTAGTGATAATATAGCAGATTTCCAGATTTATAAGCAATTGTTTGGAGTCCGGTCATTTTTGACCGGGAACACCACAAGTGTGACAGGAATCCGAACACAACCAGAGGGTTAAGCATAAAATGTCTCGGTTACGTATGGTAACCCTCGTTCCCTGATGGAGGGAATGGAGACATTGTGTTGAGTGTGCAACACTAGGGGTCGCTCTTGGGAGCCCAAACACCTCTGAGATCATTGAGAAAAGAGTTACGAGTGTATGAGGGCGCAGATACTGACAAGCCCACATGTCAAATAAAATGCACCTCTCCTCCTCATAACCTTCCAACACCCAAAACTTGACCTTGCTACCCCAACCAGACAGCCGCCATAAAGGCAGAGGTCCTTCAGCCAGAGCATTTCCTCTTAGTAAGTAACAGAATAAACAGGCGGCTGAGAATCTTGGTAGCAACGTTGGGACAGTGGCTGTTTCCCCCGAGGGGGGTGAGACACTACGCAGATCACATCCTTCCCAGAGGGGAGGTAACATCTGATTAATCACCTAGGGACTCACAGAGGGAGTGCTACATAGGGAGGATTCTGAGGTGGGCTCCACATAAGAAGAAACTACCAAAACTCAGGACCTAGAGAGAGAACCTGTCTCAGGGGAAACACTGAATTTGGGGGATGTAAGATGGAAAATACACACATGGAGCCGATTGAGAAGCCTCTACATATGGAGCACCAACCTAATATAAGAGTTCACATGAGGCAACCTACCTTGTATTGGGTTCTAATAGCAAGTTCCTCCACTATTCGAGGAAACAGACTAACACGCTCTATACCGTGCCACTCTCCTGAGTCATAGAGCTTGCATTTAAGGCTCTGGAAGAAACTTGTTCCATTTGCAGATTGTAGAATCTGGTGAATGTGTTAGGTGTAGCCCAACCTGTAGCTCTACAATGTCTGTTGAGAGGCCCCATTTCCTCAAGGCTGCTGAGGCAGCAACGCCCCTGGTCGAGTGGCTCTCACTTCCAGTGGGCAGGGTAGACCTCTGGCCTGGTAGGCCGTTTGGATCACATCTAAAATCCAGTGGGAGATCCTCTGCTTGGAGACAGTGTTCCCCTTCTGCTGTCCCCCAAAACAGACAAGAGCTGTTCAGAATGTCTAAACTCTGAGTACATTCAATATAATACGTAGGGTACTGGGCATAACAAAGACAGGTTGGGGTCCCCTTCCTGGGAAAGGGTTGCCTGCAAGGTCACCACCTGGTCTCTGAAGGAAGTGGTGGGCACCTTGGGCACTTATCCAGGCCGGGTTCTCAGGACGATGTGAGAGTCTGCTGGCCCAAATTCTAGGCACTTAACGTCAACAAAGCAGGCTTGAAGGTCTCCCCCTCTTTCAAAAGAGGTGAGCACAGCCAGGAGGGCTGTCTTCCTAGAGAGGGCACTAAGATCGACTGACTAAAGTGGCTCAAATAGATCTCTCTGTAGGGCCTGAAGGAACATAGACAGATCCCAAGAGGGTATGAGGCGCAACCTGAGAGGATTCCACCTCTTGGCACCTCTGAGGAATCTGATAACCAAATTGTGCTTTGGTTTACTAAAATCGCAGCCGCAATCACAGGTCTCTCCTCAGAGGAATGTGCAAGGAAGGAGTTGATGACAGGAGCACAAGCTCCAAAAACCAGGTCCTGTTGAGCCAATACGGGACCCCATCAAGAACTGTTCTCTGTCCTCCCTGACTTTGCACAGGATCCATGCAATGAGGCTCAGTGGGGGAGACACAACTTGCGTAGATCCCTAGGCCCGCTGTGTGCCAGTGCATCTGTCCCGAGGAGGGCCTCAGACAGGCCATACCAAAACTGACAGTGAGTGGATTCTGGTGAGGCAACAGATCTAATTGTGCCTGGCCAAATTGACTCCAAATCAGCTGGGCCGTCTGAGGGAGAAGCCTCCACTTGCCTCCGAGGGCGTCTTGTCTTGAGAGCACATCTGCTACACATTTAAGCCTGTCCGGAGGTGAGTGGCACACTAAGACTGAGATGCTGGCTCCCATAACAGGAGATGACGGGAGATCAACCACCCTGAGGTTGATGTACGCTACAGTCTATATGGACCAACACGTTTGCCTTGGATCAGAGGTCGGGACCTTCTCAAGGCCAAAACATTGTCAGCAACTCCAGGCAATTGACATGCCAATGTAGCCGGGGGCCTGTCCAGACCCCTGAGGCTGCAAGCCCGTTGTGTACGGCGCCCCAGCCCGTCTTGGAGGCATCTGAAACACTCGTCCGAAAAGAACTTACAGGCCTTGGACTGGAGCCTGGGGTAAAGTGCACTGCAATTGCCCTCTCTGCTTGGGGAACCTCCGTATGCCCCCTCCCTGGACACCTTTTTTTCTATTCTACGAATAGAAAATCAAGCCGTGCTGAGATAGACTATCAAACTCATTTGGAAGCTCGACCAAGGGACGCGAGGATCAAGTGGTTTACGGGGTTTACGTTTACATTTACGTGAGGTCTTTACATTACTAGAAAGCTACAGGCAGGACTGTGGCTCTCCAGGATGGATGTTGTCCACCCATGATCTGACAGTATTAGAATAATAAGATACTCTCTAAGAAAATCTATCTCTTCACTGCAGAGACTGCATAGAAGCTGCATCTGAAGTGATATGTTTTTACTAGGGTTGTCAATTTAACACATTAATTTAATTAATTAGTTATGGGAAATTAAAGTGATTCAAATATTTTTATGCAGATAATATACTGGTCCTGTTCCAAAGCTGTACATCATCTTACATTTCATACAGTTGACTGTTGACAAACATAATGCAGGGCAACAACTTACTGTGTGATGTAGTCCAAAAATGCAGTTATAGGCCCCTAACATTCAAGTTATTGAGTTTTGTTGCATATTTATATCACATAATAAGTAATATCACATGAGAAGCGAGAGCAATATCACACGAATGCTGTTTTTGTCCCAAATAGCACAAGTGCAATGTGATTTTACAAAATGGTTCAGTAAATAAGAAGTTAATATTGTGTTATATATTATACACAATATTAAAGAGAGAGAGAGAATATAGAACAGTGATTAAACTGATATATATATATATATATATATATATATTTCCTTTCTGCTATTTTTAAATACAATTAATAAACTAGATTAGACAAAAAGGAAATAAAACCTTCCCTGTTTTAATCATTTGTATTTTTAATCAAAGTATAGTACTTGGTATAGCAAATACTTGCTATTCCTTTTTTTTATCCAGCTATTGATATATTAGCTATTGTGGACTCAATATAAAATATACAAAGTTTTTAAACAAAATATCTATTATATCATTTTATTAGTGGCTATGATCATAGCAACAAGTGACATGAATCAGTTTTCCTCTCTGGGGTAATAGCATCATAGAAACACTTTTGAACCACATATTAAAAGGTGAGGGCTGGTAAACATTTCTTTAGAGAAGTACAAGTTAGTATTTAGGTAACACTGAATACTGAGCCGACTGTGACTTCATTAGAAAACATATGAATTAAATTTTTTAAGGCAATAAATCAGCTGCCTTAGTAATAACAGAATCCATCTGCAGTAAGTATGTGTTGCATTACATAGTCAAACAATACTAGGTAACTACCTAATATTTTATAACTTATAATGTTTCAGAACAACATTTATTACAAAATTCTTGATATTTGATGTTCACTGTGCAGTACCCCAGTGTTTCCCTGTTTTATAGTCTATATAATCTAATAGTCTATGCTGAAATGTTACAAATTAATATATGTCTGACTGTTACTGTTTGCAGGTTTTGTGTAGGACATGGACAACCTGACATTCAGACACAGTATACTCCTAGTGGAGGGACTTCAAGTAACACCTCAGTCTACCTATGTTGTTTTCACATTTCTTCTTTTGGTATATGTCTTTATAATGGTTTCCAATATTGCACTTGTAATTCTGATTTCAACAGAGAAGAATCTACATCATCCTATGCATTTCCTTTTCTGTAACTTACCACTGAACGATATATTAGGGACAACTGTCATTTTGCCGCGCTTATTGCAGGACATTTTAAAAGAAACGTCAGAGCGCTATATGACATACATAGAGTGTGTTGTTCAAGCTTATTTTGTCCATATATTTGTAGCAGCATGCCATTATGTTCTCATAATCATGGCCTTTGACAGATATGTGGCTATATGTAGTCCACTGCGATACTCAGCAATTATGACCAATAAGATGGTGGTTAAACTATCAGCATCAGCCTGGGGTCTATCAGTTCTTATGGTGACAATTTTGATAGGACTCACTGTGCGCCTGTCTCACTGTAGATCTAAAATTGAAAACCCTTTCTGTGACAATGCCTCACTGTTTAAACTGTCCTGTGAGGATGGTGTTGTTGTTAATAATGTGTATGGAATCATTTATACTGTGGTTTTATTTTCCTTCTCAATCCTGTCTATATTCATAACATATGGCAAAATCACTTCTGTATGCATAACTAGCAAAAACAAAGCACTCAACAGCAAAGCCATAAAAACATGCAGCACTCATTTAGCTGTTTATTTAATCATGCTAGTTTCTGGCTCTACTTTTATTTTTCTCCATCGTTTCCCTCTCTACTCTGAGAGCAGAAAGCTAGCTAGTATAATGTTCCACATTGTACCACCAGGACTAAATCCTTTAGTATATGGTTTACAAACTAAAGAAATAAGACAAAAGTTTGTAAAATTTTGGTGCAGAGAAAAAGGAACATCTTAATTTATTATATCCATATCTTATACACTTGTATCAGCATTTAATGTGTCAAGTCACTAACTCCCCTTTTAGAACACATATAAAGCTGTGGTATCTTCAAACTATGTCTTTGGATACAATCATACAAGTAATGTGTTAGGAATGTAAGTCTTAAGTAACTGCTTTGTAGCTTATGAATTTGTCATTTGCTTATTTTAAGGGTACTAAATCACTGTCTCCACATGGCAATGTATTACAATATATTTATATTTATTGTAAAAGATCTACTTACCTTAAATTGTATTTTATATATTTTTTGCACACTTTTGAATTTGAAGGTCTTTCTTTGAGTTCAGGTTTAAGTTTTATGATTATAAAATTGGAATATATATATATATATATATATATATATATAGAAATAATTGACGGCGGGTGGTTCAGTTCTTACAAAATGCAAAACTATGGCCATTGCACCTCAGGTGTGCATTATTTTCTAAGAATTCAACAGACCAAAGTCAATTATTCCACTTATCCTACGGTTACCACACCTCAAGACATAGATCAGATGATGTATTTCAAGACATTTGTCAGTTTTTTTTTTTTTTAAACCGCATAATAAAACATAATTTTGTGACAAAAACATGAAATAATCTGTCATTTTTATCTTAAAATTTACAGTATTTATTTGTTTTGCCAGTGTTCTTGTGGATTTAGGTTATTTTGCTGTTTTAGGCTGTAAGGATCTTTGAAATAACTGAAATCGTGTGGCGACATGTAATGCGGTCAAAACCTGCCTGGAACTATACGTTCACCATGCATTTCCCTGAAAATAATTGTACGCTTTAGAATGTTTGTCAGCCAATCAGATTCAAGCATTCAACAGCCCCGTAGTATAAATAATAATAATAATCATCATCATCATCATCATCAGAAATGCATTACTATTGTAATTTGTACTTTGTACTTAGATATGTGCAGGTAGTTTAATAAAGTAAAACAAAGAACAAGAAACACTGAGAACAGGAACAGAAACATAAGCAGAATGGCAATCATAATCTCAAAGCACAAGAGGAACACAAGGGCTATAAATATACTGGAGTGTGCAGCCGCTCCACTACAGCTAAAGTCTGTCTACACTGGACGCAACAAACCAACCGTTACAAATCATTTGAACTTTGTGTGAGTACGTCATAAATAGAATCAATGCTAATAAATAGCATCAATGATTATAATGGGTTCTGCTGTATTTTGTCACGTCGCATCTGTGCGGTGTAGACACGGTGTCACGCTGTGTCAGAACATGAGAACACCTCTGCGTGACCACACTCTGAATCACATGTGAAATCAGTCCAATGGAGTGGTGTGACGCCACGGGCTGGGTGACATAGCTGCCAGGAAGCTTAAAACCACATGTAGTGGATACAGCGGCAACTTGTGTCATTCAGCAAGCGCTCTGTGTGTGTCTGTCTATGTGTTGTGCTGCACCTTTGCATAACTGTTCTTATTTTGCATGCAATGGTGAAGTCAAGTTCAAACACAAGCAGCGTTTCAGGCTGTGCACTCCTCCCTGCCCATGCTTAATTACGGGTGGGGATACACACAGTCTGTGCGTTGCTTGTCTGGGAGCAAGAGCCACTCAAAATGCGGTCAGTAAGCCCCTGAGGGAGCTGACTGCCTGCATTGCAAGTGGCTCTCACTGTGGACACTTCGCTCAGGGAGGGTGATCTCCGAAGAGGGTGCCTTCGTGGGCCGAGGCAGAGCAACGGCTTGAATCATGGGGGCTGCAAATGGATCTGATGGAGAGGTTGAAGACGGGCTTGTCCCTTTCTTTGCACTGACCCAACAGATCCAGTGCCTTCTCTCAGGGATTGAAAGCATGTTGTGTGGTTTCTTTACCCCAAGGGAGAAGGCTCGACACTCCGCCTATCTTCCTCTGAGGACGTTGATGTGGAGAGTGTTGATCGGGGACTGCAGATTCATCACCCTAGTCCATCCAATACAAGGAGCTGCTGGAAGTAGTGATTTATGCGTTGGCCAAATTGAACATCGACTGGCCCAGCAAGAAGCAGAGTAAATGTCTTAAGAGCAAGCTGAACTAACACTTTCTGTGCTCGAAGCCACTACCTCCATGCTGGGGCCTTCCATTTTTCCCTGATCCACACACCGATGTGTCTAGATCATGGGGGAAATAATTTTCATCCCATCTCTTCAGCCCTTCTGTCATCAATTATTACAACTTTGTGTGGCTGAAAGAACATGGCTATGGGGTGATGCCCGGGTAGAACAGACGCACTTCTTTTATTCTTTAACTTATATATCCAATCACTTTAATTAGATGCTGTTATGGTCATTAAGACAAAATTTCAATTTCAAGCACACCACAAACGTAGTCCAGTCTCAGTAAAAAATTTGGTTTGTTTCCATTCCCCTTCAAAGGAACCTTGTGTTGCTTCCTCTCTAGGGGACACACTGGAAAATGCTGCCAGCATGACCAGTGTCTGAAGCACGTGAATCTGTTTGAAGTGCATGTTAGAGACCAAGGCAGCTAAGCATCATAGAAAGTGTGTACCACTGTGCCTGAGGACATTTGAGGACACACATGGTCTATGTGTCATGTGTCTTGGTCAGAAGCTCACTTGTTCGGTGCTCGAGGGCTTGAATTTGCTCATTGTGAGCGTTTCCAAGGTGTTGTCACCTTCCTGGAAGGTGACAAGTGTTTGTGTCTCACGGTTCAGGTCCCGTCATGCCAAGGCGCAGTGAAGCCTCAGATTGTGGGGTTCGCAAGATTTAGACACCCTTTTTTAGGAGTTATCGATCCGGGTAGCATTCTTTGTGATGAGTCACAGTGTTTAAGCTGTGCTCGTTTGTTCATATTTCCAAGGGATGCGGGGCAAAGTGTTTGTGTGTACGGCCCCATTCTGTCGTCAGCATGGCACAGTTTATCTCAGATTTGATCTTGTAAGATTGCCTCGCTAATATACATATTAATGTGTGGAGAGTCTCACTGGGTGTGAACATATTTAATACTCTGTGAAGAGATGCTTGTGAACTTTCTCTCCTAGGGTGTTTCAGAACCTAGAGTAGCTATGGTTTAGAAGTGGGCTGCCTCCTCAGGCTTCTGGGTATTTTTAAGTGGGTGGTCCCTCTGAATCCTGCTTAGTAAGTCTGGGCTGAGTAGAGTAAGTTTAGGCTGAGTTTTCCCCCTCTTGAGGGCTTTAGGTTAACAGTTCATGCTTAGAGTGTAGCTGTCTATGGATGATTATGCTTCAGCTCAAGCTTACTTTGACCTGGAATATAGCAGTCTGAGGGCAGCTATGTTCTAGCCTGGCTTTTATAACCAGTTTGGTTTCCCCTTATCTGAATGAAATGCTATTCGAGGATAGCTGTGTCCAGTTTGTCCATGTTTTGACCACTCCTTACATCATACTTTGATCCTGGACTAATGGTATATTATGTGTTCGCGCTTTAGCAAATCATTTACTTATGGTCCGGATCTTACTCTTGTGAGCTTCTGGTCAATAACACAGTGCTGGCTAGCCTACTGTGGGGCTGACATTGATTGGGGACCTCTTTAGGTCTATCTAGGTCTATCTGCCTATCTAGGCTAGCTGTGTGTTGTTTATCCTTGGGCCATTAGCCTTAATAAGACCTTTAAGATATAGCTTTATATAGATATCAGAGGATAGCTGTGTTCTAGTTCAGCAACTATTCTCCTTACCCTGGGCTTTGAGCTCCTCTAGAGGCTTCTAGTTTAAACTTCTTCAGTGGTCTTATGTATACAGGCTAGTATTACTCACATAACATAGCTATCTGAGGATGGTTCTGTTCCTAGGTTGGTTAGGATGTCCCCCCGTAATTCAAGACATTTTTCATGAAGGGGAGTTGACTAGGTGGGTGAGAGCAGAAGATTTCAAAAGTCCAAAAATAAGGGCCACCATGACTCACTTAATCATCTCACTGCATTACATTCTACTTCTCTACTTTTATTTTATTATTCCCCTCTGTATCTCTCTTTTTTCATGAGCACCCTCTAGCACAATTACACAGAGCACAACACTTGCCTTGAGCCATTTTGACAACCATAGCAAAGACACATGACTCCTACAGGGAGGTACAGCAAAGATAAACACCACAGTTATCAGTGGTAGTAATCATGGCACAAAGTACTATTAGTTTTTCCCTCTTGGGTGATAACAGTATCATTTAAAAAAAAAACAAAAAAAAAAAACACGTATTAAAATACAAGGGCAGGTCGAGGTTTCTTCAAAGAACAAGTTGATATATCTGTGATGCTAGACACTGATAGAGTTGACCACTATTCAATACCAGTTAATTTGACAAAGCAAAAATCCATTTTTGGTAACTGAATTACTCAATCTTGGAAAAGGTCTTGTGTAAGTATAAAATGTTTTGTTAGACATACAAATACAATGTATTATATAACTTTAAAGTGAAGGATTACAGGACCTTTGATTTTTTAAGTGACTATTTTGTGCTAATAGACTTCAGAATGATTGTGTGCTTTCAAAAATGTACCAGTTAGAGCAGTCTCTAAAAATGGAACAGACAGCAAACAATGTTTGTTAACTTCAAAATATAATTTGCATCATAACATATTTATTTCCTTTTTATATACTCTTTTTGCAGGATTTGTGTAGAGCAACTAATGGACAACCTGACATTCACAAACAACATTCTCCTCTTGGAGGGACTAAAAGTTACACATCAGTCTTCGTATCCTGTCTTCATCCTTCTTCTGTTGGCTTATGTCTTTACAGTGGGATGTAACATTGGACTTATAATCCTGATCTCAACTGACAAGAGTCTGAATCACCCTATGCATCTTTTGTTCTGTAACTTGCCACTGAATGATATACTAGGGACCACTGTCATTATGCCACGCCTATTACAGGACATTTTAATGGAAGCCTCAGAGCGCTATATGACATATGTGGAGTGTGTTGTTCAAGCTTACTTTGTTCACATATTTGCAACTGTAAGCCACACTGTGCTAATGATCATGGCCTTTGACAGATATGTGGCTATATGCAATCCACTGCGGTACACAGCCATAATGACTAGTAAAATGGTGGTTAAACTTTCAGCATTAGCCTGGGGGGTGTCAGTACCTGCAGTGGCAATTCTAATAGGACTTACTGTACGACTGTCTCGCTGCCGGTATAAAATTGAAAACCCTTTCTGTGATAATGCCTCACTGTTTAAACTGTCCTGTGAGGATAGTGTGGTTATTAATAATTTTTATGGAATATTTTCTACTGTGGTTATCCTTACATTCTCACTTGGGTCTGTATTAATAACATATGGAAAGATTGCTACAGTATGTAAAAGAAACAAAAACAGAGCATACAACAGGAAAGCCATAAAAACCTGTGGCACACACATAGCTGTTTATATAATCATGTTTGTTTCTTGTGCCATCATGGTTTTTTTCCATCGTTCTCCTGAATACTCTGAAAATAGGAAACTAGCTAGTATAATGTTTCATATAGTACCACCAGGACTAAATCCTTTAGTGTATGGTGTACAAACCAAAGAGATAAGACAAAAGACTATTAAACTTTGCTGTGGAAACAAACTTAATGTCAGGTAATTTTTTTTATTTTTTATGTTTGAAAAGAAAAAAAAAAAACTTTTATTAATATGAAAGTACTATTTTAAAAGTGATTAATAAATGATTTAGCACAGTTGTCATTTTTTTGCCAAGCAATTCTTGTATTGTTTTTAATGAATAAAATTAAGTTTAAGTGAATAATTTATCTGACAATTGATGTTTTTTATCTAAAATGTTTTTAACTTTCAGTTATGAATATAATTCACTTATAAACAGACTGTACAGTTTAAAAAAATAAAATAAAAGTATGCAATCACAGATATGTCTGCTTTCAAGAGTCAATTAAAAACGGATCTGTTTAATATGTACTTTGGAATACCTATTTGTTGTATATGTGTTTATATTTTGTTTCTATTTGTGTCCATATTGCTTGTGTGGATGTACAAAATTATGGAAAGGCGCTATATAAATAAAACTTCTTCTTCTTCTTCTTCTTCTTCTTCTTCTCCTTCTTCTAAATATTGTGTTTGCTTTAAATAATCAGCTTGTACTGGGTAATTACCAAGTATTTCTTAACTTTAACATATTTCCTTAAAAAGTTAAAAGTTCCTTGATATTTCTGTTTACTATGCAATACCTCAAAGTATTTCCATGTTTTGCTAAGATTCTGATTGACTCTGCTTATTAGCATGTTAAAGAGTGTGAACTTGTAACTTGTAACTTGTATAACTACAGGCAATGTATATGTGAAATGTAATATACAAGTTTACATGTGGACATAATTCATATAATAAGCACAACACAAGTCACGACAATATGCAAAAATGCTACTGCATGCATACTGTATACTGTATAGTTAAATACAATTGAAGCAGGCACTGAGGCTGCTGCCATTAGCTGAGGTTTCCCAGCCTTACTGATTTCCTAGCAGTCTAATAACATCTGGAGTAGTGTTGTCAAACGTCCCAACTGTGATATCATTCAGTACTGTAATTTTAAAAACATCCATTTCCAGCTAAATTTGAGCGCTGTTGAGTGGGTTCTTAAACACCGCTGACTGACCATAGTGTTCACTCACTCAGATATGAAATTGAAATAACAGATATGACTGTGATTGGCTACAAAGGTCATTGCTTCACTTTCTTCACCAAACACTTCAGCTGTGATCCCCCCCATTTACCTGTCAACATGGCGGTAACAAATTTTGTAATTTGTTACCGCCATGGCGGTAAACTGCGCTGTCATTTCAAACGGCTTTTGTCAGCTTATTGAATTAAGTTACCATATTAAAATTATTTTTAACAAGCAACACTTATATTAACATTAAGTTAACTAATGTTCCCCTTCAGGAACTCGAGCCGCATCCGAAAACGCTATGGGAACGCCTTCAGCGTGACCGCGCTCTGAATCACATGTGTAATCAGTCCAATGAAAGAGCGAGACGTCATAGGCGGGTGACGTCACCAACCAGGAAGCTATAAATACACGTGCGTCGGAAACCGGCGTCAGCTTCTGTCTTTCAGCAGCGCTCTGTGTTTGTGTCTGTTTGTGCTCCTTTTTGGTCGCTAGTTTGCACCACTTTTATTTTGAGCACAATGTCCTCTCCTAGGAAAGCAGAGAAAAAGTCCAAGCATGTAGACAGGCCGCATTTTAGAGCATGTGTTCCTCCCTGCTCTCGTTACATCACGAGTGGGGATACACACGCTCTATGTGTGGTCTGTCTGGGGGCGGAGCACGCGGCATCGGCTCTCGAGGGGGCCGATTGCCCGCACTGCGAGCTTCTACCACTACGCACGCTCCGCTCCCGGAAGGCTCTCTTGAGGAGGGAGCCTTCACCAGCGTTCCTCGTGGGTCCGGTCCCACTTCCGCCGAGGCGGAGCGGCGGCTGCACTCATGGGGATCGCAGCTGGATCTGCTGGAGGGCATGGAGACGGGTGACCCCCTATCTCCTGCCTTACCCAGCAGATCTGCCGCCCGTTCCGCGGGTTCGGAAGCCCGCTCTGCGGTTTCTTCCCCCTGGGGGACGGGCTCGGCGCTCCGATTATCTTCCTCCGAGGAGGTGGATATCGAGAGCGTCGAGGAGGCGCCACAGTCAGTGCAGTATGAGGAGCTGCTGGAGGTGGTGACTCGTGCAGTTGAGAAGCTTAAGATCGACTGGCCCGCCGAGTCACAATCCGAGCCGCAAAAGAGTAAATTAGACAAGAGGTTTTTGCGGTCTCGGCCACCTTCAGCCCGCCGGAGCCTTCCTTTCTTTCCCGATCTCCACACCGAGGTGTCGAGATCGTGGAGTTCTCCATTCTTGGCCCGCTTGTTCATCCCCGCGTCATATAACTACGGCAACGTCGCGGGGTTGGATGAGCGTGGTTATAGAGCGATGCCACAGGTGGAACAGACGCTCGCCAGCTATCTGTCCCCCGGCTCGGCATCGTCTCTGAAGGCTCCGGTCTTGCCGTCCAAGCCGCTGCGAGTCACCTCAGCGCTGGTCGGCAAGGGGTATACGGCGGCGGGTCAGGCTGGTGCTTGTCTGCACACAATGTCTGTGTTGCAGGCATACCAGGCTGACCTGCTAAAAGAACTGGATGAGGGAGAAGATATCAAAGATACTGAGATCGCTGAACTTAGGAGGACCGCTGATCTTGCTCTCCGCGCCACTAAGGAGACCGCCCGTGCCATTGGGCAGTCTATGGCAGCCCTTGTGGCCGCGGAGAGACATTTATGGTTGACCCTGTCCGATATGAAAGAAAAGGACAGGGTCTTCCTTCTGGACGCCCCGCTTACGCCTTCTGGGCTGTTCGGCGACTCCGTCAACTCGGTCGTCAACAGTCACCGGGAGGCCCGTAAACAAGCGGCAGCGTTCCAGCGGTTCCTCCCTCTCCGTCATCCAGCTCACGGGGCTGCTGGGCGGGAGCAGCCCCGGCCGTCTACCAGCTCCTCATACCGCCAGGAGCAAAAGCAGAGCGTTGCTTCTCGCTCTCCACTACAACGAGAGCGAGTAGTGCAACGCTTTAAGTTGGGGACTTCGAAGTCGAGGCCCGACCTGAGGGTCGTGCTGCAGGCTAAGAAGTCCTCGACAAAGCGGTCCTGACAATTCAGGACCACTGAGGGCAGCCCCATCTGGGGGGAAGCGGGGTGCACCGCATCCTTCGGTGTCCGCCTCCCCCCCGTGCCCTCAGGAGGCCGTCTCGCTAACCCTGCCAGCGTTTCAGGGCGCAGCGACCTCCAGCGAGCATCTGCCCTGGTTTTTTCCGCCCGGGAACATAGCGGCACCAGGGAGCTCGCTACCCCCAAGGGGGTCCTCGGGGCCGCTAGTTCAGGTGCTTCCTGCCGGGAGACCGTTACAGGACACCGTTCTAGCGACCCAAGTAACACCAGAGACCAGTCTCGAGAGACTGGTTCCCTTAGTAGATCATTTGGCAGCGTGGAAACTACTGCCCAATGTGTCTGCTTGGGTCCTGCACACTGTAGAAAGAGGTTATCGAATACAATTCGGCGCACCTCCGCCACCGTTCAACGGGGTCTCTCCCACTCTGGTGGGCCCCGAGCAGGGTCTGGTAATGGAACAAGAAGTAGATACTCTCTTGAGGAAGGAGGCCATCGAGGTGGTTCCCCCTCAAGACAGAGAATCTGGGTTCTACAGCCGGTACTTCATCGTTCCGAAGAAGGATGGGGGCCTGCGTCCTATTTTAGATCTACGCGTGTTGAATCGTTCAGTAATGAAGCTGAAAGACCATCCTCCAATCTAGAGCTCCCTCCACGAGGAAACTGTACGCCTTGAAGTGGAAGCTTTTCACTTCCTGGTGCGGACGCCACCAGCAGGACCCAGTTAACTGCCCAGCTGGTACAGTGCTGGAGTTCCTGCAGGATAGGCTCTCCACAGGGTTATCCCATATCCTGAGTTCCTGAAGGGGAACGTCTCAGGTTACGTATGTAACCCTGGTTCCCCGAGGGAACGAGACGCCGCGTCTCGAGGCCATCCTCCTGCATCCCTGCGAGCGCTGCTTCTCTCCTGAAGCTGACGCCGGTTTCCGACGCACGTGTATTTATAGCTTCCTGGTTGGTGACGTCACCCGCCTATGACGTCTCGCTCTTTCATTGGACTGATTACACGTGATTCAGAGCGCGGTCACGCTGAAGGCGTTCCCATAGCGTTTTCGGACGCGGCGTCTCGTTCCCTCGGGGAACCAGGGTTACATACGTAACCTGAGACGTTCAATTTTGTTCAGGTGTTAGTAGTTAATGTTAGCTGGTAGCCTATTGAGAAAATAAAATCGTATGTTAGCTAGGTTAAACAAGTTTTATGGCTAACTGTCAGCTGCCTTTCTAGTTTTAGAATTAGTTTGTTGTAATTTTTAATTAAATTAAAGATTTACTACAGAAAACACATTTCTATCACTAACAAAGTGGATGATGAGCAAAGGTGGTGGCCACGATTTGGAGCAGCACCTGGGTTTTGCAGATGGCTATGCTGGTGACCATAATGGGCCAAGCTCCCCCGTTAACAGCAAAACAAGACTCAGCCGTTTGCATGTGTGTGGGCAACTTAAATGGTCCTCATAATCGGACACAGGTGAGTCTGTAATCAGTTCCAGAGCAGAGGGTTATGAGAAACAGAGTTTGGGAAGCAGTTTCTCCTTCCTTAGAAGCAGTTTCTCCTTCTTTATTATAGGAAACATTCAAAATTGTAATCCGAGGTCACATTTCAAATACTGGTCATACTGTAAGTTTAACCAAGAAAAACAAAAGTTACAAGACCTGATTAATTCCATCATCGAGACTGATAGGCAGCTTTTTAATAATCCTACCCCAGAATTATGTGCTAAGAAGTTTATCTAAGAAGAGATAAAATCAGAATTTGATTTGCTCAGTACAAGAACTAAAGCTACTTCTTATGAGCTGGTCGACTGTTAGTGTCTGTTTAAGAAACTAGCTGCCTCTCGTCTAATTACTCAGGTTTATGTTTCTTTTAGTGACACTTGATGTACCAGCTAAGGTCCAGTAAAGAGCCAGCATAAACCAGCATCCCAGCATAAAAACTTATCTAACTAGCATATGCTGTTTTTTCAACAGGGCTGACCATGATAAATTGTAATATGCCATATTGTAATATGAATTGAAAATTATAAGGGATTACAAACATTCCACGAATACAGCAGAGATTGGCTCGATACAAGTTTCAGGCTGTGCTAGAAGTTCTTTAGTCAAAGGATATTCAAACTTCACTTACAGTGAATGGCTTGTATAGTGTCCCATTTAGAATTTTTAGCATTCTTTTA
The DNA here is from genome assembly GCA_012976165.1 of Labeo catla. NCBI lineage: Eukaryota > Metazoa > Chordata > Actinopteri > Cypriniformes > Cyprinidae > Labeo > Labeo catla. The sequence goes on from VONZ01000596.1 coordinate 208,998, forward strand.
AAGTAAATTTCATGACTGTATCAGTGTATCTTGTATCAGTGTAATACATTATATGAAAAATTAATGAATTAAATGTTTTAGATCTCTCTTTGTGCAGAACATGCCAGACTATAGTCTGATATTCAAAGCAGTTAACACCTTGGCATGTTTACTCTTAAACTTTTTACAGGAGATGCAAATACAGAAAGAGCAGGAAGCATGGGATAAAGTGATAAAATAACTGAGAAAAAAAAAATCTGAATTTCTTTGTTGCATTCCTCTTTATGATCAGTCTGTCTTTGCCTGACCAGCATAAATTACACAATTGTTACCAAGCAAATACAACTGCTGCAAAAGTGACAGTTGTGACAGAAAAATCTTGAAACAACCTAAATAAGATATAAGCTCTTTCAACATATTTACGTGAAGCATAAACTGTATTTAAGTACCGAGTAATACACATTTTACTGCCTACAAAAGCGAAGCTGTCAGCAAGGACTTTACATGTAAGAATTCTGTGGTGATAGTGAAACTGGTGGCGTCTAAATGGCAAAAAATAGTGAAATTATTACTCACCTTATCAGGAAGGAAGATCTCCAGGAACATGATTACGTTGTCTTGCTTTGAGGTACAACAACAACCATAAAAAAGAGACACATGATCCCTACAGGTAATTAAAGCAAAGAAAACTACCACAATTATTACTGGTTGCAAGGCACTCAGTACTACTAGTTTTTCCCTCCTTGGGTGATTACATGAGAAAAAAAAAAATAAAAAGGCAAGGGAAGGCAGGTATAAAAAGGCAAGGGCAGGTCAATATTTCTTGACAACTTGTCATCCGTGAAGCAGTACTTTAATCTTGGTGATAGCTTCTAATTTCTGGTGTAAGTATGAATTCTTTTGTTAGATATACAAATACTAGGTATTAATTATTGCATAACAGGTTTACATTGACAAGACTGTCTATTTATTTATTTATTTATTTTTAATATATTTTTTTGTGTGTGTAGAGCAACCAGCGATGGACAACCAGACCTTCACAAACAACATAATTCTTGTGGAGGGACTGAAGCTAACACATCAGTCCTCGTATCCTGTCTTCATCCTGCTTCTCTTGGTGTACGTCTTTACAGTGGGATGTAACATTGGACTTGTAATTGTGATCTCAAATGAGAAGAATCTACATCACCCTATGCATTTTCTCTTCTGTAACTTGCCACTAAACGATATACTAGGGACCACTGTCATTATGCCACACTTACTGCAGGATATTTTAAGGGAAGCCTCAGAACAATACATGACATATGTAGAGTGTGTTATTCAAGCATATTTTGTACACGTATTTGCAGCAGCAAGTCACTATGTGCTGATGATCATGGCCTTTGACAGATATATGGCTATATGTAATCCACTGCGATACTCAGCTATAATGACCAATAAAATGGTTGTTAAACTATCAGCATTAGCCTGGGGGGTGTCAGTACTTACAGTGGCAGTTCTGATAGGACTGACAGTACGCCTGTCTCGCTGCAGATATAAAATTGAAAACCCTTTCTGTGATAATGCCTCACTGTTTAAATTGTCATGTGAGGGCAGTGTGGCTATTAATAATTTGTATGGAATAATTTCTACTGTGGTTGTCTTTACTTTTTCACTTGGGTCTGTATTCATTACATATGGAAAAATTGCTGTAGTATGCATAGCCAGCAAAAACAAAGCACTGAACAGTAAAGCCATAAAAACATGCGGCACACACATAGCTGTTTATATAATCATGTTTGTTTCTTGTGCCATCATGGTTTTTTTCCATCGTTTTCCTGGATACTCTGAAAATAGGAAACTGGCTAGTATAATGTTCCATATTGTACCACCAGGACTAAATCCTTTAGTATATGGTTTACAAACCAAAGAGATAAGACAAAAGACTTTTAAACTTTTCTGTAGAAACCAAGGTAATGTTAAATGAATTTTTATTCCTGTAAAAACTTTAATAAATTTGAGCATTGTTTTGAAAAAAAAAATTAAGAAAACTTTACAAAGTCCTCTTTTTATTATTTTATTTTATTTTATTTTTTATTTTTTAATTAAAATATATAAGTGAGTAATAACCCTTTGCACTTTATTTAACAGTATGTTCACTTAGGGAAATACTGGGTAATATAAAGTGACTACAAGGTTAGGTTTAGGGGTACGTTCAGGGTAAGTATTTAGTTTAAGTAGTAAGTATTTAATACTGTTGTTATATAATAACTATATAATATGTATATGTGGAACAAGACTGTAAAATAAAGTGCTATCAATTTATAAAAATATATTTTCTTTAATTAAAAAAAATGTTTTCCCTCTTTTTTTACCTTTGTCAGTCATGAGTATTTTGTAAAACAGATTTTTTCTTTTATACACTCACAGATATTTAGCTATTTTAATTTCAAATTATGTATTGTATAAGAACTTTTTTTTTGTTTGTATTAAAAATAAAACAAACAAGCAAGAAAGTTTTATCTATTCTGACCATCATTGTCAGGGTTTAGTTTTTACTATGGACATAACTAGCATTAACATTACTGATACACCACAATACTGCTGTCAAGGTCAGCAGGAAGGGACCCAAATGCAGACTGAGTGAGAAACAAATATTTATTGAAGAAAAGTTCAGGGGTGCACAGCGGTGAACAATCTTGTGACAGCTCCAACCAGCAGGAAGAGAATTATGCCTCCAGAGATACAGTCTGAAGAACAGTCCCAGTCGGTGGCAAAACCAGGCAGAAGAATGGGGAGACGATCAGAGTAGCAAACAGCGGAGCGTGCAATCAGAGGGACAAGACTCAAGGCAGGCCAGTATCAGATATTAGGTTCTCAGCACCAGGCTTGGTTGGCAGGCTGCCCTGAAGAACCTACAGGCAAGGAGTCTCAGGCTGGTAGAGCAGGACTGCAGGAACACACAGTACAAACATACAAGACCAGACAAGACACCATTCAAGACTATACGACATCACAAATCAGCACAACACAAGGAGACATATCATTAGATAATAAAAGGGAAAAAAGAACAAAATAAAGAGTAAAAAAGTAAAGCAACCAGCTAAGTTTAGACTAATTAACTAAAGTAAAAAACCCAAGAAAAACAAGACTAGACCAAAAACTGATAACCAGCTAAAGAAAATATTACAAGTAAGTAAAGTAAGATAACTTCAGTTCAAGATCAAAAACAACAGGAAGAAAAGTGCAGCAAGGATACTCAAATAACAGCACAGGACTGGAATATAGAGCAGCAAGTCAGTAGCCGTCTCTATCACACAAGACAAACCCGCAAACACAAGAGGAAAAACAGCACCATAAAAAAAAAAGGGGGGGAAAGTACACGAGGACCAGGTGGGCACAATTAAGGAAACGAGGACAAGACAAGGGCTAAACAAGAGGGCGTGGCCAAGGGAAACAAGGAGGTAGGGTCACAGGAAAACATGGTAGACACAAACAAAGACAAAGTAATGCGTTAAGACACAAGACAAACAAAGAAAGATTAAACAAGGACAACACAGACAAAGCTGCCAGGGCAGAGCCCTGACAACTGCACAATACATTGCAAGAGCCTTTGTAAAATTAAGGTGGATAGATGCAAGAAAAAATTGTCCTCTAGGCCCAAAACCATGTGGAATTACTTCTGTCCCCTAATGCAATAGTCTATCCTCTAATATGCATGTCCCATACAACTAGAACTTTGAAGGTGGCTACAACTAGCTGATTTTGGGACCTCATTAGATGCACCTTCATTAACCAGTAGTGGCTAAGTAGACCATGTTTATCAAGGCAAACCTTGTGCCTTTGCAATAATAATAACAATAACACACACAACAAAGACACACACCTAGGAAACAAGAGCAAATAGCCAACCACTATTACAATCTCTCCAGCTATGGTTATGTCATTAAGCAAAATTAATTAGTTTCCCCTCTTGGGTAATGACAGTACAGAAAACACATTTGGATCAGTTATTAAAAGGTGAGAACGAGAAAAGATTTCTTCAGAGAAGAGCAGGTTGATATTTATGTACAGTAACACTTAAGATTCAAAGATTTGTCTTCAACTCTTTACCAGACAACTTGATCTGAGGTAATATTCAAATACTTCTTGTAGAATTATGCTCTGTTTTGTTAGAAAAGCAAACACCAGACATTACTTCATAGCATCACATTTTTAAATTACTATGTAGTGCTAAAAGTTTAACTGATTGTGTGCTTTGAAACGTGGTGATTTATGTTGACTCTGAGAATGATGGGCAAACCATGTACAGTATGTTATTTTATAAATATGCACCATATATAGATTTATATGCAAATAACGCATGATAACATATATGTAAAATAAATATGGAATACTAGGTTTTACTGCTAAAACAAAAATATCTGTCAACATAGTCCATGTATATTCCTCATAGTGTAATGCAGACATTTAAGTTGACACTTAAGACATTTAATGACAGTAAAAGGTCTATGATTAACTGTTTTCACAGGTTTTGTGAAAAGCAACGAATGGACAACCTGACATTCACAAACAACATTCTCCTTGTGGAGGGACTGAAAGTTACACCTCAGGCTTCCTATCTTGTTTTCATCTTGCTTTTCTTGTTTTATGTCTTTGCAATGGGATGTAACATTGGACTAATAATTCTGATTGCAATAGAGAAAAACCTACATCATCCTATGCATTTTCTGTTCTGTAACCTGCCAGTGAATGATATAATAGGGACTACTGTCATTTTACCACGCTTAATGCAGGACATTTTCAAGCAGCCCTCAGAGCGCTATATATCATATGTGGAGTGTGTTATTCAAGGATATTTTGTTCACATATTTGCAACAGCAAGCCACACTGCACTAGTAACGATGGCCTATGACAGACAAGTAGCTATATGCAATCCATTGTTATACACGACTATAATGACCAATAAAATGGTGGTTAAATTATCAGCAATAGCCTGGGCACTGCCTGTAATTGTGGTGGCAATTATGATAGGTCTCACTGTACGCTTGTCTCGCTGTAGATCTAAAATTGAAAACCCTTTCTGTGACAACGCCTCACTTTATAAATTATCGTGTGAAAATGTGGCCATTAATAACATGTTTGGAATTGTTTATTCTGTGGCAGCACTCATCATATCAGTGACACTGATGTTTGTAACATATATCAGGATTGTTACTGTATGTATAATTAGCAAAAACAAAGCACTCAACAGTAAAGCCATAAAAACATGTGGCAGTCACATAGCTGTTTATTTAATAATGTTTGTTTCTTGTGCTATCATGATTTTTCTTCATCGTTTTCCTGAATACTCTGAAAACAGGAAGCTAGCTAGTATAATGTTCCATATTGTACCACCAGGACTAAATCCTGTAGTATATGGTTTACAAACCAAAGAAATAAGACAAAAGATTGTTAAACTGTGGTGGGAAAAAAAGGTTAATATGTTGTGACTTATTTTAGATGCATGATACAAAAAAATGTAGCTACTAAATGTAAGCTTAAATCATGAGAGTTCAGGGATACAGGGCAAAAAAAAAGTATGTTTTGCCACACATGCCAATAACAAATTAATTTATTTCTTATTAATTTTGCATTAATAATATATATATATATATATATATATATATATATTAAATATATTAAATTAAGTAAAATGAAAGTAAAATTTCCCACAACATCTATATTTTGTAGCATATGTTTGTCAATTTTAAGCATTTACACTGTCATTGGTCCATTTATGGTGTATTGTTGCAGTTCCTTTAAAACTTATTGGCTTTTTTATTTATTTGCCAAAGCCCTTTAATTGCAGAATAAATGGCAATATGTATCAACAATCCCAAGCTGTACCTTCTTAATGTGCCAGATCTGTTAAGCCTAGAGCATAGTTTTAAATAAATAAATAAATATTGGTAACGCTTATCCAAGGTCCCAGTAGTTAATGTTAATTAACGTTAGATAATGCATTAACTAACATTAACTAACGATAAGCAATACATGTTACGCTATGCATTAATTGTTAACATCCATTAATAAAAACTACAGCTGTACATTTTCAGTTTGTGTTACCCCATGTCCATTAAACAATATTAACAAATACAACTTTTTTTTTATAATGTTTTAAATGCTGAAACATTACATATAATTGGAACAAATGGAGCCTTGCTGTAAAGTTATTGTAAATCAAAATATCTGCTCTTTATGTCTTTAGTTATACAGATACAGAAAAAATAACAACAATTTTGTTAGAAAACTAACTTTCTCTGATCCTCTGAATTTTACAAGGCTCTGAACATTGTGTGTGCATCAAACAAAAGTTCCCCTTCGGGAATTCGAGCTGCGTCCGAAAACGCTAGGGGAACGCCTCCAGCGTGAGAATCCTGACTCCTATGGTCCAGGACCTCTGAGGGCAGGTCCTTCCGGGGAAGGGCGTGGTCCACCGCATTCTTCGGTGCCTGTCTCTCCTCAGTGCCCTCAGGAGATCAGCCTGCCAACCCTGCCGGTGCTCCAGGGCGCAGCGGTCTCCAGCGAGCCCACACCTCAGTCTTTCGCCCGGAAACGTAGCGGAGCTGGGGAGCTCGCCACCCCTGCGGGGGTCTCTACAGCAGCTAGTTCGGCCGTTTCCTGCCGGTCATCCATTACAGGACACCGAACTAGCAGCTCAAACAACACCAGAGGCCAGTCTCGAGAGACTGGTTCCCTTAGTAGATTATTTGGCAGCGTGGAAACTACTGCCAAATGTGTCTGCATGGGTCCTGCGCACTGTAGAGCAAGGTTATCACATCCAATTCGGCGTGCCACCGCCTTTCAACAAGGTCTTTCCCACTGTGGTGAGCCCCGAGCAGGGTCTGGTAATGGAACAGGAAGTAGAAACTCTGTTGAGGAAGGAGGCCATTGAGGTGGTCCCTCCTCAAGACAGGGAGTCCGGGTTCTACAGCCGGTACTTCATTGTTCCGAAGAAGGATGGGGGCCTGCGGCCCATTTTAGATCTGAGACTACTGAATCTTTCAGTTATGAGGTTGAAGTTCAAAATGCTGACTATCAATCAAGTGTTGTCACAAATCAGGTCCGAGGACTGGTTTGTGACGATAGATCTAAAAGACGCTTACTTCCACGTCTCCATCCTTCCTCAACACAGGAAGTTCCTGAGGCGAAGCATACCAACATTGGTTTCTTCCGTTCGGCCTAGCACTCTCTCCCCGCACTTTCACGAAGTGTGTGGATGCTGCTCTGGCTCCGCTGCGACTCTGGGGCATCCACATACTCAATTACATCGACAGTTGGTTGATTCTGGCTCAATCGGAGCACATGGCGGTTCAACATCGAGATATTGTTCTCGCTCATATGAAAGAGCTGGGGTTGAGACTGAATGCCAAGAAGAGTGTGCTGTCTCCATTACAGAGAACCACTTATCTAGGCGTGGTGTGGGATTCGACCACAATGCAGGCACATTTGTCACCTGCTCGGATCGAGTCGATCCTCACTGCAGTCACGAGAGTGAAAGAAGGCCGGTCACTCACTGTAAAGCAGTTCCAGCGACTGCTGAGTCTGATGGCAGCTGTGTCCAACGTGATACCTTTTGGCCTGCTGTACATGAGATCCCTACAGTGGTGGCTCAGGACCAAGGGGTTCTCCCCGAGGGGAAACCCATTCCGCATGATCAAGGTCACGCGGCAATGCCTACGTGCCTTAGACATGTGAAAGAAGCCTTGGTTCCTGTCTCAGGGCCCGGTGTTAGGAGCTCCTTGAGCTCGGCCTACCACGCCCTTTTGGGTGGCTCCTCAGTGGGTAGGAACCCCCTGGTTACAGGTTTTCTCCACGGTGCGCTGAGGCTGAGGCCTCTGACCAGGTGTAGCTTTGCTGTGTGGTGATTTGGTTGCTATTCCATAACTTTTAGTCCTCTGTTTCCCCCCCTCTATTTGAGGGTCAAGGCTCACTCCTCTCGAAGTATGGCCTTCTCGTCAGGAGTACCCTCTCTGACATTTCAACGCTACGGGTTGTTCCATGCCACTCATTTTCATGAGATTCTCGGTCTCATTTATGCCACTCTGGGTCCCTTTTTTCTCTCGTCCTAGCTGTGCTCAGTGATACACACTAGGCAGGGATTTGAAAGTCTGGTGGCGTGGGCATATCGTTACCCTAGCGTTTTCGGACGCAGCTTGAGTTCCCGAAGGGGAACATCCCAGGCTATGTATGTAACCATGCTTCCCCGAGGGAACAAGACGCTGCGTCTCGAGCCATACTTCCGGCATCCCTGCAGCGCTTGCTTTTCTATTTAGAAGCTGCCGGCTGCACGCACCGCACGTGCTTTTAAGCTTCCTGGTCTCTTCGTCACCCTGCCTGTGACGTCTCGCTTCTCCATTGGACTGTATGCACACGTTTTTCAGAGCGTAGCTGGAGGCGTTCCCCTAGCATTTTCGGACGCAGCGTCTCGTTCCCTCGGGGAACCATGGTTACATACGTAACCTGGGACATTTTATTCACCACTTTTAACAATTACATTTGGAGGAAAGACAGGCCTTCTTTAGGAATTCATTACGCAGTTGTATTGAAGGGTCAGTGGAGTTGGGATCCATTTGCAACATTTATTAAAGTAAACACAGTATTACAGGCAGGGTCAATGTACAGCAAACAGGGATAACAGAGGCAAGACAAAGGCAGTGTAATTAGACAGGTGAGTGGGCGGGGCAGGCAGCAAGTAGAGTAAACAATTGTCCATAAACAGTGCAGAGGCTCAAAAAGGCAGGCAGAGTAGAATCAAACAACGAGAGAAACAGTCCAGGGTCAAAACGTGATAATCCAACAGAGTAATCAGGAATGCTCAGAAATGTCAGCCGGGGCAAAACAAGACTTCGCGAAGAGTGCAGGTGAACCGGCTGCTAAAATAGTTCCGGTAACAAGGTGCAGCTGACACGTGATTAGTGCCAGGTACGGGGTTATGGGAAATGGAGTTGGTGAATGGCAGATTCAATACTCAGGTGATGGTGACCTCTGGTGACGATTGGGGGAACCACAGAGGCCTCTCCTCTGAACCGTACCCCTCCCAGTCCACAAGATACTGCAGGATTCCGCCCCGACGCCGAGAGTCAAGGATCTCAGGGACCCGATAAGCCTTCTTGCCGTCAATGATCAGCGGAGGGGGACCCTGGATCCGAGCCTCGTCTAGGTCTTCCACCCCTCTCTGAGCACCAGCGGCCTTGAACAGAGAGACATGATAAGTGGGTGAGATATGATATTGAGGGGGTAGAGGCAAACAATAGGAAACAGGAGTTATTTGTTTATTGACTTTAAATGGGCCCACGTACCTGGGACTGAGTTTGCAGCAGGGTAGTCTGAGCCGAAGGTCTCTAGTGGAGAACCAGACCCATGATCCCATAGCGAACTCTGAGTTGGGACGTCGGTGACGATTGGCTTGTTCCTTTTTCCTTCTGATGGCGTGTTGTAGGTGGGTATGAGTTTCATTCCCGGTGGTTTCGCTTCTCCTTAGCCAGTCATTGACAGAAGGTGGATCAGTGGGTTCTTCTGACCAAGGGAAGAGTGGTGGCTGAAATCCAAGCACACACTGGAAGGGTGTAGGCCCAGTGGACGTCTTGCACAGGGAGTTTTGTGCATATTCGGCCCAAAAAAAGAAATCTACTCCAGTCCACCTGATTGCAATGACAATAGGGCCTCAAGAAGCGAATGATCTCCTGGTTAAGGTGTTCAGTTTGTCCATTGGATTCTGGATGGTAACCAGACGTGAGGCTGATGTTGATATTGAGATTCTTGAAAAAGGCTGCCCAAACACGGGAGGTGAACTGGGGTCCTCTGTCAGATATGATATCATTGGGACCCTCCCCTTAGTTACTGAAGTAAGAGGGGTTGCAATGGAGCCGAAGTCTCTGATGAACCATCCGTAGAAATTAGCGAATCCAAGGAACCTCCTTGATGGTTGCCCCGACATGGTGGAGAAGGCAGTCTTCCCTTCAGCCCCTTCTCTGATGCAAATCAAGTTGTAGGCATTGCGTAGGTCGAGTTTGGAGAAGTATTTAGCAGAACGAAATTGTTCTAGAGCTGGCGGAACCAAGGGCAGGGGATACTGGAATTTGACAGTTATTTCGTTTAAACCTCTGTAGTCGATACAAGGCTGAAGACTGCTATCTTTCTTCTCGACAAAGAAGAATCTAACTGATGCAGGGGACGTGGATGGAACGATAAAGCCCTTGGCTAACTCCTATTCTATGTAGGCTTTCATGGATTCAGTTTCAGGTTGAGAAAGGGGAAAAATTCTGCCCTTGGGTGGTGTGGTTCCGGGCAGCAGCTCAATGGCACAGTCGCTGGATCAGTGCGGGGGTAGTTGGGTAGCATTTGTCTTGCTAAAAGCCTCAGCTAGGCCATAATACTCAGAGGGAATTTTTGTTGCTTGAGAAGAGTCCGACATAGGTTTGAGAGTCTGAAGTAATTGTGTTGAACATTTGTCTGACCAGTGAGTGATCTGACCCTCAGTCCATGAAACCTGTGGTCTGTGAAGCTGCAGCCAGTAGAGTCAGAGTATGACGGAGTTGTTAGGAGCTTGTATTATGAAGAAACAAATGATCCCAGTGTGCAGGGCGCCAGTAGTCAGACGGAGATCACAAGCAGTCCTTTGTACTCGGCGGGCGCCCAGAGGTCTCCCATCTAGTGCTGCCACTGTCAAGGGAGATTTACAGGGTGTGAGAGGGAGACCATAACTCTTAGCGAAGTCAGCATCAATGAAATTTCCTGAATGAATCAGATTGTTGATGCATATAGCAAGCGTGCACATCAAAACCTTCCTGTTAATGTCATTGCCAATTCCTGGCCACCAAACTGACATCTGCCCTCTGACAACACTTGGCAAGCCCCTGATGCCCATCATGAATTCAGCTTAACACCTCCTCCCTCAGATGAGTGGCACCAATGGTTTATGATCTGTCTGCAGTAGGGATGTTCATTTCGGTTATTTTTCCTAACCGACAGCCGACGCTTGTTAACCGATTATTAACCGTTAACCGACAAGATTATTTTAAATTAGAATTTAATTATTTTAGAAAGGATAAGTGTCTGTGACCCGTTAAAATACCAACATTTGTTTTCCGGGATTAATTTTACATGTGCAAAAAGCAGCAAACAACAGAACATGAGGATTCACATGGACACGTCGCATCACCTGCAGCGCTTCTGCGAATGGAGAAGAACGTCCCAGGTTGCGTATGTAACCATGGTTCCCCGAGGGAACGAGACGCTGCGTCCGAAAACGCTAGGGGAACGCCTCCAGCGTGACCACGCTCTGAAACACGTGTGCAAACAGTCCAATGGAGAAGCGAGGCGTCACAGGCGGGTTGACGTAGAGACCAGGAAGCTTAAAAGCATGTGCGGTGCGTGCAGCCGGCAGCTTCTAGAGAAGCAAGCGCTGCAGGGATGCCGAAAGTATGGCTCGAGACGCAGTGTCTCGTTCCCTCGGGGAACCATGGTTACATACGTAACCTGGGACGTTCCCCTTCGGGAACTTAAGCTGCATCCGAAAATGCTAGGGGAACGATATGCCCACGCCGCCAGACTTTCAAATCCCTGCCTAGTGTGTATCACTGAGCACAGCTAGGACGAGAGAAAAGAGGAGCCCAGAGTGGCATAAATGAGACCGAGAATCTCATGAAAGTAAGTGGCATGGAACAACCCGCAGCGTTGAAATATCAGAGAGGGTACTCCTGACGAGAAGGCCATACCCCGTCCCGGCGCACTCTCTCCAGAACTCCCGGGAGCAGAGCGATCAGGGGAAAAGCGTACAGACGAAGCCTCGGCCACGTCTGTACCATGGCATCCAGCCCCAGTGGAGCTAGATAAGTCAGAGAGCACCAGTGGTGACATTGCGTATTCTCCTTAGTCGCGAAGAGGTTCACCTGAGCCTGGCCAAAAACTCTCCAAATCTGCTTCACCAACTCAGGATGAAGCATCCATTCCCCGGGCCTCAGCCCCTGCCTCGACAGCATGTCTGCTCCCATATTGAGATGCCCAGGAACATAAACCGCTCTCAGCGAGAGGAGTTTGTCCTGGGACCACACAAGGATCTGGTGCACCAGCTTGTATAAGGGGCGTGTGGTGATGTAATAGACCACCGCTGTGTTGTTGGTGCGAACCAACACATGGTGGCCTATTAGGTCCGGGAGAAAGTGTTTCAACCCTCGAAACACGGCCAGCATCTTCAGGCAGTTGATGTGCCAAGTGAGATGGCGACATCTCCACAGACCGCGGGCGGGGTGGCCACTCATAACCGCACCCCAACCGGTGAGAGACGCATCCGTCGCTAGCGTTACACGGCGACAAGGAGCTCCTAACACCGGGCCCTGAGACAGGAACCAAGGCTTCTTCCACATGTCTAAGGCACGTAGGCATCGCCGCGTGAGCTTGATCATGCGGAACGGGTTTCCCCTCGGGGAGAACCCCTTGGTCCTGAGCCACCACTGTAGGGGTCTCATGTACAGCAGGCCAAAAGGTATCACGTTGGACGCAGCTGCCATCAGACCCAGCAGTCGCTGGAACTGCTTTACAGTGAGTGACCGGCCTTCTTTCACTCTCGTGACTGCAGTGAGGATCGACTCGATCCGAGCAGGCGACAAACGTGCCTGCATCGTGGTCGAATCCCACACCATGCCTAGATAAGTGGTTCTCTGTAATGGAGACAGCACACTCTTCTTGGCGTACAGTCTCAACCCCAGCTCTTTCAAATGAGCGAGAACAACATCTCGATGTTGAACCGCCATGTGCTCCGATTGAGCCAGAATCAACCAATCGTCGATGTAATTGAGTGTGCGGATGCCCCGGAGTCGCAGCGGAGCCAGAGCAGCATCCACACACTTCGTGAAAGTGCGGGGTGAGAGTGCTAGGCCGAACGGAAGAACCCGATATTGGTATGCTTCGCCCCTAAAAGCAAACCTCAGGAACTTCCTGTGTTGAGGAAGGATGGAGACATGGAAGTAAGCGTCTTTTAGATCTATCATCACAAACCAGTCCTCGGACCTGATTTGTGACACCACTTGATTGATTTTCAGCATTTTGAACTTCAACCTCATAACTGAACAATTCAGTAGTCTCAGATCTAAAATGGGAGGCAGGCCCCCATCCTTCTTCGGAACAATAAAGTACCGGCTGTAGAACCCGGACTCCCTGTCTTTAGGAGGGACCACCTCGATGGCCTCCTTCCTCAACAGAGTTTCTACTTCCTGTTCCATTACCAGACCCTGCTCGGGGCTCACCACAGTGGGAAAGACCCCGTTGAAAGGCGGCGGCGGAGCGCCGAATTGGATGTGATAACCTCGCTCTACAGTGCGCAGGACCCATGCAGACACATTTGGCAGTAGTTTCCACGCTGCCAGATAATCTACTAAGGGAACCAGTGTCTCGAGACTGGCCTCTGGTGTTGTTTGAGCTGCTGTAGAGACCCCTGCAGGGGTGGCGAGCTCCCTAGCTCCGCTACGTTTCCGGGCGGAAGACTGAGGTGTGGGCTCGCTGGAGACCGCTGCGCCCTGGAGCACCGGCAGGGTTGGCAGGCTAATCTCCTGAGGGCACAGAGGAGAGACGGGCACCGAAGAATGCGGTGGACCACACCCTTCCCCTGTAGGGCCTGCCCTCAGAGATCCTGGACCATAGGAGTCAGGACCATAGTCTCATGGTCTGGGTGAAAGTATTTCAGTACCTGAAACACGGCCAGCATCTCCAGGCAGCTGAAGTGCCAAACTGGATGGTGGCCACTCATGACCACTCCCCAAATGGTGAGGGACGCATCCGTCGCTAGCATACGCGGCGACAAGGAGCTCCCAGCACCGGGCCCTGAGACAAGAACCAAGGTCTCCTCCACATGTCCAAGGCACGTAGGCATCGCCGCGTGACCTTGATCATGCAAAGCAGGTTTCCCCTCGGGGAAACCCCCTTGGTCTTGAGACACCACTGCAGGGGTCTCATGTACAGCAGGACAAAAGGTATCACGTTGGACACAGCTGCCATCAGACCCAGCAGTTATGAGACTGCTTCACAGTTAGTGCCTACTTTCACTCTCTTGACTGCCGCGAGGATGACTCGATCCGAGCAGGAAATATACATGCCTGCATCGTGGTCGATCCCACACCACGCCTAGATAAGTGGTTCTCTGTAATGGAGAAAGCACACTTTTCTCTGCGTTCAGTCACATCCCCAGTTCTTTCATATGGGTGAGGACGACATCTCGATGCCGAACTGCCCATGCTCAGAATGAGCTAATACCGACAAAAATGTCAATAAGGATCAGTATGCAGATGCCCTGGCAGCCACAGCTAAGCCACAGCAGCATCCACACACTTAGCGAAAGTACAGGGTGAGAGTGCAATAAATTTAATTCCTCAGAATTAAATGACAATGGGAGACGAGCTAAACATTCAAAATACACGTTGTTTGTTTTTTTTTTTTTTTGAATGAACACATTATGAATGAATACAGCCCGCCCCCTTAAGGGCAGACTGTACATGCTCAGCTCCCGAACAAACCACACATAAATCGCTTGAATCCCCGTCCTGTTATTTATTTATTTATTTTTTAGAAGCGAGGGCAGGTAGAAACGAGCAATCTAATATGCAGTCAGCTCATATGCGGACAGCATCAATCTCCTCTGAGAAAGATAGCCGCAGCAGCGCGAGCTCTTACTCAGAGGGGGAAGAACCGCAGCGCGGGCTTCCGAGCCCCGAGAGAGAGCTAGGTCTAAGTAGAAAGGCAGAGAGAGGGCGGACCCGTCTCTAACCCGTTCACAGATCTATGCTGCGATCCCCACGGCCGCAGTCGCCGCTCTGCCTCGGCAAAAGCAGGACCCGAGCCGCGTGGAAGCTCATGAAGACTCCCTCCTCGAAGAGAGCCCTCCAAGAGCGAGCGTGCGCAGCGTAAGCACGGGCCATCAACTCCCTCGAGAGCTGACGCAGCCCGCTTCGCCACGAGCTCTCATTTAAAGGGGGAAGGACCGCAGCGCGGGCTTCCGAACCCAGAAAGAAAGCGCTAGATCTAGGGAGAAAGGCAGAGATAGGGAGGACCCGTCTCTAACCCGTCCGTAGATCTAAGTGCGATCCCCACGGCCACAGTCGCCGCTCTGCCTCGGCAAAAGCGGGACCTGAGCCGCGGGGAAGTTCACGAGGGCTCCCTCCTCGAAGAGAGCCCTCCGGGAACGAAGCGTGCGCAGCGAGAGTGCGGGCAGTCAGCCCCCTCGGGAGCTGACACAGCCTGCTTCGCCGCGAGCTCTCACTCAAAGGGGGGAGAAACGCAGCGCGGGCTTCCGACCCAGAGAGAGAGAGCGATAGATCTAAGGAGAAAGGCAGAGATAGAGCGGACCCGTCTCTAACCCGTCCGTAGATCTAAATGCGATCCCCACGATCACAGCCGCCGCCCTGCCTCGGCAGAAGTGGGAGCTGAGCGCGGGGAACGCAAACGCGGGCAGTCAGCTCCCTCGAGAACTGACTCCCATGCTTCGCTCCCAGACAGACAACAAATAGATTGTGTGTATCGCCACCCGAAATAGCGCAGGCAGAGAGGAACACACAGTCTAAATGCCGCTGCTTATATTCGTAAGAATGCTTTGTAGGACATAGTGACACTCTCAAATAAAAGCTGTGCGAACTAGCACAAAAAACAGAGTGACACACACACACAGAGCGCTCGCTGAAAGACAGAAGCTGCTGGCTGTTCGCACTGCACGTGCTTTTAAGCTTCCTGGTCTCTACGTCACCCCGCCTGTGACGTCTCGCTTCTCCATTGGACTGTTTGCACACGTTTCAGAGCGTGGTCACGCTGGAGGCGTTCCCCTAGCGTTTTCGGACGCAGCTCGAGTTCCTGAAGGGGAACATCATAAAGCTAGGCTATATATATATATATAACGAATGAACAGGCCTATAAGATAAATATTTTTACTTAATAAAACAAACAAAAAAAGTGCAACAAGTAGCTAGTATGCAGAGTTTTGGTTCATTTTTGTGCTGCGCGAAAGGAAGACGGCTGAAAGCGGCATCCTATTTTTCTTTATTTTACAAACAGCAAACCGTTTACAGTTTTGATTATCTGTAAAGAGTCGTTTCCCCTGTTAGAAGGAAAAAATCAAGTGATTGCGCCGGCGCCGCACGCGCACACACAATCAGCCAAACATATGGGAAAAAAAAAAATCACACTGCTTAATCGTTATCAACGTACTGCCGTGATATTATGCCAAACATTTTTTTATGTGGATATTGTAATGCGAGAAGTACAAAACCAGGTTTACATAATAAATAATATTTTAGCATTCAAATACATCTTGAACCTTGAACCATCCAGAAAACATTTTAAAATATTTTGATTACTGAATTACTGAAAAAAAGACCTTTTAAATTGTTTAATTGATTGTATTAATCGGTCAAAATTATTTCTGTCGGTTAACGGTTAACCGGTTAAAATGAGCATCCCTAGTCTGCAGGCAAAATTCCTCCAAACCTTAAAGGTAACAGGCAAAACGCTTGCAGGCCCACACTCCCGCCAAACACTCCTTTTAAATTTGGGAGTACCTGCGCTCTGCTTCAGTCAAAGTTCTGGAACAGAATGCGACTGCATGTTTTACATCACCATGGACTTGAAGCAGAGCAGCTCCCAACCCAAAACTGCTTGAGTCAGCGATAACCATTGTGGGTTTCACAGGGTCTTAATATGCAAGGGCAGGAGCTGTGGCCAGCATGTGTTTTACTTTACTCCAGTGGTGGCCGAAGTACACAAGTCAAGTACTTGAGTAAAAGTTTAGATATGTATAATAAAATATTACTCCAGTAAAAGTAAAAGTGCTCCTCTTTCAATTTTACTCGAGTGAAAGTACAAAAGTACCAGATTTTTTATGTACTTAAGTAAAAAAGTACTGATAGACTTATTTAGCAATTTTATATAGGCTACTTAATTTAATTTTATATTAGCACATATTTTTTATAATCCTACTGCTCAAAATACCTGGGATTTTCTCAAAATAACCACTATATGGAGTAAAAATACATTTTGTTGTTGATATGGACTATGTTGATGAGAGTGATGTAGCAATATTTAATATGAAGCTTACACTGCAATGTACCTGAGAGAAAAAAGATTTGACCATCTAATTTTCACCAATAAGGAAAATTTTAAAGCTTGTTATTTTGCATAACGTCACAGTTATATGACATGAGAATAAGGCCTGAAGTTAGCAAGAACATTTTAAGGAAAATATAATTATATTTTCATAATGATTTATTCCTTTCAAACATTGTCTGTGTAAAAACACCCCTTGCCAAATGCCCCCAGAGGGCATCGCTTCCCACTTTAATAATTACTGTAGTTACCATGTTCTGAACATCACATCCTTTCTTTTTCCCTCAGATGTAATCTATCTAGGTTGTTGAATAAAAATATTTGGATTTTATATCTAAAAATTACCTCAACTTAGCACCAGCTAGCTTGTTAGCTAGACAGTTAGCATCAGCTAACAATATTTACTTATTTTCAGTATGGTTATGAATAAACATTCATATCTGTCTATTCTAGTTGATCCAAACAATATAAAAATGTATACTGTTGCTAAACATTATAAAAACAGACGTCAAGTAGGGCTACATGCGTATCATTTTAATAAAACTGCTAACGTTACAGCAGCGGGGAATATTAACGTGCATGAGTTATTTTATTTAATCTGTTATTTAAATTTTTCGTTTTTGACCTAAAACAGACAGTGATGTTGATGTGTCTGAATTCAAGCATTCCGGAAACAGATCACCCTTTACAGCAGATGTAATTTACAAACAACGGACAGCTTTGACCTAAATATGATTTTTCAGTTACAATAATTAATCCTAAAATTGGAAATTAGTAACTTACTTTTCGCAGCATCAGTCACGCGCGCGCACAAGATCTCCCGATTCTTACTTGTGAATTCAGTTCACTGAAGACTCGCTCTAAATGGATCATTTGAATCAATGAGTTGTCGACTCAGAACAGCTGCAATCGGATCATTCTAATTTGTGAACGACTCGCTTGGTGCGATTGGTGAATCAATTTAACAGGTTCATTGAAAAGAATCAATTTGTTTATGAATCAGATACCGCTTCTGCGTCTCAGAACACGTAGCAAAGGAGTAACGACATGTTTTATGAAATGTAGTGAAGTAAAAAGTACGATCTTACGATCTGGAATGTAATGAAGTAAAAGTGAAAGTTACTCAAAATAAAACTACTCCAGTAGAGTACAGATACTTGAAAAATGTACTTAAGTACAGTAACGAAGTACAACTACTTCGTTACTGCCCACCACTGCTTTACTCTGTGCCTGCTTATGGACCTCCATCCAAATCCAGACTGCATCCTTTTTCAGCAGAGCTTGGTTGAAGCTGGTTGAAGCTCTGTTGAAAGTCCTGGCACAAATTTGCCTAAATAATTGATCATTCCTAAATTTGCCTAAGCTCGATCACATTAGTGGGACTAGGCATATCAGTAATTGCCATTACCTTTGTTGCACCAGGCTCGATGGCGTCCTGACTGATGGTGTGCCCAAAATACTGCAGCTCAGATTTGTTGAAGTGACATTTATCACGGTTCAATTTCAGACCTGACTCTGATAGTTTTCAGAACAGCCTTGAGATTCTCCTCATGACAACTACAGTGCCTTTGTGCCCAATCAGAAGTTTACTCATTTCTCTTTTAAAAATTTCAGGTGCTGAAGTGACCCCAAATGGTAATCTATTAAAACAGAACTGACCTACTGGAGTTATGAATGTGGTCAACTTCACACAGCTTTGGGTCAAAACCCTGAGCACACATCTAGTGTAGAAAAGATGCAGGCACCTGAGAGTTTGGGGGCAATATCCTCCAATGTTGGGAGAATATAGCACTCACGCTTTACAGCCTGATTCAAACGTTCCAGGTCTACACAAATCCTGACTGAACCATTCTTTTTCACTACAGGCACCATTGGGGCACACCATTCAGTCGGTTCCGTGACTTCAGAAATTATCCCTAAGAACTGCAAACATCTGAGCTCCTGTTCAACTTTAGGCAACAGAGGAAACAGAATTTTACGAGGGGTGGACAGACTATAAGGATAAATATCTGACTTAAGCTCAATTTTCAATGGTTTACAATTAAGCAAACTATTGTCTCCATAGACATCATCTTGGTCCCAGTATCAGTTTAGAATTTGACCGACCTGCCCTGAATAGGCAGAGTAACACACCACCTGTCTTCTGCAGGAGACTCATTCATTACAGACCCCAGAAAAAATGCATCACTAGTTTCACTATCACACACTACAAGCTCTTTGACATTTTTCATTGTACATGCAATTGCAAAATTTTCCAGCTTATTGCATCTCCTACACCTCTTGTTTTCATTGTGTGTGTGATTACAGCGTGTCCAGTCCACAATTTGTTTCCTCTCACCACCCTTTTCCTTTTTCGGTGGACCTGTAAAGCGCTTTAAGCTTTTGTAACGTCCATGCTGTACAGCGCTCACTTCAGCGGCCGCTCCGCCGCTCGCATTTTGCGTCTTGATGAGCTCCGACTGCCGAGAATAAATCTCTCATGAATAAATTATCCTGGGCACGAAATGTTCATTAAATTTGCTTGTGAAGCTTTTGCAAATGTGAAAAAACTGAATATCACTTTGGCATCCCTGCCCATTGCATACAGCAAAGAATTAACTTGTACTTTCCCGTTTTACTTGTTCAGCTTTGTTGCAATGTGGAACCAGGAGAACCGTTGCATCCGAGCAGGCCAGGTAGCAGGCTGTGCAAAATCAAAGGCCTCTAGTGGGTTGAACTTGGACATCATCTCTTTCAAAACTGGGCGAACTTGTTCATGGGTATAACGTATGCTTCTGACACCATGTCATGAGAGAAAACTATATCACCATTCAACAGGTTGCATTTATTGAACGGATGGCATAAACTGCACATTTGCGTGAACTGCATAAATCAACTACCGGGTTCTCAATCTTAAATGGGGTTAAGGCCCCACCAATCGTGTACAATTTGATTGGTCACCATAATACAGCTGGTTTCCCCACAACAACGCACATTATAAATGAATTATGATGCATTATCCCCTTCAATAACCTTTTAAAATGCATTATACATAAAAACTTTAGGTAAAGTGTTACCATTTTTTTTTTTTTTTTTTGCTTTTTGTTTTTTTCTTTAAATAAACATTTGTAATTTTGTGGTTTACCTCAGAGATGGGTGATCTGGTTGTAGGGTTTTAGGTCAAATTTAAATGATTCAATTGAGAATCGAATCCAAAGGATTCGGAATCAACTTGATTAACTGATTCAAAGTTAGTAATTTACACTTTTATCAACTGTTCGTCCACCGAACGTTCACTTAGGATATTTTACCAACTCTGGATGTTTATATTATTCCCGTGGCCATCGGATTATAATATAAACCAAAATATTCGTTCGCTATGAGCTAGGTAGCAAAATCTAGGGCACAGGCAGTAGCTTTATGAACAGAAAAACAAGGCAATGTTCTTTTCAATGAAACAAGAATTTATTGAACTACTCTAAGATACATGAACTAAACTACTAACAATTACATACACACACACACACACACACATGCATACGGTTCAAGGAATGAGAATCTATGGAGTTTGGAGGAAATCCCAAAACTACTAGTATCTGCTACTAGTTCTTAAATTGCAACCTGAGAAAACCATAAAAGCAGAGATTAATCTTTTTAGCTGCTTAAGGAATTTTAGCACCAGTTCAGCAAGAGATTAAGGAGACCTTGTTTTACTTGCGTTCGGGTTTTCCTCTGTGGGCTCTGTGGGAATCGTGTCACCTCTGGTTGGTTGCCTGGGTTCTTTGGATGACGTCTCTGGGAAGCCTTCTGTGGTGATTGGATAGCTGGAGAGGCTGGATGAAGCTTCGGATGGTTGCTTGGTTAACCAGATGATGCTCTCGGAGCTCAGGTGAGCGCTGGCGAGGGGTTTTTCTCGGGGCGAGTGGCTCACGTCGGGGTGTTTCAAGCTGCTTCTGCTGTTCAGTGTTTCACACAGTTTGGTCAGTTCAAGCTTCAGCTGACTGTCCGATTATCGAGCGTGATTAGCCGTAAGTTCTTTGCAAGTCAGAGCTGCAGGTCGCAAGGACTTTGAGAGTTTCGCGAAGCTTTAGCTGGTTCTGTAGAGTTCTGGATGGCACAGTCGCGTTGTGATCAAGCTGGGAGCGCTGGTGAGAGCGAGCTGAAGACAAAAGGTGAATGCAACAGGCGAAAGACACTGTGTTGTGCTGGACATTTGAATTTAACCGGGCCGATGAAGTCCGTCCCATGAAGTTGCGTTCCAATCATTTGGGTTGCAAGGCGGGGCTCCACCCCTTACTGTTGCTCATTTGTGCATACTTTAGCATAATGTCTTTCTGTCACATGGAGGCAACTTTTCTGCAAGAGTTTGTTACTCTCTTCAATAACTGTTGAAATGTGAACCTTGTACATAATATCAACCTTTTATTCACGTCGACATCTTGGAAATAAAATGAGCTTTCATTTAATACCAAACATCGGGCATCTTGCATACACACTAATAACTTTGTCTACCTAACTGGTTATACACACAGTGGTTAGCTGCGTAGGCTACAATAAACACACCAAGCATATAAGAGACATAGACATATATAATTATGGGTTATTTGCACTACTAGTAGCAGAGATAAATGATTGTCTTTTAGGATCGTTGGTATAAGTTTGTGTATTCTTTGTTGGAGGGAAAGAACATTTGGCGTATCTGAGAGGGGAAGAAAGGAATGCTGAGTGTCACGTTGTAGTGACCCGCGTACCCTGCGGGTGGGACGTGTCAATGTAAATCTGTCTTTCATGTTTGTCCGATTGTCAATTTATGCATCGTTGGTCACCAGTTGCCCCGGCCATCTGTTTTGAGATGGCCTCAGAAGAGAGGGGGAGATTCCTCTTATCACTATTTTATCATTCCTTTGGTACTCGCGATGGGTCTGGCTGATCGCTCCTTCCTGTGTCTCTTCCTATATCAGCAGACCGGTCAAGGAGCACCATTAACCATGTGGTTTGCACGGGGGTGTTTTGTCCCCTGGGGAGATAACACAGGATTGATCCAGACAAGGAGGTGTTATTGTAGGGATCAGAAGATTCTAATACTCTCTTGAGAGTTTGTAGGGATGGCTGTAAATGAAGTTTATTATTCATGCTGGTTGCAGGGGGCAGCTTTAGATTCTGGATTGTCGTGATGCTGTTTCTCTTTTGGCGACTTATTCGATAGAGGCCTTACATGGTTCACTGCTTACTGCTCTTTGACTAAAAGCCCTATAGAAAAAAAAAATGAATAGGAAAACACTTCTGGATCTAAGGCAACTGAAAAAAGTGGGTGGAAACTGTTGCACTCTATTGATCTCTATCTGTCTGATACATTGGAGCTGTCAGGCGTGTCGTGTGCAGGAAGGAGGAGCAGGGACGAGGAGATCTAATAAACATGTTTTAATAGAATAATCCAAACAAGGAAACAGGAACAAACAGGAACAGCAGGAAAACCACATGCCAACACGACAAAAACTCACAAGAAGCAACATTAAGAACGGACAAAGAAACAAGGAACTGAAACAAACTTATATATGGTAGCTAATGAGACAAGGACAGGTGTAAGTGATAAACCAATGACGACATAAACAAGAAACAGAACAGGAAAGACCAAAAAAGCACACAGGAGGGAAAAATGAACAAAACAGTCTACAGGGGTGTGACAGGAGCTTGTTCATTAAAATCTTTGAAATTTAATGAAGTGCCACATTGTTGTCAAGAAAAGCCTTTATGAAAAATGGAAATACTCATGGGAATTTTTAAAATTAATTGATAAGGATATAACTGTAAAATGCTGGCCAGGCGAAACTAGCAGTTTTATTCCAGGCTGCAACAAAGTCAGATTGTGCAGAGGACTTATCTAGTTCTGTGTTGATGGCTGTCCAGGTGGCAAGGTCTTTGCCAAAGATCGCTCTCTGGGGCTTATCTAGTTGTTAGGGTTTCTACTGACATTCAGGCCTGTCGAGGTCTCTCTAGATGCTGATCCACCATCTGATACACATGGGATTCGGGTAACTGCAGTGATCATCTAATCTTGATACAGAAGTAGACGTCATTCTCCTTATGATATAACAAGTACATCAGGTGTTATAAGAAGTGTTCTCAGTTCCGGCCAACCTAATTAATGGAGCCTAACAATTCTTTAACAGATTTGAATAATAGAAATGTGTTAGTGTGTTATGTGTAAAACAGATTAAAGAGATGGGTCTTTAATCAAATAACACTAGGTAGATTGTTCCTGAGTTTGGGCACTAAATAGGAAAAGGATCTCCTGCCTGCAGTTGATTTTGATATTCTAGGTATTATCAAATGGTGAGTTTTGAGAATGCAGTGGAAGTGAAGGACTATAATGCAATAAGAGCTCGCTCAGGTACTGCGGAGCTAAACCATTTAGGGTTTTATAAGAAATTAGCAAGATTTTAAAATGTATACGATTTTTAATAGGGAGCCAGTGCATTATTGACAAAACTGGTCTAATATGGTCATACTTCCTGGTTCTAGTAAGAACTCTTAGATGTTTAGATGATTTAACAAGATTATACAATTTTTCCTTCACAATAGAAGAGAAAAAGTGGAATTGTTCCCCAGGGGATCTTTAGTGCACTGTCTGATGTAATACTGTAGCTGATGGCTGCATGGTTACAATTTTATCTCTAATAGTATTGATATTGGAAATAAAGTAGTTTATAAAGTCATTACTGCTTTGCTAATGGAAAATGTCAATGCTTGTTGATGCTTTTTTTTTTTTTTTTGCTAATTAAGCAACCGTATTGTATAAATACCTGGGGTTGTGTTGGTTTTCTTCTAAATCAGATGATAAGTAATTAAATCTAGCAGTTTTTAAGGCTTTGCTGTAGTAGAAAGTATTTTCCTTACATGCAATATGAAATACCTCTAGTTTTATTTTCTTCCAGCTGCGCTCTATTTTCCAGTACTGCTCTTTTTAGAGTGCGGGTGTGCTCGCTATACCACGACGTTGGACTGTTTTTCTTAATCTTCCTTAAGCATAAAGGAGCAACCATCTCTATCTAAAGTCAAATCAGATCAAATCACCTTTATTTATATACCGCCTTTAACAATACAGAATTGTGACAAGGCGGCTGTACGGTATTAAATAGGAAATAGTACATCAACAATGCAAAGGGAAACAGTAAACATTCAATTCTCAGATAGAGGTAATTAATCAAATACAATAAAATAAAATACAATATTGTGTGAAAATAAAGTGAAGATAAAGTGTCCAAGCAAGCCAGAGGCGACAGTGGCAAGGAACCAAAACTCCATCGGTGACAAATGGAGAAAAAAACCTTGGGAGAAACCAGGCTCAGTCGGGGGGCCAGTTCTCCTCTGGCCAGACACAAAGGACTCACCAGGTCCCGTGGTCCAGTGCCAACAGCCGTTTAGGTGACGAGGTCTTCACTGGGGATCCATCTCTGGGGCTCATCTAGTCGATGTGGTCTCCGCTGACATTCAGGGCTGTAGAGGTCGTCTCTAGGTGCTGATCCACCATCTGGGCTGAGTACGGACTGGATCCGGAGGACTTCAGTGACCAGCTGATCTGGATACGGACTGGATCTGGTGGTTAAGGTGACCTCGGAATAAGAAAGAGACTAATATTAGCGTAGATGCCATTCTTCTGACGATGCACTGAGTACATCGGGTGTTATGGGAAGTGTTCCTGGTTCTGGTTGACCTAATTAGTGCAGCCTAACAATCCTTTAACGGATTTGAATTATAGAAATGTGTTAATGTCTTATGTGTAAGCCACGTTAAAGAAATGGGTCTTTAATCTAGATTTAAACTCACAGAGTGTGTCTGCATCCCGAACACTGTTGGGTAGATTGTTCCAAAGTTTGGGTGCTAAATAAGAAAATGATCTGCCGCCCGCGGTTGATTTTGATATTCTAGGTATTATCAAATTGCCAGAGTTTTGAGAACGCAGCGGACGTGAGGGACTATAATGCGATAAGAGCTCACTCAGGTACTGAGGAGCTAAACCATTCAGGGCTTTATAAGTAATTAGCAAGATTTTAAAATCTATACAATGTTTAATAGGGAGCCAGTGCAGTGTTGACAGAACCGGGCTAATATGATCATACTTTTTGGTTCTAGTAAGAACTCTAGCTGCTGCATTTTGGACCAGCTGGAGTTTGTTTATTAAGCAAGCAGAACAACCACCCAATAAAGCATTACAATAATCTAATCTTGAGGTCATAAACGCATGAATTAATGTTTCAGCATTTGACATTGAGAGCATAGGTCGTAATTTAGATATATTTTTGAGATGGAAAAATGCAGTTTTGCAAATACTAGAGATGTGACAGAAAAGAGTCTATAGTTTCTGTTAAATCATTAAGTTTTTTCTGAGCTATTGGATATGCTGAGGAATTGAGATAAATCAGGACGATTATTTACAAAGCAGTCTTTTGTGGTAGAAGTGATGGTTATACCATATTTGTTACAAGGAGTTAAATTCACTATATGGAGTATACACAAGATAATGTTCAGAGATATCATAGCTCTACTGTAGAATTTCAGTGCCTTTAACACCAATTCCATGTAACAGTATTAAATCTAGAGTATGATTTTGCCAATGTGTAGGTCCTGACACTTGTTGTCTAACCCCAATACATTTCAGAATGTCTGTAAATGTTGATCCCAATGCATTTTTTTCATTATCAACATCAATATTAAAATCTCCAACAATAAGGACTTTATCTGCAGCCAGCGCTAACTCAGATAGAAAATAAGCATATTCTTTGATAAAGTCTGTATGATTAGGGGCTGTCCGGTGGTGACAATTAGCCTGACATTGGTATCTCTGGGAGGTCTGAAGGAGAGCACACCTACCCTTCCTCCAGGTCTCCTGACAGCGTTGGACAAAGTGCCAGGCTGAGGGGATCCCAACCTGTGCCTCTTCCTCGGGAAACAATGGGGGGCTATACCCAAACTGGCATTCAAAGGGGGATAGTCCAGTGACTGAGGACTGGAGGGTGTTGTGGGCATATTCAGCCCACATGACGTAGGTAGCCCAGGAGGTGGGGTTATTGGCCGCCATACACCGCAGGGTGGTCTCCAGATCCTGGTTAATCCGTTCCGTCTGGCCATTAGATGAAACCCAGAAGATAGGCTGGCAGTGGCCCCAATCAGCTTGCAGAAGGCCCCCCAGAATCGGGACGAGAACTGGGGCCCCCAGTCGGAGACAATATCCAGTGGAATTCCAAACACCTGGAAAACATGGTTCATGAGAAGCTCTGCAGTCTCTTTGGCCAAAGGCAACTTGGGCAGGGGAATGAAACGGGTGGCCTTTAAGAACCGGTCCACAACCACCAAGATGACTGTGTTACTCTGGGAAGGTGGGAGTCCCGTGACAAAGTCCAGAGAAAGGTGCGACCATGGCCTACGGGGAACAGCTAAAGGATGGAGAAGTCCCTAGGGTTGCTGATGTGTAGACTTTCCCTGGCTGCACACGGAGCAGGCCTCCACATAGACTTTTATTGGTAAACTGAAACTCTGCATTTCTGTTATTTCCTTTGTAGAAACCACACACACACAAGCGCATACATGCCCTTTGCCTTTTTTGTTTGTTTAATAAAGACAACTGAAACGGAAGTGACTAGACTGGACCTCTGTTCTTACCGACAGCCCCACTGGCTTCAAGCTAGCTACCTATCATTCCCTCCTAACTCCTTTTCATGGTCCTTCGAGTCGGAGCTCATTGATGATCAGCAGCCACTGTCTACAGCAGAAACACAACAACCTCTTCATTCTGCAGATATGCCTGGTACTGGTCCTCATTATCAGCCTTGGGGAAAAGAGGAGTCTCAAGTACCAGCCTCATATAACCCAGTGTACCCAGCCTATACACTGCCAAGTCAACCACTGCCTGGTGTTACATCTTCCTCTGTTCAGCCAACAAGCAATGTGCAGCCTCACCACCTGACATTTGCTCCCCCTTTAAGTCAGTTAGTTCCTCCAACTGCCCCCCTGTCAAGCTATAAGAGGACAGAAGGTCCTTCTTTCCCTGATCTCACTAGGGAGGATGAAAGCCAGTACTTGATGTTAACCCTCTGGGGTCTGAGGGTGTTTTGGGGCCCTGGAGAAGTTTTGACATGCCCTGACATTTGTGCTTTTTTCAGTATATTAAAAACATATTCATGGCTAAAGTCTGGTTACACTGTAATCAGCACAAACTGGGCTATAATAATATGTAAGAAACATGAAGGTACATGTTTGTGTTTTTGAGAAAACAACGTTTATGCGTGGTTAGTGAAAAACTAAATGTTTTAAGTCACTGAAACAAGGCCATGAAACACATTCAGAACATTAGTTCACAAGACTTTTGAGAACTGGATGTGCTAGGCTAGAGTTTTTTCTACAAAATGATTTGAAAATCATCTCGTTCACTCCTTCAGAGGAAACAATATAATGATGTAAATTTTCTAAGACATGTTTTGTGATCGAAAGGGAATGGCAATGGCAATGACCCATGAATATTTAGCAATTCACACCTGAGAGACAAAAGGCCCTCCCTAATGGCCCATCAATGAGACTGTGACTGTCAGGTAGAAACAATGAGAGATTCAAAGAATGGAGTTTTAGATTATTTGTATTTTATTTACAACAGAGTATCATCAAAATATACATAATGAAGGTCAAATACACATTATTGAGCACCCTGATCTAACCACAGAGATGTGAACAGACTTTGTGTAGTTTCTGAAAACTATTTTCTGAATTCTGTTCAACAAGTCAAAAAAAGTAAATCATACCTGATATTTAAGTGCTTGCAAAACTCATCATCAGTAGTCAAGGAACTTCTTTTTACACTAGAATATGTGTAGTTGAACATTTGATGTTAATACAGCGCTCTCAGTTTGAAAGACAGCAGGATTCATCTGTTGTGCAGGTATCAGATCACTAAAAGACAAACAACATAAGAAAAACATCTGTGAGCATGTTAATAACAGGAGCATCTGTAAAATATATATATAGTGTATATATAGTGTATGAATTTGTAGCCATAGACTCACGCATTTGTACTAACATAAAAAGGACATTTTATATTGGAGAAACTAATAATTATTGTTTTTCACATTAAACATCTATTCGAGAGCAGAGTATTGATAAACATGGTCTAAACATACACTCAGTGTAAACACTCATATTACATCCTATTGTTATACGATAAATAAGTAACTAAATAATATGATATTAAATCGTAAACATAAGCATGCTTTGTATGTATTATACAATACAAAAACATTTTATATCAGGGAAACTATATTATTATTGTTAAGCATAAGTGTAAACACTATTACCTTTATATTGCATCGTTTTCTATTGTGCAGAACGTTAAAAAACATCCTGGCGTCGTGAGACATTTTGATGCAATGAAATGAAACATACTTCATAATGTTTCACTTGCTGTAGTCATGAATTATAGTTTGAACAAAAAGTCTAACTAGTAAAATGTGTACAAGTTCTGTCACAGTAACAACTAACGCAAGCAGGCTAATAAAAGAAAGACTTACTCACGTAAATATCTCCTCTGATGGATCGCGCCGTGTGTCACATGGTGTTCCTCCTCTGAATTCTTATTCCTCACAGCACATCGTCTTACAGAAACGACAAGTTGCCCAGATGAACTTGGAAAAGAAAAAGTCTCGGCGCTTTGTTTACAGTGATGTGGGCGTTACGTTTGGCGCGTGCCCTCACGTGGCGATTACACTATGAAAAGCGAAAGCATCTCGTGGGCGTGATCTAATTAAAAATAATGAAGCAGATGGGAGAGATTGAACATGGAGTTGGTTTCATACGGATTACTTCATCAGAGATTATTTGTTTTCGGCAAGAGGGGCTTCATCTAAAAGTAAAAATATCAAGCTTTCTATAGATATCTCTCTCATGTGTGTGTGTCATGTATTCGCTGAGTTTTAGTTCATTTTACTGACACATTTCAAAATGATACTTGTGGAGACGGAGACTGCTGAATGCGCATCCTGTTTATTTTCTTTGTTTTGCAAAAGCATAATGTTTTGTTGATATTGTGAGTGTACACAAATAAAAGTAGACTCTCTACAGATTTAAATGATGTATTACTCTTATATGTACGATCAAAACTGAGCGAGCATTTTAGGTTCTTTTTGCTCGTGTCATGAACAGATGTAATTGGCGTCGCCGGCACCACCGTCGACCCCAGGAGATTAACCAGAGGCAAGTGCAGAATCTGTATCTTGACCATCCTAGTGATTGCAATAAAGTACTACTGAAGGTAGTTGAAGTGACCCTGCAAAATGGAAACAAGTTCTTAGACACTTATGCCTTACTGGATGATGGGTCTGAAAGAACAATCCTCTTGTACCCTGCTGCCCAAGCACTTCAGTTAAAAGGAAAACCTGAGAGCCTGAAGCTGAGAACCGTGAGACAGGATGTTCAGACTCTTAATGGAGCTATGGTATCCTTCACTCTCATTCCTAAAGCGCATCCGAATAAGTCCTACATCATCAGTCAAGTTTTTACTGCTGACCAGTTATCTTTGTCCGACCATTCTCACCCTGTAAAATCTCTCCAGCGACGCTACCCTCACCTTCGTCAGCTTCCTCTCAAACAGCTTAATAAAGTCAGACCCCTACTCCTCTTAGGGGCTGATCAAACGCACCTGATTACCCCAACACAGCCAGTGAAATTGGGACCTCCTGGAGCTCCTGTAGCAATCAAGACCCGGCTTGGCTGGACACTGCAGGGTCCTGCCAGAGACCTTCCTAATTCCCCCTCTGCTCACTTTCACTACATCTCCTTTAAATGCCCACCTGATGACATCTACCACAATGTACAAAAGCTGTGGCAGTTGGATGCACTACCTCAGAGAAGCACTAAAGCGGTGGTTCGATCTAAACAGGATCAAGTAGCAATGCACCAGCTTGACACCCAAACTATTAGAACACCTGTTGATGGCATTCTACGATATGCAGCACCTCTCCTCCGTGTAGAACCCTGGCCCCCTTTGAAGGCCCCCAAGGAGGCAGTTATGTCCCATCTTCGTAGCTGTGAAAGGCGACTCCTTCAAAACCCACAACAGGCGGAGACCTATACCAGAGAGTTCCAGAAACTAATTGATCCTGGGTATGTCAAGAAGTTGCCCTCCTCTGAAGTGGAGAATGCCCCTGAGTCCTGGTACATACCCCACCACATTGTGCATTACAACAGTAAAGACTGCATTGTTTTTGATTGTTCCTTTTCCTACCGAAATCAGTGTCTGAATTCACAGTTACTTCCTGGCCCAATCCTTGGGCCTTCCCTCCTTGGAGTTCTGCTTCGTTTCAGGGAGCATAAAACTGCAATAAGTGGAGACATTAAATCAATGTTTCACCAGGTGCGCCTGTTACCTCAGGATAAACCTCTTCTGCGATTCCTCTAGGACTGTAAAGCACCTCCAACTGTGTATGAATGGCAAGTTCTCCCCTTTGGCACAACCTCAAGCCCTTGCTGTGCTATTTACATCCTCCAAAGGATCATCAAAGATGCACAGGCAGATGAGTGCATTAACCATTCCATTCACAATTGCTTTTATGTGGATAACTGCCTGCAAAGTCTACCCACCCCAGAGGAAGCCAAAGACCTCCTTCACAGCCTGTGCACTACCCTCTCCTCTGGTGGCTTTGAAATCAGACAATGGGCCAGTAATGATCCTCAAGTCATCGGTGACCTACCTCCTGAAGCCAGGTCAGAACAAACAGAGCTCTGGTTATCACACCATCCATCTCTTGATCCCTCAGAATCCATATTAGGCCTCCTCTGGAACTGCCACACAGACATCCTCAGATACAGGCACAGAGCCATTGAACCTACCACCCCAACTATGTGTCACCTTTACAGAGTTCTTGCTAGCCAATACGATCCTCTCAGCTATATCCTTCCTTACACAACAAGAGCCAAAATTATTGTCCAGCATTTATGGGGTAAGACACGAGACTGGGATGATCCAAATCTCCCTCATAATCTCCTGGAGGCCTGGCTTTCATGGGAAAGTGAACTACCTGCTCTCTCCACCATCACTTTACCTCGCTGCTTCACACAGTCAGTAGACCCCACCTCAGCCACCCATGATCTTCACATCTTCTGTGACGCATCAGAGCAGTCCTACGGTGCAGTTGCTTACATGCGTACAGAAGACGGTCAGCAGGTAAATGTGTCCTTCCTCATGGCAAGGTCCCGCATTGCTCCCAAAAAATGGCTATCCATTCCACGACTTGAATTATGTGCCGCTCTCATAGGAGCTCAGCTATCTAATCTCCTGCAAACAGAGCTCACCCTTCATATCAGGAAGACTACTTTGTGGACTGACTCTATGACCGTTCTCTGTTGGCTTCTCTCTGATTCTTGCCGCTACAAGATCTTTGTCGGAACCAGGGTAGCTGAGATTCAGGAGCTCACTAAGGGCCAGGAGTGGCATTATGTGAATTCACAGAGTAACCCAGCGGATGACCTAACCAGAGGAAAGCTGCTGGCTGATCTTGGCAGGCCCTGCAGGTGGAACCAAGGACCTGCCTTTCTGTTTCAACCCCTTGGACTATGGCTCATTAACCCTGATGTATTTCAGTCTGATGACCCTGTAGAGCTGCGTAAGCCCAGTTTCTGTGGTGCTGTGTCCCTCAGTCCATACCCCTCTGTCCCTGACCCCAGTCAATTTGCCACCTTCCAAGACCTCCTTGACTGCACGGCTACCTCCCTTCATGGGGCGGCAAATCCTCCATCAGCAGAAAACTACCGTGATGCAGAGACAGCCATCCTAAGACAAGCCCAGATGGAATCATTCAAGGATGATTTAGCCTGCCTTCAAAACCAAAAGCCATTTACTCTCCCTTGCCCCAGAGTTAGATCCTGCATCAGGACTCATTCGAGTAGGCGGAAGGTTACGTCAGAGTAGTGATCTACTTCCTGATGCCGTTCATCCAGTTGTCCTGGATCCTGCACATCCCATCACGAAACTTATAGTTAAGGATTATGATGACCACCTACACCATCCTGGGGCAGAAAGACTTTTTGCTGAGTTAAGGAGAAGGTTCTGGATCTTGAGGGGTCATGAGATGGTCCGAAAACATCAACATAAGTGCCCTAAATGCCAGCAGTTCCATGCTCATCCTATTATCCCCAGAATGGCTGATCTCCCTCCAGCCCGTCTTCGCCTTTGCAAACCTCCATTTCATTCCACTTGGGTAGATTGCTTTGGCCCTACACAGTAAAGATTGGCAGACGAGCTGAGAAAAGGTGGGGAATAATTTTCAAATGTCTGACTACTAGGTGCGTGCACCTTGATCTACTCAGTCACATGAATACAGATTCCTTCTTGATGGCACTCAGGCGTTTTGTTGCTCGTAGAGGGAAACCATTTGAGCTGCTCTCTGACAGAGGAACCAACTTCATTGGAGGCAATAAAGAGTTACTGGAAGCCTACCAATCCCTAACCCCTGACCTTCAGGCAGCCCTAGCCAAGCAGAGAATTTCCTTCAAATTCAATCCTCCACATGCACCCCACTTTGGTGGAACCTGGGAGCGTGAAATACGGTCCATCAAAATTGCCCTGGAAACCACCCTAGGTGCTCAAACTGTCAGTGAGGAGGTACTGTCATGGTTGAAATTGAAGGCATTCTAAATACCAAGCCCTTAGGATATGTGTCATTTGACATTGCTGATCCTGACCGTGACCCCCAATTTGCTCCCGATGGGGCGGCATGATGCTTCCCTTCCTCTCGTAACATACCCAGACTCTGGGCTGTACAGTCGCCGTCAATGGCGTCATAGTCAAATCCTTTCTGATCATTTTTGGGCTCATTTCCTCAGGAATTACCTCCCCTCTCTTCAGTCCAGACAGAAGTGGCGCACCGACAATCCAAACCTGCAACCTAACACTGTTGTCCTGATTCTCGATCCTCAACTTCCCCGATCTCAGTGGTCAGTGGGAAAAGTCATCTCCCTCCATCCGAGCAAGGATGGCCGTTATAGGGTTGCTGACGTCCAGGTCAAGGACAGGACATACACAAGGCCCGTTGCTCACCTTGTTCCTCCCCCGGCCTTACCTGATTCCCTGTAAACTGTCAAATTTTCATTACAAATTTGGAGGCGGCTGTTGAGAAGTTTTCTCTCCCTAAGCTGCAACCTCAAGGCAGTGTCACACGCCTGTTCAGTCCCTTGTTAACTCCAAGCTCCGCCCACCCAATCTCAGGCCAATCAGGACTGCCTCGCAGGCATTATTAACTACACCTGTGCCCACAGCTTGCCCTTTCTGGTTGCACACTGCTGAGCTGTGCAGAGGACTGAGTTTGTTCCTTTTGTTCCTTGTTTTTCCTGTGTGTGCATATCTGACCATGTAAGTGTCTTTTGTATGATTTAAGTTTGACTTAAGTGCTCATATGTTTCATCTTTGCCATATTTTCTGTTTAGTTATGTACTTTGTTTATTGGTAAACTGAAACTCTGCATTTCTGTTATTTCCTTTGTAGAAACCACACACACAACTTTTTTGTTTGTTTAATAAAGACAACTAAAACGGAAGTGACTAGACTGGACCTCTGTTCTTACCGACAGCCCCACTGGCTTCAAGCTAGCTACCTATCATTCCCTCCTAACTCCTTTTCAACCATGATCTTGTTGAGGCCCCATTAATTGATACGTGGCTTAAGACCCCTGTCTTTCTTCCCCACAAAGAAGAAGCCCGCCCCAGCCGGGGAAGTGGAGGCCTGGATGATGCTAGCTGCCAAGGACTCCTTGATGTGGGTATCCATTACTGTGCGTTCGGGGGGAGACAAAGAGAAGATCCAACCCCTGGGAGGGCAGGAGCTTGGGAGTAGATCAATGGCACAGTCATAGGGTGAGGTGGTAAGGAGGTGGCCCGGGACTTGCTGAACACTGCCTTGAACTGATGATAGGAACTGGGCACTCAAGACAGGTTGACAGACTCTTGAGACTCAGAACTAGGGCCGGAGGGACTGTGAAGTAGGCAGGTGAGATGGCAAGTAGAACTCCAGCTTAGAATGGTGCCAGCGGACCAGTCGATCCAGGGATTATATCTGCACAGCCAATGGCCTAATGGTTAGGGAGTCGGGCTTGTAACCGAAAGGTTGCGGGTTCGAGTCCCAGGTCCGGCAGGGATTGAAGATGGTGGGAGTGAATATCCAGCGCTCTCTCCACCCTCAATACCACGACTGAGGTGAGTCCCTTGAGCAAGGCACCGATCCCCCAACTGCTCCCCGGGCGCTGCAGCGATAGCAATATGGCTGCCCACTGCTCTGGGTGTGTGTTCACGGTGTGTTTGTGCGTGTTTGATCACTTTTCACTACTGTGTGTGTGCACTTGGATGGGTTAAATGCAGAGCACAAATTCCGAGTATAGCTCACCATACTTGGCCACACGTCACGTCCTTTCCTTTCCTTTCCTTTCCTTTCCTTTTTCTTTCCAGATAGAAGGTCTCCTCCTGCTGGTGTTGGTGGATGGTGAGCTGCAGGGACTGAGTGGCCTCTGTTACTCTGCCCGGTTCCAGAAGTCTGCCATCCAATGCCTGGGGGTGAGGAAGAAGTTGGGTGGGGATCCCAAGTTCCTTAGCCAATGATAAATCCAAGAAGTCACCCGCAGCGCCAGAATCGATCATGGCCTGGACCTGATGCTGATGGCCCTCCCAGGACAGTGGCTGGAACAGCTAGAACGGCATTAGTACAAGGAGCTCTAATCTTCCCCATCACAGCCCTCCTGTAGCTGGGCGGGGACAACCGTTTCCCGAGAGCTCGGGACAAGTGGAGCGAAAGTGGCCGGAGGCACCGCAGTAGAGGCAACATCACTCCCTCATGCGATGTTCCCTTTCATTTGGAGAGAGCCTGGAATGACCCAACTGCATGTCTTCTGGGGTGTCATGGAGCTGTTCAGGGGACAGGGAAGCCCTGGATGCAGGAGAATAAACTGGGGACACAGTCCTGCTCACAGGAACTTGGGATTGAGAGGTCTTGCAGCGAGCCACCCTTCGCTCTCTCAGACGATTGTCTAATGAGGGAATGAGGGAATCTAGGTCAGCAGCCGGTTCTCGGGTTGCTAACTCATCTTAAAGGGGCTCGGACAGTCCTCCCTGAAAGCAGACCATCAGTGCTTCATTGTTCCACCCGCTCCCTGCTGCGATGGTCCGAAACTCGATGGCGAAATCTGCGGTGCTGCGGGAGCCCTGATTGAGAGTAAGCAGGCGCTTGGAAGCTTCTCGACCACTGACTGCATGATCAAACACTCGCTTGAACTCTTCTTCAAAGGCCGCATAGGACTCACAGCAGGCATCCTTTGATTCCCACACTGCAGAGGCCCAAGAGAGTGCCTTGTCTGAGAGGAGGGTAATTATGTAAGCAATCTTGGAGTGGTCTGTTGGAAAACTTGAGGGCTGGACCTCAAAGGTCAGGGAGCATTGGGTGAGGAAACCCTGGCAGGAACTAGGATCCCCAGCGAAGGGCTTGGGAGGTGGTAGTCGGGCCTCTGCGACTGGAGTAGACCTGTTACAGCTCGGGGGTGAAGGTGAGGGTGAGGCACCCGGAAGCCGATCAAAGAGCTGGCGGATGGAGCTCATCACATCGGCCAGTAGTTGAGAGTGTTTGGCCATCAGCTTCTCCTGACGGCTGAGAACAGCTTCATGGCACTGGAAAGATGACTCGTGTTGGGCAATCATTGCCAATAGATCCTTGGAGTTTGATGTTGGACCCAAACGAAACACTTGAGGCAGTATTCCAAAAATACAATTCCTGGTGGCTACGGTGACCTCAGAATAAGAAAGAAACAGATTAATATTAGCGTAGATGCCATTCTTCTTACGATGCAACAGGTACATTGGGTGTTATGGGAAGTGTTCCCAGTTACAGTTGACCTAATTAATGCAGCCTAACAATTCTTTAACGGATTTGAATTATAGAAATGTGTTAATGTATTATGTGTAAGCCAGGTTAAAAAGATGGGTCTTTAATCTAGATTTAAACTGACACAGTGTGTCTGCATCCCGAATAGATTAGATTGTTCCAGAGTTTGGGTGCTAAATAAGAAAATGATCTGCCACCTGCAGTTGATTTTGATATTCTAGGTATTATCGAATCCTGCCACAACCATCCTTTGCCCAGATGATAAGCACTCTACTACATTGCGATTTTATTTTCAGTTTGATTGGTGTTCATTTCAAAACTGTGGGGGGACAGATTATATTATGACGGTTCATCATTGTGAAATAGACATTTTGATGTCTACAAAGGCTTTAAAAAGATTATTATTGATCTCCTGTATATGCATTAAGTCTTCAACATAGATCGCAT
The DNA here is from genome assembly GCA_012976165.1 of Labeo catla. Lineage (NCBI taxonomy): Eukaryota > Metazoa > Chordata > Actinopteri > Cypriniformes > Cyprinidae > Labeo > Labeo catla. The sequence continues at coordinate 245,410 of VONZ01000596.1, forward strand.
TTTAATCATTGTTTTGCATAAATTACTATATTATATCTACTACTGTACATTCTTTGCAAAGTCATCAGATGATTCCTTGTCAGAGGACAGACTGTAAAGCCGCGAGATGTGTAATATATCACAACAGATGGCAGAATGCAGTTTGTGATCTAGCCAGAGAAAAATGCTGCACTGATTCAACGCATTACAGGCTCATAACTCATCAGAACGCCAAACACAAAGTAGTGTTTGGTCATGCTACACCACTACTTGCTGAAAAAAGTAGTTAGCTACTGGAAAAGCTACACTGTTTTAAAAGTAGTAGAGCTTTTGTCACGCTACTGAAAAATGTAGTTACGTTAGTAGCATCACTACTTGTAGCTAGCTACTCCCCAACAACTGCCCATTATAAACTCATACTTTATTGAATTAAAATAATTAAAAAGTGCAGTGTAGTAGAAGTAATAGAATATGTTTGCGGTCGTAATGATGACAGTAGCGCACACAAAATATCTAGTGTTAGTACAGCCTAACAGAAATCTTGGGGTAGACTTGTTTAGCTCTGCTCCCGTTGCTATTTATTCTCATCTGGTTAGATGTCTATATTTACTTACAGTGCTCTTGTCACGGTGGCGTCGTGTGCGTGGAATGAGGAGGAGGAGCGACGAGATCCAAAACATAGACTTTATTAAAGTAATCCACAGGAAACAGGAACGGACAGGAAACAGCAGGAAACCAACGCAAACACAGCGTAAATTTAACCGAAAGATAATGCAAACAGACTGGTATGACTTTATAAGAACCGACGATCTAACAAGGGACACAACCAAACTATTATACACTGACTAATCAGGGGGAGATAGGTGTAGACAGTGACGTAATAAATTGAAAACGGAAAGGGAAAGTCCAAATAAGGGCATACACAGGGAAAACACACAAAAACAGTCCAAAAGGTCTGACATTACCCCCCCTCCCATAAGGCGCGACTCGCGCCGTCACAACTACACTGGGGACGGTGGGTGGGCGCCCTGGAGGCTCGTGCGGGGCAGACACAGGATGGACAGGAGATACACCTCCAGGGCGGACCCGGGAGCTCAAGGAGCCATGGCGGGTCAGGGCGCTCCGGAAGCCACGGCGGAGCATACCGTACAGGGTGCCATGGCGGATCAGGGCATACAGTCCATAGGGCCATGGAGGATAGTCCAGGTGGCCATGGTGGGTCAGGGAGTTCGGGGAGCCAAGGCCGAGTACACAGTCCATAAGGCCATGGTGGGTCAGGGGGTTCAGGAAGCCATGGCCGAGTCCACAGGTCATGTGGCCATGGCTGATCAGGGGAGTAGCCCCCTCTCCAAAATTTTCTTGGGGGAACTTATGGCATTGCTAGCCCAGGAGAGTACAGGAAAGCTGGGCTTAGGAGACGCTGACACAGGAGGGCGCTCGGGAGGCACAGGCACAGGAGAGCGCTCGGGAGGCGCAGGCACAGGAGGGCGCTCGGGAGGCGCATGCACAGTAGGGCGCTCGGGAGGCGCCGGCACAGGAGGGGCACAGGAGGGCGCTCGGGAGGCGCCGGCTCTGGAGGGCGCTCGGGAGGCGCCTGGAGGGCCGGGCTCTGGAGGGCCTGGAGGGCACTCTGGAGGAAGCACAGTCTCTGGAGGAAGCACAGGCTCTGGAGGGCGCTCTGGAGGAAGCACAGGCTCTGAAGGGCACTCTGGAGGGAGCTCCGGCTTTGGAGGGCGCGCTGGAGAGAGCTCTGGCTCTGGAGGGCGCGCTGTCTGAGAGCTGGCCGCGGGTGCGGCGGGAGTCCGAGAGTCGACTGCGGGCTCTGGGCTAAGGATGAGGGAGGAGCTATGGAGAACGGGGTAGAGCGAGGGAGGACCGGAAAGAGTGAGCTCGTTGGAGCAGCACGTGGAGGACGCTGGCTGGTGGTGAGCTGGAGCGGCCGCGTGTTTGCAGATGGGGGGAAGAGTGGAATCTTCCACATCGACATAGTAATTGGAATTACAAAGAGCAAGGACATAATTGATGAATTCTGCTACGGGTTTGCGGCAATTGTCAGGAGTTATGGAATGGAACAATCTGTCATCATTTAGCCCCATTTGAAAACATGCGTTAATAGTCGCATCGCTCCAACTCACCAGATGAACAACGCTCAGAAATTCCTCCACGTAGTGTTCCAATGATCTCTCCGCCTGCTGGATGTTAAAAAGAAAATCCTCAGCCCAGAGCATTTTTGAAGGTTGGTTCTTCTGTCACGGTGGTGTCGTGTGCGTGGAATGAGGAGGAGGAGCGAGGAGATCCAAAACATAGAGTTTATTAAAGTAATCCACAGGAAACAGGAACGGACAGGAAACAGCAGGGAACCAACGCAAACACAATGTAAACTTAACCGAAAGATAATGCAAACAGACTGGTATGACTTTATAAGAACCGACAATCTAACAAGGGACACAACCAAACTATTATACACTGACTAATCGGGGGAGACAGGTGTAGACAATCAGACAGTGACGTAATGAATTGAAAATGGAAACGGAAAGTCCAAATAAGGGCATACACAGGGAAAACACACAAAAACAGTCCAAAAGGTCTGACAGCTCTCTTGGAGTCAGAAGGATGCTTGTGGTTTCTTCCCCCCGTTTGAGAGCATGGTGCTACACCTGTCTTGCTCCGAGAAGGTTGATGTGTGGGCACATCGATACAGACAACCACTTATCTGGGCATGGTGTGGGATTCGACCATGATGCAGGCACGTCTGTCACCTGCTAAGATTGAATTGATCCTCACAGCAGTTAAGACAGTGAAAGTAGACCCGCCACTTACTGTCAAACAGTTCCAGAAACTGTTGGGTCTGATGGCAGATGCATCCACTGTGGCCTGCTGTACATGAGACCCCCTGCAGTGGTGGCTTAGGACCAAGCGATTTTACCCGAGGGGCAAGCCACATGATCAAGGTCACGTGGCGCTGCTTATGTGCTTTAGACATGTGGAGGAAGCCTTGGTTCCTGTCTCAGGACCTTGTGTTGGGGACTCTTTGTCATCGTGTAACGCTAACGATGGATGCCTCCCTCACCAATAAGGAAGAGGTCATCATCTCATGTGACACCTTTATTACCTGGAGATGCTGTCCGTGTTTCAGCCCAGACCTAAGAGGCCATCATGTGTAAGGTGAGTCTTCCCGGGAAAAGCAGTGTACACCTCATCATATGATCCCTGTCTCTCCTCAGTGCCCTCAGGAGATCAATCTGTTAACCATGCCACCTCCGGTGCTTCAGGACACAGCGGTCTCCAGTGAGCGCATATCGCAGCATCTGCCCAGGAATGTAGTGGTGCTGGGAGTCTCACCACTTCTAAGGTGGTCTATAAAGCAGCTAGATCGGCTGTTCCCTGCCAGTCATCTGTTTCAGGGCACCGAGCTAGAGTACACCAAAGGTCAGTCTTGAAAGACTTAGTAGACCATCTGGCAGCATGTAAGCTTCTGCCAAACGGGTCTCAATAGGTCCTGCACACTGTAGAGGAGGCCACAGAATTTTATGAGGTCATGAGGCTCTCAAGCAGGCTCTGGTCATGGAACAAAAAGTTACACTTTCTTGAGGAAGGAGGATGAGCAGACGTCCTGTCAAAGACCCAGGGGAGACTCCACCCGAGGTGGTGGCACTGATTTGGAGGAAGTTTGACCAGTCTTAAGTGGATTTGCTGTGACTCAGGAGACTTCGCACTATCCCCTCTGGCCTTTCTGACTCACCCAGCTCAAGCTTGGACTGGTTGTTTTGATACAGACCTGGCCGAATGGAAACAAGGGCCTACCCAGCTAACAAAAAATCCAGATCTTTAGACGTCCATGGTACGTCCCACGAATGTCCCCGTTTCGTCCTCCGGACATTCCATGAAATGACGGTCATGAGGTCATTATAAAAAAATATAAATGAACAAAAATCAGCAATGGTTTTAAACCTTGACTTCATTTTCACATAATGGCATAATATTCTATCAAACTGAATCAATTGACTACTCATTATCTGCTAATTCTACCTGTGTAGAATTTCCTGATTGATGGCTTACCTCTTATGTGTCACACCCCTGTGGACTGTTTTTGTGTTTTTCCCCTTGTATGCCCTTATTTGGTCCTTCCTGTTCCATTTTCAATTATTTCGTCACTGTTTGATCGTTCGCACCTGTCTCCCCCTGATTGGTCTGTGTATTTAAGTTCAGTTGTTTCCACAGTTTGGTTGTCGGTTATTGTTATTGTCATGCCCAGTCAGTTGTTATCACTCCGTTGTATTCTAGTCTGTTCATGTCTGTTTTCATTGGATTCCCTGCTGTTCCTGTTCGTTCCTGTTCGTCTTTGTGGATTATCTAATAAATGTGCATATCTGGACCTCCTCATCATACTCCTCATTCCCCTCACACCACGACGCGTGACATTATGATTTTTAAGCAATTGTTGTTTGTTTTCTATGTGCTGTGTTGAAATTTCTATGTAGTGTTGAAATTTCAATCACTGTAAACTTATGCCTTATTATTTAACAATAATAATAATGTCATTATATAAAAGCATTATATAAACTTGTTTAAAAAAACTGACTGACTCGAAGCACACACAGATCGCTTAGATAACACACAGCAAATGTTACAAAGCGGACCAAATGCGGACCTAATAGGACGTTCGCAACATCCATTTGCTAGGACATGAGCATCTCAGTGTGTGTTTTTACCATATGGAAATTCAATTGTCAGGGTTCTGTCACTTCTGTCTAGTTTTTTCATGGGTTTTGTGACGGAGCCCTGGCGCTCCCTTCTTGTCTTGTTTCCTTGTGAGCGTGCGGCTTTGAGTGTCCTCGGGCCGTGCGCTCTCTTGTCTGTGTGCATTGTTTCATGTTGGAGCGCAGTGTTCGGATCCCGGCACTCATGTCTTGTTAAGTTTCGTGTCGGGGTTCGGACACTCGCGCTCCATGTTCTGTCATGCTGTGGGAGCGTGCGGTCTCGAGTTTTCTCGGGCTGTGCGCTCCTCTGTCCATGTGTGTTTTGTTTTGTTTGGCACGTGGTTCGTGTCTGGCTGTGTGTCTGTTCGTGTTTTTGTTGTCATCTCGCCACGTGCGCGGTGACTACGTCACTTTCCCCGCCCCGTGTCTCCCTCCAGCTGTTTCTCGTTTCCCATTTTCACATTCACACCTGTTTTCAATCTCTGCTAATTTTTTCCTCTCTATATTTAAACTCTCGTACATCTTCATCCTCTGTGTGTTTCCTCGTGCCGGGTCGAGATCGCTCCCACGAGAATTCTCTGTTTTTTCAGCTGTGATTGTTCAACACCGGGTTGAGTTTCGCTCCCCGTGCATCTTCATCCTCTGCGTGTTTCCTGGTCGAAGATCGCCCCGAAGATTCTCTGTTATCCTCAGCTGTGATTGTTCAATGCCGGTCGAAGCCGGCCCCCGCCCTTCATCCTATGCTTTACTCGCGCCGGTCGACGCTCCCCGAAGATTCTCTGTTTTTCTTAGCTGTGACTGCTCAACGCCGGGTCGAGGTTCGCTCCCCGTGCCTCTTCATCCGCTGTGAGTTTTGCTGGACGGGTTGAGTTTCTCTCCCCGTGTTTTTTGTTTAGCCTTTGTTTCCCTTTCTGCTTTCCCAGATTGTCTCCAGGAAGGAGCGCTGGGAGGACTTTTTCTTGTACATTGTGTTTTATTTCTTTTTCTCATTTCTCATTTCTTCATGACATCAGTATTCAAGTTGAATATCTGTCAATATTGTATATGTTTAATCGTTTCAGCTTTACATGCTAATGTTAGTGTAACGGGGAATGAGAGACGAGAGGCGAGCGGATCCACTTGCGAGCTTTTATTTAAGGGACGAGACAGATACATGGTCGAACAGGCAGGGTCAAACAGGAGCAGACAGGTAAATCACAGGCAAGACGTAGAGAATGATCCTTAAGACAAGCGATAGTCCAAAAAGACCGGGGCTTTTATAGTGCCGCTGATTGGTCACCTGAGTTGACGCAATCAGCGTGAGGCATGACAGGAGATGTAGTCCGGAGTGTGGTGCAACAGTCAGAGTGTGTGGGTAAGGTGAGAGTGACATCTGATGGTGAGCGGATTCGTGACATAGCCCCCCCCAAGGAGCGGCTTCCAGACGCTCGAAGGAAACAACAGTCCAGGGGAGCGGTGGGGCGGGAGCGAGACAGGGCGAGGGCTGGAGGGCCAGGTCCATGTGGAGGGCCCGGTGATTGAGGCAGGACCGACAGAGTAGGTACCCACCAGGGCGGGGCCGGAGGCGGAGCAGGAGGCGCAAGAACCCTCCAGGGCGGAGCCGGAGGCAGAGCAGGAGCCCTCCAGGGCGGGGCCGGAGGCGGAGCAGGAGGCGCGAGAGCCCTCCAGGGCGGAGCCGGAGGCAGGGCAGGAGCCCTCCAGGGCGGAGCCGGAGGCAGAGCAGGAGCCTCCCAGGGCGGAGCAGGAAAGGTGCAGCCTGTGTGAGCCAGAGGCGGAGCAGGGAGGCGCTGGAGCCCTCCAGGGCGGAGGCGGAGCAGGAGCAGGAGGCGCTGGAGCCCTCCAGGGCGGAGGCGGAGCAGGAGCCCTCCAGGGCAGAGCCGGAGGCGGAGCAGGGGGCGCAGGGGCTTTCCAGGGTGGAGCCGGAGGCAGAACAGAAGGCGCAGGAGCCCTCCAGAGCGGAGCAGAAGGCGGAGCAGAAGGCGCCGGAGCCCTCCTGGGCGGAGCAGGAGGCGCAGGAGCCCTCCAGGGCGGAGCCAGAACAGGAGCCCTCCAGGGCAGAGCCGGAGGCGGAGCAGGAGGCACAAGAGCCCTCCAGGGCGGAGCCGGAGGCAGAGCAGGAGCCCTCCAGGGCGGAGCAGGAGGCGCAGCAGCCCTCCAGGGCGGAACAGGAGGCGGAGCAGGAGGCGCAGCAGCCCTCCGGGGCGGAACAGGAATCCGCGTCATGGTCTGGGACCTGGGGAAAGGCATGCAGTGAGGCAGACAGAATCAGGGGAGAAGGCAGCAGCCCCTCCCTGGTGGGCGGAACAAACAGAAGGTGAGCAGGAGCAGACCGGGCGGAACAGGAGCCGGCCAAGACCGGGCTGAGCAGGAGGCGCCAGGGCCCTCCAGGGCTGAGCAGGAACCCGCATCATGGGCTGGGACCTGGGGAGAACAGGGACAGAGGAGACAGACGGAAGAAAGGGAGAAGCAGAGAGTTTTGAGGTTAACGCCCCCTCCATAAGAGGTTCTACAGCTGGTGCTGACACCTCTGGAGGCATTGGCGCAGCTTCTCCGACGTGAAAGGTCACTGGCGCTGACTCGTGGTCTAATGAGATCTCTGGAGCAGGCTTGTGATCAGACGGGAGCTCTGGATCAGGCTTGAGACCAGACGGGACCTCTGGAGCAGACTTGAGACCAGACGGGACCTCTGGAGCAGACTTGAGACCAGACGGGACCTCCGGAGCAGACTTGTGATCAGTCGGGACCTCCGGAGCAGACTTGTGATCAGTCGGGAACTCTGGAGCAGGCTTGTGATCAGACGTGATCTCAGGGGCGGACTTGTGAACAGACGTGACCTCTGGAGTGTAGTGTGCGGCCCACATACTGAGAATGGTGATCGCCATCACACTGGCAGACATAATGTGACTTGACTCTGGGCGGTCAGACGAGACGGATTTGACTCTAAGGTCAGGGACGACATGGTGAGGTTTGGACAGATAGACGGGTACGGACGGGGCTCTGGAAGGTCAGGACGACGCGATTCTTGGCTCTGGGCGGTCAGACGAGACGTGACTTGATTCTGGGCGGTCAGACGAGACATGGTGAGGCTCTGGACAGATAGACGAGACGTGACAGGGCTCTGGTAGGTCAGACGAGATGTGACTTGGCTCTGGACAAATAGACGAGACATGACGAGGCACTGGGAGGTCTGATGAAACATGGGGAGGCTCTGGGCCGTCGGGCAGGACGTGACTTGGTTCGTGGAGATTGGCTGTGACTTGACCAGCTTCGTGAAGATCAGTAGTGAACTGACTTGACTCTTGGAGATCAGCGGTGACTTGACTTGGCTCATGGAGATCAATGACTTTACTTGACTCAGGAACCACAGCTGTGACCTTGCTTGACTCAGGAGCAGGAGGCGCAGCAGCCCTCCAGGGCGGAACAGGAGGCGGAGCAGGAGGCGCAGCAGCCCTCCGGGGCGGAACAGGAATCCGCGTCATGGTCTGGGACCTGAGGAAAGCAGGGACAGAGGAGGCAGACAGAATAGGGGGAGAAGGCGCAGCAGCCCTCCAGGGCGGAACAGAAGGCGGAGCAGGAGGTGCAGCAGCCCTCCGGGGCGGAACAGGAGCCGCCGCAGCCCTCCGGGGCAGAACAGGAGGCGCAGGAGCCCTCCAGGGCTGAGCAGGAACCCAAATAATGGACTGGGACCTGGGGAGAACAGGGACAGAGGAGGCAGACAGAAGAAAGGGAGAAGCAGAGAGTTTTGAGGTTAACGCCTCCTCCATAAGAGGTTCTACAGCTGGCGCTGACACCTCAGGAGGCATTGGCACAGCTTCTCCGACGGGAGAGGCCTCTGGAGCGGACTTGAGACCAGACGGGACCTCTGGAGCAGACTTGAGACCAGACGGGGCCTCTGAGTAGACCTGAGACCAGATGGAGCAGACTTGAGACCAGACGGGACCCTCTGGAGCAGACTTGAGATCAGGATCGGGAGCTCTGGAGCAGGCTTGAGATCAGACATGACCTCAGGAGCAGACTTGAGACCAGACGGGAGCTCTGGAGCAGGCTTGTGAACAAACATGACCTCTGGGGCGGACTTGTGAACCGACGTGACCTCCGGGGTAGACTTGTGAACAGATGTGACCTCCGGGGCGGACTCGTGAACAGACGTGACCTCTGGAGTGTAGTGTGCGTCCCACATACTGAGAATGGTGATCGCCATCACACTGGCAGACATAATGTGACTTGACTCTGGGTGGTCAGACGAGACGTGACTTGACTCTGGGCGGTCAGACGAGACGTGACTTGATTCTGGGCGGTCAGACGAGACATGGTGAGGCTCTGGACAGATAGACGAGACGTGACAGGGCTCTGGTAGGTCAGACGAGACGTGACTTGGCTCTGGACAAATAGACGAGACATGACGAGGCACTGGGAGGTCTGGTGAAACATGGGGAGGCTCTGGGCCGTCGGGCAGGACGTGACTTGGTTCGTGGAGATTGGCTGTGACTTGACCAGCTTCGTGAAGATCAGTAGTGAACTGACTTGACTCTTGGAGATCAGCGGTGACTTGACTTGGCTCATGGAGATCAATGACTTTACTTGACTCAGGAACCACAGCTGTGACCTTGCTTGACTCAGGAACCATGGTCTTGACGTTGCTTGACGCAGATACAACAGTCTTGACGCTGCTTGACGCAGGAACGACAGCCTTGACGTTGCTGGACTTGGAAGCTTGACTGGACTTGGAAGCTACAGCTGTAGCCTGGCTTGACTCTGGAGCTGCGGCTGAAGCTTGACTTGGCTCTGGAATAACAGGAGCAGCTTGACTTGGCTCATGAGGGTCTGCTATAACCTGGCTTGGCTCATGGAGATCCGCTGTACCGGGACTTGACTCATGAACAACAATGCTTGGCTCAAGAACAACAGCTGTAGCGTGACTTGACTCGTAGGGAACAACTGTGACTTGGCTTGACTCGTGGGGAACAGCTGTGACCTAGCTTGACTCGTGGGGCACAGCTGTGACCTGGCTTGATTCGTGGAGAACGGCAGCTGTGTCTTGACTTGACTCTGTGTCTTGACTTGACTCTGTGTCTTGACTTGACTCAGGGGTAGCCACCGCGACATGAAGGAGCGCCACTTTAGCTGCCCATACCGTCATTAGGGGTGAGTCCAGCACGTGGGCCATCATGACCACAGGTTCTGGAATGGCGGCCATCTTGTGGAGTGGCTTGGAGACGGCGGCCATCTTTTGGAGGGGCTTGGAGATGGCGGCCATCTTGTGCAGTGGCTCTGGTGTGGCAGCCATCTTGTGCAGTGGCTCTGGCGTGGCAGCCATCTTGAGCAGTGGCTCTGGCGTGACGGCCATCTTGACAGTACTTGGCTCAGGAAAGATGGCTGTAACTTGACTTGAGATAGGAGCGATAGCTCTGACTTGACTTGACACAGGAAACACAGCTTTGACCTGACTTGACACAGGAACAAGGACCGTAGCTTGACTTGACTTGGAAACTTGACTGACTCTGGAAATGCCGCTGTACATTGACTTGACTCAGGAAACACAGCCGCAACTTGACTTGACTTGGGAACTTGACTTAACTCAGGAAGTACAGCTGCAGCTTGACTGACTTGGAAACTTGACTTGACTCAGGAAACACAGTTGCAACTTGACTTGACTTGGAAACTTGACTTGACTCAGGAAATACAGCTGCAGCTTAACTTGACTTGACTCAGGAAATACAGCTGCAACTTTAAATGGCTTTGGTATGGCGGCTGTGACGTGACGGAGCTCTGTCCTCGCCGCCATCTTGTGAACGGGCTCCGCCGTCACCGCCATCTTGTGAGCGCGTGCCGGCGCCGCCGCCATCTTGTGAACGGGCACCACAGTCGCCGCCATTTTGTGAACGGGCACCGCTGTCGCCGCCATTGCTCAAGCGCGCTCCGACACGGCCGCCATTTCACGAGCGATCCAGGCGGCTAGCGTGTTCGTTGCATCGTGCTCCGGCATGACCACCAATTTGCGAGTGGGACGCGCGGTCGCCATTACCGCGTTCCCTCTGCGCGACCCCCACGGTGCACGGCGAACCCACACACAACAGCGCAAAGTTCAGAAACGCCTCCAGTGACGAGCGCGGGCCCTCGCGTCTCAGTTGTGTACGGAGGGGCTGGTTGACGCCGTCACAAAAAATCTCAATTTTTATACAGTCCGGGAGAGTGGAATAGTTTGAAATTGAGAGAAACTCAGGGGTGTATTGATCCAGTGTGTGTGATTTCTGTTTGATCCTGCAAAGAATTATGTCCGTGTCCATATCGGATGAATGTCCGGGGTGAAAGCTGCTGGATCCTTTTGTGACGGATTGTTCTGTAACGGGGAATGAGAGACGAGAGGCGAGCGGATCCACTTGCGAGCTTTTATTTAAGGGACGAGACAGATACATGGTCGAACAGGCAGGGTCAAACAGGAGCAGACAGGTAAATCACAGGCAAGACATAGAGAATGATCCTTAAGACAAGCGATAGTCCAAAAAGGCAGGCGGCGAGACAGTCGACAACGGGATAACCAGGCGAGAGAACAAACACTGGGAACTAAGATCTAGGAACGCTAACAATAGAAATAATAACAACAACAACAATCCGTGACTTGCATGGGGAAAGACCAGGGCTTTTATAGTGCCGCTGATTGGTCACCTGAGTTGACGCAATCAGCGTGAGGCATGACAGGAGATGTAGTCCGGAGTGTGGTGCAACAGTCAGAGTGTGTGGGTAAGGTGAGAGTGACATCTGGTGGTGAGCGGACAGCGGGACACCGACCAGATTCGTGACAGTTAGCTTTGAAAGTGTTTATATAGGCTAACGGCCAGCAGCCGTACACGACGGACAGCCTCAGCAAACGTTTTAAAAAGTAAACTTTTCATAAAATGTAAGTATTATGAGATATGCAGTGGTTACGGTACCTAATGTCTACAAGTATAAAAGTATAATACCTTTTCGACCGGACGAAATCAAAAACTCAAGTCCGTGTCTGAGGAAATTACCGTGACCGTTAACTGTCACTCATCAGCTATGCGTTGCCACGGATACATGCATGTACCCTAAGTGACATCACTTGATCACAAGCTCATTTGATGTTGCAAAGCGGACCAAATACTGACGTCCTCCAAACGTCCGCCAGCGAACGTTACAAAGTGGACGTACTACATAGAGTACTACAAACTAAAAGTCCACATACAAAACAGGGCACATGTGACATTACAATGAAAATTCTCAAGTTTTTGGCAGCTTGGATTATGCTCTGGCAGCTTGGATTATTCTTAGTGCAGAGAATCTCTCTGTGACTTGCTAGTTTTAATTTTTCATATTGTCCAAAGCAAAACATCATTCACTAATAGTAAAACAGAACTTTAATAGTAAAACAGACAATCACTAAATAAGCACAGACCTAGTTAATGTTGCGAATTTAGCTCAAAGGGAAATGTATATAAATAATTACAATTAATTATGATTAATTACAATTACTTATATCAGCTGCCAGTAGTAACTGTAGCAGAATCAATTTTCCATCAACTAATCTGTTCGCTCAGCGAACATTCAGTATAATCTTTATATCAACTATAAGAAGTGATATTTTCTTAGCCACAGAAAATAACTTTCTTAAAGTACCATTGCATGAGAGCATGTAGCTCGAATCGGAATCGTAAAGGGACATTAATTTGCAAAGCAGAATCAGAATCAACACTCATGTAATTTGTGCACAAGAGTTTTATTAACGAAGGACTAACACATAACTAATCTAAACAACAAACATAAAAGCACTCATACATAGGAGAAGGGTCAGTGAGAAGCAGTTAGAGAGAGAGAAGGAACATGAAGCTATGAAAAGAGTCAGTTAACCACCTGCTGTGAAACCATCAGTGCTGTCTACAGCTTATACTAAACCTCTGTATGTTTAGTTAAGTGTACGATACTTGCATTGCCTTGGTCGTCGAACAAGTGTCCAAATGCAGTCTCTGAAAGTCTTGGTGGTTTGAAGCAGTGGTGGTTTTGGAATTGCAATCACGTTCTTCCGGGTCTGAAGAGTGATGAATTCCAAAGATGTCCTGACTCGCTGGTGACTGGGAGTTTCTTCCCATGTGAAAAGTGAAGAAGAACCAAGAGCTGAGAGGGACCCAGCTGAAGTCCTGTGGTCTTTGGGGAATGGAAAGACAAGGCCGCAAGGCCTGGCGCACGCTTAGGGAAGTCCTGAAGAGTTCTAGCTCATCTTCTTAGGTTCTCCAAGAACCACTGACTGGCTGAGGCGAGTCATGAAGATGAATTCCAGGTTTGAGTGGAACTGTCTGGCTCTTTGTGGTCGAGAGCCACAGCTCTGTATGTTGGGCCTGTCGGGCCCGCCAGGCACGCCCTGTGCCGGCTCAGGCTCCCCGTGGGTTCCTCCACACGGGCAGCAATCAGAAGATGTTGCAGACGAAGGAGAAAGTGAAGAGAGCGAGAAGAGAGAGGGGTCGATGCCTTTAAACTCTCTGGAGGCTGTGCCTCCAGGAGGTCCATGAGCCAATGGTAACTTTCACCTTTGGAGAGAAAGTTTACGACTCTTTGTCTGTGAGCATGGTAATTTGCATATGTAATTTGATTGGGTGTTGATGCAAAACTACTAAGGTTCTTAAAACACTAACATGTTGCAAAGGTATCAACATCTAATTTACACCATCTTTTAGATCATTAAAATACGAACTCAAAGAGTCCAAGCATGACATAGGTGGGTTATACTACTAGTCATCTATCATAATACATGCATAAAACAGTAGAAAGATGAATACAAATACAACAGACAAAATTCAAATACAATGCAGTAATACTGTACACAATGACCTGGGTTATGTGTGATAGGAAGGTCAAAGAAAGGTTTGTCTGTGAATGAATAGGAAAGAGTCTATAGGCATTGTGTTTTCCTATGGCAAATGTAGCATGGGCAGATGTGCATTCCTTGAAGCAATAAAACCTGTGGTATCAGATCGTTGTCCTGGCAACTGAGCCCTTTTGGGGTGTCAGTTGCTTTGGGGGGGGTTTGTCTCCAGAGCTCCAGCATGTAGCTGGCCTGTTGTGTTTAAAGACTATTTGTAACAATTAATGTATGTCTGATTGGTCCAGACGCTACATTAATCAGTAATGAATTTTGTTGTTGATTACTTTCATTATCAATTATATTGATTACGTCTTGTTGAAGCCCTAAATCTAACAACTGTGATACATCACAAAACACTAGGGGTATCTCACTAGGAGAGATGCATTTTCCTCAACACACAACTTACATTTTGCGGATGAATATTTAAATGTGAATGTTATAAATCCATGCAAGTATTTCCATTTTGCATGAAGGATTATCCTGACAGCAAACAAGTCTGTATTTCACTATTGTTAAATAGCCAATTCGCTTTTTCAATGAAATTAGCCTGATGCCAGCATGTCTAGGTTCAACATCTTGCTCAGAGGTTATCATTGTCACGAATCCTTTCTGTGGTCTTCCGTCTGTTCGCCACCAGAGGTCGTCTTCCAAATATATTGACATTCACACCACACAGACTGTTACATGTCACCCTGGACTATATTTCCCATGTTCCATTGCACTGATTACTCACTTACCTACAGCCAATCACACACACTTTAAATACGAGGCCCTAACCACCATTCAGGGCAGAGTATTGTTTGCGCTTATCCCTCTGTCAGTGATGGCAACTTTACGGAGCCAGTTCCATGTTCTAGTATCTTGTTCCTAGTTTCTAGTTCTAGTTTAGCCTCATCTCAGTTATTGTCAAACTCACCAAAAATCTCCATTCCCTTCATACAACTGGACTCTTGCTCATCAACAAAGCCATAGCAAATAACTATGTCAACTATTAAGTTTTTTTTGTTTTTTTGTTTTTTTAAATACTGACATTTTTTGTTCTTCTCTCTTACCATGCTTTCTTTCATTATCAATGTATTTGTTTTGCTTAGTTTAGTTGTATGTTACATATGTTATGTAGTTTCATTTATTAAACCCCTTAAATTCACGATTGGTTGTCTCTGTGTTTGCTGCTTACAGTTCAGTGTCACTAAAACATTGTTCTTGCTATATGCTTTAAGTTACTGCTAGTACTGTATATTTTTTCCTTTGCCAGGAAGATAACCTTTCCTAGAGCTGATAATTGATTATGCTGTCTGCTTGGTGGACTAACAGACGAAATATTTGTAATATTAATTATGCTACAGTTAATTCTGAAATTTGATCTTAATATTTATAATTAAATACAACCTGTTACAATTAATTACACATACTTCCCCTTTTGAGCTAGTTTGCTGCAATATCAAACTGTAATTTTTGTGCAGCAATACTCCCCTACAATACACATTGTGAATCAACACAGATCCTCAAATTTTGAAATAATATTAAGGTTAACTGGAAAAACACACACATCTACAGAAACTTTAGAATGAGCCAAACACTTACTCGGAATTCTCAGAAGAAAAAGATAATTTTCAGCCCCATACGAGGCCCTAACCACCGTTCAGGGCAGAGTATTGTTTGCGCTTATCCCTCTGTCAGTGATGGCAACTTTACGGAGCCGGTTCCATGTTCTAGTATCTTGTTCCTAGTTTCTAGTTCTAGTTTAGCCTCATCTCCGTTATTGTCTGGATCTTGATCACCTGCCTGTCTTGGATTATCTCTTTGTCTTGCCTTTTCTGACTCTGTTATGCCACTCGTCTGGACCATACCCAGCTAGCAAAATTTGTCTGGCTCACTTCTGAGCCAAACCCTTGCTTCAGTTCCGGCCCACTATATGGCTGGTTCCTCGGCCCAATTGCCAAATACACTTTAATATAAATATGTATTAACAATGAACAAATACACTACAATACAAACATTAACAACACTTTTAAACCATAAAATACTATGTAAATTATATTTACTCTATTATTACAATAATAATAATAATGATAATCATAATCATGCAGAAAACAGTGATGTCATCATCCAGGCCAGTCACAAATCAGCTTGTGTATTAAAATGTACAGTGCCTTCTGTATCCTACAAAGATAATTGAATCAAAAGACCAACAGAATTTGAGCAAAAAAATCTAAAGTTAAAAAAACTATAATGGCATAGGCTACCAAATTATACTAAAAACAATTCTTCTTAACATGTCTATGAAACAACACTACTGAACATTAAACAATTTAAATTGCTTACCTTTTTGGAGCTGATCATTTCCTCCCAAAAATAAAATGGTCTCTTCCTCAGGATGACCACCAAAACATTATTATTATTTTTTTTCAGTCAGACGAGTCCCTTCGTTCTAACAGTGAGCCACCTGTGACAAAATGAACTGGGGCCGAAAATTCATGCAACTACACTGAGTGTGGACCTGCCGCATGTACTACAGCTTTCAGCCGAGATCGGTCCAGAGAGAAAAAGCTGTCTGTCAGCCAGAAGTGTTTTGTAGCGTTGGCGCGGATCTGGCCAGTTATTTTCTCACCGATGCCGACACTAAGCTGACAGTGCCGCATTTCAGCCGGAATAGGCCCGAGTGTGCTTGCCATCTGGGTAGCCTGTCTATTGGACACCCATTTACTTCGTCCCCTGGATTACGTTCGCCTTTGCTTGACCCTCGCCTGTTTACTTGGCTGCTCTTGTGTCTTGCTAATTTCCCACTCAAAATTTGCATCTCTGCATTGATCAGTCCACCATTAATGGGTTTGACTGGTAGGGAGGTAAAAAAAAGACCCATCAGTGCTCAGTCCCTTTGAGACAAACACTCTTCAAGACTCATCTTTCTTTTATTATCATTATTATCTTTTATTTTCAACTTTGTCAATTCCCTGTGGATCATCTAATCTTCAAAAGAACCCAACAAAGGCTTCTTGTTCACCCCTAACAAACTCACCAAAAATCTCCATTCCCTTCATACAGCTGGACTCTTGCTCATCAACAAAGCCATAGCAAATAACTATGTCAACTATTAAGTTTTTTTTTGTTTTTTTGTTTTTTTTAAGTTTTGACACTTTTATTAAGGTGATTTTATATATTTTTTTTTAAATACTGACATTCTTTGTTCTTCTCTCTTACCATGCTTTCTTTCATTATCAATGTATTTGTTTTGCTTAGTTTAGTTGTATGTTACATATGTTATGTAGTTTCATTTATTAAACCCCTTATATTCACGGTTGGTTGTCTCTGCGTTTGCTGCTTATAGTTCAGTCACTAAAACATTGTTCTTGCTATATGCTTTAAGTTACTGCTAGTACTGTATATTTTTTCCTTTGCCAGGAAGATAACCTTTCCTAGAGCTGATAATTGATTATACTGTCTGCTTGGTGGACTAACAGATGAAATATTTGTAATATTAATTCTGCTACAGTTAATTCTGAAATTTGATCTTAATATTTATAATTAAATATAACCTGTTATAATTAATTACACATACTTCCCCTTTTGAGCTAGTTTGCTGCAATATCAAACTGTAATTTTTGTGCAGCAATACTCCCCTACAATACACATTGTGAATCAACACAGATCCTCAAATTTTGAAATAATATTAAGGTTAACTGGAAAAACACACGCATCTACAGAAACTTTAGAATGAGCCAAACACTTACTCGGAATTCTCAGAAGAAAAAGATAATTTTCAGCCCCATAAGGTGTGTTTACCAATCTACCAGCAGGAGATATCTGAACCACACTAATAAGCCAGACTTAGGACAAACTCAGACATATGGCCTCTTCAGGTAACTACAGCTAAAACCATTGCAACTAAACAATACCACTGCAGTTTCAGTGGCTGTGTTCATGGCAACAACTTGGCCATGTCAATCCTCTCTTGGGTTATAACAGCGTCACAGATCTTTGAACCACATATTTAAAGGCAAAAGGCATGTAAAGATTATTCAGAGAAAAATAAGTTTAAGCTTCTGTAACTGATAGAGGCTGCTAATCAATCAGATAACTTGACAACTTGAAGCAATCTGTCAACCATCTAGATAAAACAAAACAATACTTCATACAAGGTATTACTTTACTTTATAACTACAACAAAGTCCAGGTTCCTTGGTTTAATTTACTATGTAGTAATTGTGTTATTATAATTGGTTATTATTTTAAATGTGTGCCAATTAATACAGACTGTTTGTGATTTACAAAATATTAAGACTTAAATTTTACCCACACTTTTACAGACTTTAAATGGAAATCAAACACAGAATATGCTATCAAATATGGTGTTATAGTTAGATTTTACAGCTTACAACGTTTTACATATTTTTTGTATAATCAAATACAACATATAAACTATGCTATTACTGATGTTGACCAGTCTGTTTGATACTGTTTACAGGTTTTCTGTAGAGCAACTAATGGACAATCTGACATTCACGAACAACATTCTTCTCGTGGAAGGATTAAAAGTTACACCTCAGTCTGCTTATCCCATTTTCATCCTGCTTCTATTGGTTTATGTATTTGCAATGGGATGTAACATTGGACTTATAATACTCATCTCAACAGATAAAAATCTGCATCACCCTATGCATTTTCTGTTTTGCAACTTGCCAGTGAACGATATACTAGGGACCACTGTCATGTTGCCACGCTTACTGCAGGATATTTTAAGAGAAGCCTCAGAACGCTACATGACATATGTAGAGTGTGTTGTTCAAGCATATTTTGTACACATATTTGCAGCCGCAAGCCACTATGTGCTGATGATCATGGCCTTTGACAGATATGTGGCTATATGTAATCCACTGCGATACACATCCATAATGACCAATAAAATGGTAGTAAAACTATCAGTATCAGCCTGGGGGCTGTCAGTATTCATAGTGTCTATTATGTTAGGTCTCACTATACGACTGTCTCGCTGCAGATCTAAAATTGAAAACCCTTTCTGTGACAACGCCTCATTGTTTAAACTGTCCTGTGAAAATGTGGTTGTTAATAATGTGTTTGGAATTATTTATACTGTGATTGTTTTTACCTTCTCACTTGGGTCTGTATTTATTACATATACCAAGATTGCTAGTGTATGCATAACCAGCAAAAACAAAGCACTCAACAGCAAAGCCTTAAAAACATGTAGCACCCACATAGCTGTTTATATAATCATGTTTGTTTCCTGTGCCACCATGGTTTTTCTCCATCGTTTTCCTGAATACTCTGAAAGCAGAAAACTAGCTAGTATAATGTTTCATATAGTACCACCAGGACTAAATCCTTTAGTGTATGGTTTACAAACCAAAGAAATAAGACAAAAGTTTATAAAACTTTGGTACAGAAATAAAGTTAATATAAAGTGAATTAATTAAAGTGAATGTCTGAAATGGGAGGGGGGATTTATCATAAAATGTTACCTTTTCTCTTCATAAAAATATGAATACCAATAGTGCTACTGTGAGAATGATTTAGTCCATAATTTCCTTGACAAAATAATCAAAATCTTGTTATAAAATATTCTTGTAATTTACACAATAATTTAGTCACAACACATTGATGATATGTTCTGACATTTAGCAATTTAAATTCCAATTATGTACTACATATACACTTGTATAAGAACATTTAATTCAAATGATGTATAAATAGCAAAAAAAAAAAAATCTATTCCTTTATTGTCTATTTTGACTGTATTTGTACATTTCACGATTTATCTTAAAACAAATCTCTCGTTATCCCCACATAAGTCTCCTCACAGCAAGTTATTAATACCTGCTGCTGTTAAACACCTCTAGACCCTAAACCACAGACTGTGTTTCCCCTGAACATCTCTATTGACTTGTACATTGGCAAAACATGATTATTTATTTTAAAAAAGAAATAAATAATAACATTTTAAATGTTTCTACATAATCTTGTAACGTGAGTTAAAGCAGACTCATAAAGCAAGTGAATAAAGGGTTGAGTCTGTCTATCTGGTTGATGTATGATTAGGTGGAGAAAAGTAATAACTCTAAATCAGTGTGCAGTTTTCCTTCACTGGAAGTAAGGGCCCTACTCTGTGACTTTACGTGGTCTTCCATTTCAAGTTGCTTCTGTTCCTAAACGCTTCCACTTTCCAATAATAATACTAACGGTTGACCATGGAATATATATATCAGGGATGCAATTTCACTAAGATGATTTATTGCAAATGTTGCATCCTATCACAGTACCATTCTTGAATTCACTGAGCTCTTCAGTTTGTAAATGCTGACTGCATGGCTAGGTAACTCAGAATTCAGTAATTAAGAGGTGTGTCCCAACACTTCTGTCCATATAGTGCATATGTAAACTCATCAAAAAAACGTGTAAAAATTTGTATGAACATAAACTGAACAATTTTCACCTATCAGTCCAGGGGTAATATCAAAAACAGAAGTCAGTATGTGGTCACCAGCTGCTTTTAAGTACTACAGTGCATCTCACCTCGTCTCATTGGCATGGTGTGCGTGTGCTACGCTGGTGCATAGTATTTTTTCAAGTGAAAATACAAGAAAGAAAAAAAAAACTTACAAGAAAAAAAAACTTACAAAACATGTAAATGGAATCTGTAAAGACAGCTTGAGGCCCATCTCTGAAGATGCCCGATATACAATTTGTTTGGAGTGTTTGGGGGGTGAGGACGCTACCCTTGCATTCGAGAAAAGTTTGAGCACTGTGATGTGCTTCCCATTGAAGTGCTCTATGGGAAGCACATCACAGAGGGATGAGGGATTAAGATGTGTGATGCGACAGGCTGGTCCTCCCCGCACACGTTCATCAGGTTCTATAGTTTGAATGTCCATGGTACTCTGGGCTTGCATGTCCTTGAGTTGACATGCCAAGGTCATGTCTGAGACGTCTCCAATGTTTGTGTGCACACACATCATAACCTTGAGGGGTTCCGACACT
Organism: Labeo catla; assembly: GCA_012976165.1. NCBI lineage: Eukaryota > Metazoa > Chordata > Actinopteri > Cypriniformes > Cyprinidae > Labeo > Labeo catla. Next base: position 265,963 of record VONZ01000596.1, read on the forward strand.
TTCCAGTACTGGAAAGTGTGTTGGTGTTGGTATTCTCATTCCCATATCACTTGAGACTTACTGATATAAAAATTGTAATTAAACTATATTTGGAGTATTACTTGTCCGCAGCATCACTCCATCACTGAGTTTTTGTTGTGTGATGGAGGAATTGTGCACTACGACTCAATAGGGTGATTATTTGGAGAGTAAGGTGTTGCACATCCACTTTTCCTGCATTTGTTTTGAAAGCCTTGTCTCATATGTGGACATGCCTATGTTGTTACCGAAACAAACAATGTAGATATTGGTTATATCTGGAAACACAAATTGGAGTTGATCGCTTGCAATTAATAGTGTGGACAGTCTGTCTGATTTGAGAAAAATCAGTGCGCATTGTCCGGAAACATCACACCTCTTACCATAACGGGTTGTTGCATGCGCTTAGAGTGTATTGTAAACAGTGGCATCAATACTGTCTTATCAGTCTGAGCTGAGTCAGACCTACAGAATATAACTGAAGAGGATCGAGCAGAACCTATGCAAGCACAACTCCTACAGGACGTTTTAGAATGGTATGTTTTTTGTTTTGTTTTGTTTTGTTTTGTTTTGTTTGTAGTTGTCTCAACTTTCCACCTGACACAAATTTCTTCATGGGATTTATCTATCAGTTTGGAAGGCCTCACAGGCCATCCATTTGAGCTGCTCGAGTCTGTGTCAGAGAAACTTTTAACCCTCAAGACATTTTTTTGGGTGGCCCTTCAAAAGAATTGGAGATATGCAGAACCTTTCTGTCAGCCCTTTCAGGAGGCTTTCTCCCCTGCTGATGCGGGGTCTGAAAGTGATGTGCGATACTTCAGTCTTTGCCCGGGGAGGGCATTGAAGATCTACACTGACTGCACAGCCCAGTGAAGCCCACTGACTGCACAGCCCAGTGAAGCGGCCTATGAGGCATGTGGTTTAACTTCGCCTCTAGGGGTGCTTGCTCATTCTACGAGAGCATCGGTTTCTTCTCAGGCTCTCTTTAAGGGCTGGACGATATCTGTAGCAGGATGATCCTCTCCTAGAACTTTCATTAAGTTCTACAATCTGGACATAAGGATGTCTCCTGAGTCCTCTCTGATTGAGCAGACACTTTTCTCAGTCTTCCAGCTATCTTCAGGTACATGAAGGCATTATGGTATATCGTTCCCATAGCAACTGCTATCACGGCATTGAAGTGAACCTATAAAAGGGAACATCTTGGTTATGTATGTAACCTTGGTTGCCTGAATAGGGAACAAGATGCTGTGAAGCCGGCCGTTCCCATACCTTGATAGTACACATTGTGTTCCATTCATATCTGATGGAATACACATCGATAAGCCAAACTCTTCTCCCAATGCCTGTAGCGCTGTTTGAGACTTTAAGATAAAGTGATAAATCTTCCACACAAGGTGTACCATCTCATACAAACTTGGCCACCACAGCCTGCTTTCCCTAAAGTAAAAATACCAAGCTCCAATGTACAAAAAATACAAAGTGTTTGCATTTTTTGACCCTTGAAGAACTATTAGGTATTAGATAGTAAGTCCTACTTGGGTGCCAAAAAAATGAAAAGGAATCATGATCCCCTTTTTTATGAGAAAGGTCTCTTCTTTGGTTCCATGTTTGTGTTCCATTAGTGTCTACACCCAGTTCATCAACTTTTGCTTGGCCTCCAGTAAGTCTAGTATATTATAAATTCTACATAAAATATGTATAGGGATATATTTATAGTATTTTAGAAGAAATTAAATAATATTTAGTTGGCTATTCAATTTCACTTTAAAGAGTGTCAAGTCTGTTGCTGTTGATTTTCCATTTTTAAGAACTAGATGTATACATTGTAACACCTGCGTGTTTTGTTTTCTATTTTGTCAACTATCTGCCAATCATTCCACATAATGATTGCCATACGTTGGACTGATCTTTATCTCATTCTTTCTCATTCTTTCTGTTTCCAACATCAAGCAGCATAACAGACTGTTCTGTGTCGAGTGTCACTCTACACTGCGAGAATCGCTGTAGGAACTCCTCCTGAACTGGAACTGATGTCCTGAAACCTTATAGGATAATGCTAGTTCAATAAACTTGTCATGGAATGACTCCGGGAGAACAAAATAGATCCAAGTGCAGTTTAATAATAGTGGTCAAACAATAATCCAAAAACAATGCAAAAGGCAAAACATAGGTGAAAAGTAATCCATAGAGACAGGGCAACAGAAACACAACATAACATGTCCAATACTGCAGCAACAAAAGACAAAGTGAGCATGGTATAAATACTGATGAGCAGTGTTGGGAAAAGTTACTTTTAAAAGTAATGCATTACAATTTTGCGTTACTCCCTGAAAAAGTAACTAATTACATTACTTTTTATGGAAAGTAATGCATTACATTACTTTTGCATTACTTTTGCATTACTTTTGCGTTACTTTTTAAATCTGGGCAGGACTTCTTTGTTTTTAATAGAAAACAATTCTAATATAAAAGCCCTTTTACACCAAAAGTGAAATGAATTCAACTCAGGTTGAAAGAAAAGTACATTTATGCAGGAGATCACTCTTCAGCTATAAAAAAAAATGAAGCACATATGTTAGTTTATCTAAAGTAATTTTTGCTTATTAGTATGGCTGAACTGCATCATCGAAGGTCAGCAGCAAAGACACTGGTTAATAAAATGGGATGAAATACATAAAGGATATTTGTTTTATTTAACATTTTTAATTTTTGCAGGGTTGCGTCATATTCTGAGTTTGCATTTCACTGTTTTTATTCATTTTGAGGAATACCGAATCAGTTTTTTTGTGAGTGAGATGAATTAATGTATGTTCACATTTAGTCTTGTTAGAATTTAATATCTAACTTGATTAACTGCCGAGATTCGATTTTAGTTGAGCGATGGAGCACAGAGTCAGGATTAGGGGTGGGACGATACAGGTAACTCACGATTCAATTCTGTGGCGATATGTGGCCCACGATAATGATAATATCACGATTCGCGATATCTACGATATTCAATATATTGGAAGAAATTTCATCAACGATATATCACGATATATGTGACTGAAAAAGAAAAATAAGGAATAAGGAAATGATAAGGAAATCTGATGCATTTATTAATGCCAACATTTCCAACATTGTGCAAAGAAATATGCATTTGCATAATAACTCACTGCCTCCTGGTCTTAAATGTAAACACTGTACTTGCCAACATTCTGCAAAATCCATCATTCTCGACCACGCTGTAAGGGCGAAGGTCCTTGCAAATAAATTCGGCGATGGACTTAGTGATACTCTCTGCCCTCGGCGACCCAAAGGGGAGCTTTGCTTTGAACGCAGTAGTGATTGTCGGCTGACTTGGTTTGCCCTCATTATCACCTGAGAGTAGTTCACCGTGATAGCGAACGAGGTGCATTTGCAGATTCGTAGTGTTGCTGTTATATTTTATCTTTGCAAAGCAGTTCTTGCAGATTGCATAGTCTTTATCCAGTGCCTTTCCGTCGACTGTCTCGTAAAACCCGAAGTGTCTCCACACTTTAGAGTGGAAACTAGCGGGTGGGTCTTTGATTTGTTTTTTATTATTTTCCGCCATTCTCTGCGCTTCTTCTCTGTTGTTGTTAGTTAACTTGTGTTCTTCACCGGCCGCTGTTTGCGCCACTTTACCCCTATTTACTCGAACAGCGCCCCCCGCAAACAGAATGGTAGATATTGGGTAGTGACAGTGACACTGACAACGGGTAAATTAATCATTTTGTGTTGTAATAAAATATCAATATTGGCTGTTAGTGTATCGATTATTTATTGCGACAGAGAACACAACAATATATTGCAATATCGATTTTTTTTCCCACCCCTAGTCAGGATCCTGGACCATTGAGACAACCACACACAGAAAAGGTGTAATTCACTCAAAGGCACTTTATTAAGGAAGACTTCAACATTTATATGGTAAATATGAAGAAGTAAAATCAAACATCACACCCTTCAGGAAACAACAGTACATCATGTCCTATGATTCTCTAAGCTAGACTTATGTCATGTCTACTTTTCAGGTTAGTATGAGAAGGGCACAGGAGGTCAGGATTATTACAATCTCACAATGGCCACTTTAAGACAGAATGTCTTACTTAACACTCCTGTGCCTTGTATAAAACAATCGTATTAGTATTCACATTAGTAATGGTATTAATGTCACATCAACATAAAACAAAACAATCATATTAGTATTACTGTTGAATCAAGATACACATGAATATGACTAATATCATTTGCAATTAAATGCATGTAATCATCTGGAATCATCTTTCTGATTATAATGATACAAAATACTGCAATCATCTCTATGATTATATCGAGTAATCAAGCAAAAATCAAACTCTGTTATAATTCATTTAAACTGCACTTTCCGCATTCCGATTATACTCTTCAGGCTCTAACTGATACACGCGCATAGCTATTGTAATCATCTTCATCTTGTTCAAAGTTAGGCCTTGGATCTGGAGCTGGTGGACGAGCCCCTTCTCGTTGCACACTTAGCATAACTTGATAAGTCCCTCTCGTTGTAAGCGAAGCAATAGTACGCATAATGGAATTGTTGATACACTGAATTATACATGGAGTGAACAACAATACAATTAACAGCAAAACAATAATCGGTATTACAGTGGTGAAAATCCAGGTTCCCCATCCACCCCAGAGGCTGTCCAGCCAGCTAAACCAGGAGTCATCTTTTCTTGGCTCCGAGATGGATTCCCTCATGTGAGTTAGGATGTCTGTGATGTTATCTGAATTGTCTGGAATATAGAAACAACAAGATACCCCCAACATTTTACAAACTCCCCCTTTCTCAGAGGTCAACAGATCAAGGACCAATCTATTTTGGATAACTGCTTCTCTCATTTTCTTTAGCTCGTCAGTGATTAGCCCTAGTGCATGAGCGGTATCATTCTCCAATGACAAAACCTGCCATGCTAACCCATTGATTTTATTTAAGGCTACTGTTGTCCCTACTCCAGTAAAGAATCCCGCTAAGGACCATCCTATATTTTCCCCTGGAGTTGTCCATGGATCCACTGTCTTATACCCGTTATATCGATTAGGCATGCTATTTACATCTCGTTTTTCTCTGCTCTGCTGTGCAGCATTGCCCATGATAGTCTCACTACCTCTTTTTACCAATCCTGTGGAGAGTAGAGCAGGATGACAACATCCACGCCAATCTCCTTCATCTAAGTGATAATAAGCCATTCCTCCACTGGTCCAAATCATCCCTGGTGCACTATCAAGATGTGAGAACGGACACCCAAAATGCTCTACTATCCCATTTTGATACCTAACAGTGCAATTACTCTTACTCTGAACTGTGTTATCCACTGTTATGGTGGTTCTGCAATCTGACATCCCCACATAATGTTTTCCCTTAGTTGCACAAATACATAAATCTGCGAGGTGTGACTGCACCTGAAATGCTGGTCTTTTAAAAGGTAGGCCTGGATATGAACAATTATAATCTTTGAGCGCAAACCTCAGTGCCCTATTCGCTCTTATGTTATCTGCCATCTGCATTATCACAGTCATCTGCTTCGGCATATCACACTTATTTTTCTCAGGGTGTAACATTTCTGAGGTTATTTGTTGTGTTTTCCACACTGACTGTAACTGCATACAAATCCAACAATCTCCTCCTACCTCATTCCTCAAAACACTTCTTTGCAGTAATGCCAATGCACATACATAATTTCCTTCACACTTAGCTTTCGCTGCCCTAACTTCCTTCATACCAACATTCATATCTGATTTCATAATAAATTCTATATCGGTTGGTGAAACATCACGCGGCGTATTAACTGGATTCGGAAAAAGTCCCTTCATTACCTCTAGTATTGTCAAGTCGGGTTCTGGATGGATTACATTAATCTGTACTTCTTGATAAGCATCCCTATTCTCTCTAGCCCATGCACAATAATATAACCCAGCATCAGTGAGCTTAACGTTGTATATAGTAACGTTTAACAAGCACATATGTTGTATCTTCTTGTCGTCCCAAACAATCTTATCTACTATGCTCACTTGAAATCGTGGATCTGTACCCTCTAAGACCTCTTTCGTCAATTGAACAATAAGTTCGTCAAATGCAAGAAGAGTTTCTACAATTGAACACTGCGTGAAACTCTCTAGTGGCGGATAATCCATCAATTTGGCCCTTAATGCGTACAGGGTTGTGTAAGGAGTTAGCACTGCTTGGCTCAATGGACCACCTATCTTCTAGCCTCGGATAACCCCCACCTCACTATAAGAGGTAGTTCCTTCCTCATCTTAATCAGTGTTTTTCCTCCTCCCTGTTAAGCATTAAGGTGAATCCCCTTTTCAGGATTCAATTTTAAATTGGAGCTTTCCTGCTCTCCTGTAGAATACTGCTTTACTCTTGAGGCGTGTATCCACTGTGGCTGGTAGTCCGTCAGAACTCCCGTCCTGGTTATTGCAATCACAGTGGCTGGTCCAAGATACTTCGGCTCTCCTATCCTCGTCGGCTTCAGACTTTTGATCAGCACACTCTGGCCTGGAACAAAAGGATGAGTAGGCTTTTCTGAGGGGAGAGGAAGACATAAAGAAACATCAGCACATATAGAGTTAAGTTTTTCTATTAAGGAAGTCACGTAGTCCTCCTGTATCACCTCCAGGTCTCCTAAAGAAGCAATGCCTGCGCGGCCTTTGACCCATGGGGTCGGGAAAGGCCTACCCATTAGTATTTCAAATGGTGATAGTTTAGTGGTGGAAGATGGAGTCATTCTTATTTCTGTTAACACTGCTGGTAGCAAATCTACCCATTTTTTCCCCGTTTCCAGGACGGCTTTTGTCAGTCGTCCCTTAATGGTTTTGTTTAAACGTTCCACGTTCGAACATGATTGCAGATGGTACGGTATGGAGAAATGCCAATCGATGGACAATGCTTTGGCCAAAAACTGCGTAACCCTGGACGCAAATGGCGTCCCATTGTCACTCTCAATGGTAGTAGGTATACCAAATCTGGGAATTATCTCTTTAGTTAGAATTTTAACCACGGTCTTAGCGTCCTCTTTCGCACATGGGAACGCTTCTGGCCACTTTGAAAATCGGTCTACTATAACCAGAAGGTACTTTAAATTACCTATTGGTGGCATATGCGTAAAATCGACCTGCACATGCTGAAAAGGTGCTTCTGGGTGCAGTAATGCTTCATGTTTAATCGGTCTGTGTGGGTTTACCTTAGCACACGTAAGACACGAGTCTAGAATGAGCTTGGCTGTTTTATGTACATCTGCGATGCAGTACAAACGATTTATTACTTGTACTACTTTTGCACAACTCGTATGCGACAAACCATGGTAATGCCTAATGAGGATTACCAATCCTAACTTTGGGAGTGCTATTCTGTGAGGGATGAAATTCCCTTTTCATCCCTCACAATACCATCTTTGTCTGGTGCACACCCGTGTTTACTCCAATGTTCTAAGTCAGTTTGTGTCGGTTGACTTTGCAGAATCTTAATGTCAATTTCAGGTAGATTAGTTATGTGCACAGACATAGTTACCTGACTTTTGTTACCCATATCAAATGGAGGTTTAATCTGGGCTTTTGCCGCTTGTTTTGCAGCCTCATCTGCTTTTCTATTTCCTACAGCTTGTTCATCATCTCCTGCTGCGTGACCTTTCACTTTTACAATGGCTACTTCGGCAGGTAGCTGTACTGCTTCAGTTAACTGTCCTATTAGGTTTGAGTGCGCTATTGGTTTACCATCTGCTGTCTTAAAATCCCTAGCTTCCCATGTTCTGGCAAAGTGATGCACTACCCCCCATGCATACTTTGAATCAGTATAAATTGTTACCCGTTTTCCCTCCATCAGCTTACATGCTCTTATTAACGCTACCAATTCTGCAGCTTGTGCTGAATTATAGTCTAAGGCATAAGCTTCTATTGTTTCCCCAGTTTCTGACACCACAGCATACCCACAAAGGTAGACACCATCAAAAGGTTTTGAACATGATCCATCAACATATATGTGCTCCCCCCCATCCAGGGGCGAATCCAAGAGATCGGCCCTGGAAGAACATGAGGAAGTTAATTCAATGATACAATCATGACTTTCATTACCATCTATCATGTCAGCCATTCCAAGAACTCCTAATAAAGCAGGATTAATTGATGATGTTGGCTGAATGGTGAGGTTTTTTGTGGCCAGCAGAATTGCCTCGTAGCCTGAGCGTCGTTGCGCTGTCATGTGTTGCGTCTGCATATTGTGTAGGATTGCTCCTACCTGATGTGAAGTATATACAATCATTGGATGCGACAGAACAATCTTTTCAGCCATCTGCACCACTATAGCAGCCGCTGACACAGCACGAAGACATGCTGGCATGCCTGCAGCTACATTATCCAATTTTTTAGACAGGTAAGCTACAGGTCTGTAGGTGGAACCATGCTGTTGCAGCAGGGCACCCATGGCCACCCCCTCCATCTCCCGGACATGCAAATGGAACTCTTTTTGGAAACTGGGGAGTCCCAGGGAAGGGGCCGTGGTGATGGCCTTCTTCAATGCCGTGAAGTGCATTTCTGCCTCGTCAGTCCAGTTTAACGGCGTTTTAGGTGGAGCTTTGTGGTCGATTAGACTTCTCAGATACTTGTCATGTATCGCACAGTCAGGTATCCAGGATCTACAATAGTTCACGAGTCCCAAAAAGCTTTGAAGCTGCTGCACAGTTTGTGGGGACTTCATCTTCCTGATCATCTGGACCCTGTCAGTGGAAATCGCTCGCAAACCTGGCATTATTATGTGTCCCAGGTATGTTACCTTAGGCTGGACCCACTGGAGCTTTTCTTTCGAGGCTTTAAACCCAGCTTGTGCAAGGACGTTGCAGACGATGATGGAGGCTTTCTCACAGTCCTCACGCGTTTCCGAAGAAATTATCATGTCATCTGCGTACTGGAGGACACAGACTGTGGAAGGCAGGTCAGTCATTTTGGCCAGTGTCCTTTGAACAGCCGCCGAGAAGACTGCGGGGGAGTCCACGTAGCCCTGGGCAAGGCGTATCCATGTATATTGTGCATTTTGGAAAGTAAATGCTAGAATCGGCTGTGTCTCTGGATGCACAGGGACAGAGAAGAAAGCTGCACACAAATCAATAACCGTAAAATACTTATGCATACATGGTATAGAATTGATAACAATTTGAACATCAGGCATAATTGGTGCTAATGGCATTATCAATTTGTTTATGGCCCTCAAATCTTGAGTCAGACGCCATGTTTTTCCATCAGCTTTTACCACCGGATTAATTGGTGTGTTGTATGGCGAATGAGTCGGCACGAGGACACCCTGCTGGACAAAATTGTCAATCAATGGTTTAATACCAAGTTCCTTGTCTTTGGACAAAAAATATTGTTTAATATAGACTGGCTGTTTAGTTTTAAGCTTTGCTTTATACGGTTCCATGTCAATAAAACCTGTTTCATCTTTATATTGTGACCATAATGATGGATCAATCATGGTCTCTACCATTGGTGGTATGTCAGCCTTGGATTCAGCTGGTTGTGGTTCACTGGGTTCTTCCCATGTAGGCAAAGGATTCAAAGGACATGCAATGTCAGTTCCTGAAATTCCCACAGAGTTAACTATTTGATTAGAAATGGGACCCTTATAATGCGCAGAGGTCATAGATGATCTGTCTGCCCCTGTATCAAAAAGGAAAGTTTGAGGTTGACCATGCACCATTATTGTAAAATATGGTAATTCTTCACCATGATTTGAAAATGTAAGGGTCATCATAGATAAATCGGAACTGACATCACTCTGTAGGCATCCCTATTGTTGTTTATTATCCCATGTAGTTGGGTATTGGGCTGATGTTAAGCCTCTCTGCTGTGGCCTGTCTCTACCCTGCTGTGGCTGTGGCTGTCTTGTTTGAAACTTCCTCTTTATCCAACCTCTTTCTCTTTGACCTTCTGACCGACAGAAGCGCTGTATGTGCCCGGGTCGGCCACATAAATAGCACACTATTCTGGTGTTTTTTGGTTGCACCAATCGTGGTTTCACTTCTACTCCCTGGCCATACTGAATCCCTTTCACTTCCTGGCCTGTAAACATCGCAGCCTCAGTTTTAGCTACAAACCCTCCAGAGGAATCTAGTTCCCTAACTCGCTTCCCTAAAGCATCTATCTCCATGTCAAACAGATTTGTAGTTGTAATTCTGATTAGTTGAGCTTGCTTGCATTGCATGTTGTTCAAGAATGTATTAATAAACAAAGCCCGCATTTCAGCATTCAGTGGGAGTTTAGACTCCTCTACCCAGGCCTTTTTAAACCATAGGTAGAAATCAGAAGCTGATTCTTTAGGTTTCTGCTTTGTATTTGCAGCAAATGATAGATCTTGTCTGTTCCCCATTCGTTTATCTAGAAAAATTCTCAGTTCTTTAAAGAACGTGTCATGATTTTCAGACTTCTCCCAAAAAAACTCATGAGGGCTAGCAGCTGTAGCTGTGCCTGATATTTTATCATTCTCATAGCATAATGTTGGACATTCAGTAATCAACATTGATTCAGTGACATCTGCCTCTAGCGTTCTCGCCAGAACCGCCCTATAATCTGCACCAGTAAAGTGAGCATACCTTGTATGCGTTTGCAGAATAGTCACAAATTTGCTGGGGTTCTGAGGAGAACTTTTGCATATTGCTTCCATATCTGCCATTTTTATAGGCTTAACGGTCATTGCGTTACCAGCTCTTAGCCATACCATTGCACCGTTGGATCTCTCATTGAACACTTCCATTTCACTGCTAACTTTAGCAGATTTTGCAGTTTCTGTGTTCATCTCTGTCATTTTAGATTTAGGTGCAGATGGTGCTGTAATTTTAGGCGTGTAGTAGGGTGGGGGTTTATCCCCTATGGGGCAGTTTTGTCTTGCCACATAAGCAGCCACCCGTTTTTTCTCTGGGCCCTGGTCCCAAACTTGTTTCATCTCTTTCCATATACCATAACTCTTATTCATATAGTTGTAATCCCAATTAGGATCGCCCCAGCCCTCTTTGACTAGACTTTTAGCCAACCGCATGCCCTCATCTGTAAATGAACCCTCTCGTGGATACGGTATTTCAATTTGCGGTTTCATTTTTTCTGACCATCCTGCCTGATTATTTCTGTACATAAAATCAACTGGCGTTTCCCCCAGTAGCGGTCTCGATACTGAACCCCCCATCTTCCACTTTTAGGAGTTAGTATTAGCGGTTAGTAAACACAAATTCTCTGCACTTTATTGCTCAACCTCAATTGTAGTACATGTATCGTATTGTGACTTTGGGTGATGGTCCTATATTTCGGCTCACACAAGACTTTACGTCCTGATCGCCGCTAAATCACCTTCTTTTGTTTGGGTGCTTCCCTATTTCTTTTGGGCTTTCGCCAAACCGTTCAGCTCCCACTGAACCGCATTCGGGTCGCCCCTAAAGCACCTTCTTTTTGTCACAATATATCAACATGCAGTAACAATTGGAAGAAAAAAAAATTCACAAATATGTGATTATTAATAATTTCCTTATTTTGTTCTTCCAGCGAAATAATTTACGCAGCCGTGATCCAAAAATACGGTGTGATCAGTACCGTATATCCAAATCACTCACCACGCTAATAGTTACCACGTAACTACTGTTGCCAGCTGAAGTGTTACAACAATGGAACCGAATTTCCACTAACGACTAGTGATTTCCTAATCACTCACCACGTTAATAATTAACTTAAAATTACTGTTGCCAGCCGAAGTGATACAACAATGGAACCGAATTCCACTAGCGACTAGTGATTTCCTAATCACTCACCACGTTAATAATTAACTTAAAATTACTGTTGCCAGCCGAAGTGATACAACAATGGAACCGAAGTTCCACTAACGACTAGTGATTACCCAAAACTAGGAACCTACAAGGGGCAAGCGCTGTATTTCCTTTAAGAAATATCAAAAACACTTACCCCCTTTATCGTAGGCTTCCTGATCCCCGGCGCGTCTTTCCCACTCGATCTCGGGACAGTGTTCCCGGTTCGTAGGGAGATTAGGGAAATAATTCCCCCCCTTCGTGGACGAGCCCCCAACTGTTAGAATTTAATATCTAACTTGATTAACTGCCGAGATTCGATTTTAGTTGAGCGATGGAGCACAGAGTTAGGATCCTGGACCATTGAGACAACCACACACAGAAAAGGTGTAATTCACTCAAAGGCACTTTATTAAGGAATACTTCAACATTTATATGGTAAATATGAAGAAGTGAAATCAAACATCACACCCTTCAGGAAACAACAGTACATCATGTCCTATGATTCTCTAGGCTAGACTTATGTCATGTCTACTTTTCAGGTTAGTATGAGAAGGGCACAGGAGGTCAGGATTATTACAATCTCACAAGTCTAAAATAGAGTAACATCATGTTTACTCCCAATTTCCTGACAGGAGACTTGTCAATCAATACATTTCTTAGAAATTCAAAAGTAATGCGTTACTTTACTAGTTACTTGAAAAAAGTTTATTGTTACGTAACTTGCGTTACTTGTAATGCATTACCCCCAACACTGCTGATGAGCTAACAAGTAAATTACCTACAGCTGATGATAATCAGTACAGAGAAGACTGAACAAAGGACAAAGAAATAGAGTTCATAGCATGTGCAGTGGAAACGGAGAGTGCCGTCAAGTAGACAGTCTAGGGCACGACAACTAAACACTGTGACATTACCCCTCCTCTAAGGAGCGGATACAAGACGCTCCACCTGAAAACACAAAAGTTCAGGAGGGAGGTGGAAAGGAGGCGGATCAGGGGGAGGGATGGCGGGCCGGGCCCGTGTAGCGGAAGAGGGCCCGGAGGCAGAGGAAGACAAAGGTGCCAGGACGAGGCGATAGAGCAAGAGGCCAGGGCGGGGCCAGCAGGGCAGGGCCGGCATGGCAGGAGGCCAGGGCGGGGCCGGCAGGGCAGGAGGCTTAGGTGGGACGGCCTCTAGGCCAGCAGCAGGCTTTAAAGTGGTCTCTGAGGACTCCCTGACTGGAGCAGGCTCTGGAGCAGATTCTGGAGTGGACTCTGAACGCTCCCCGACTGGAACAGGTTCTGAAGTGGATTCTGAAGACTCCTGGACTGGAGTGGACTCTAAAGCAGCCCATGCTCGTAGAACAGCCAAGAGGTTAAAGGCAAAGGTGGCCTTCTTGATTACCACAGACACCATGAAATTGGGCAGCTCAGTAGCAACATCTGAAACAACCAGTCGGGTCCTTCGGGACCACCGGACTTGAGACCACCGGAGTCGGGTCCTCCCGGACCACTGGACTAGAGACCACCGGAGTTGGGTCTTCCAGGTCCACTGGACTTGAGACCACAGGAGTCGGGTCCTCCCGGGCCACCGGACTAGAGACCACAGGAGTCGGGTCCTCCAGGACCACCGGAGTCGGGTCCTCCAGGACCACCGGAGTCGGGTCCTCCGGGACCACCGGAGTCAGGTCCTCTGGGACCACCGGACTAAACACCACCAGAGTCTGGTCCTCCAGGACCACCAGACTTGAGACCACCGAAGTCAACTTAAGTGGCATCCTCTTCTCGCCCTTCGCTTCTCAGTGAGAGTGAGAAGGCCAGGGCTGAAAATCCCTGCGAAAGTGTTCTAGTTGGCCATTCGCTCCTTCCTGATGGCAGGAGGGGTAATCCGAATGTCCATACTCCCAATGAAGGAGAAAAAAACTAAACAAAAACAAAACTGCTGGATCTAGAACTGCCTGCAGTATCCTGTCATGGAATGTCTTCAGGAGAACCATATAGATCCAAGTGCAGTTTAATAATAGTGGTCAAACAATAATCCAAAAACAACACAAAAGGCAAAACATAGCTAAAAAGTAATCCATAGAGACAGGGCAACAGAAACACAACGTAACATGTCCAATACTGCAGCAACAAAAGACAAAGTGAGTATGGTATAAATACTGATGAGCTAACGAGTAAATGACCTACAGCTGATGATAATCAGTACAGAGAAGACTGAACAAAGGACTGTGGGAAATAGAGTTCATAGCATGTGCAGTGGAAACGGAGAGTGCCATCAAGTAGACAGTCTAGGGCTCGACAACTAAACACTGTGACAAAACTGGGCAATTGTTGCTACTTATGCAAATTGCATGTAAATACTGACAAGCTTGCGGGCAGTATAAATGCGGCGAGAGTGACAATTTTCTTCTTCACACTGCCATCATCGCACCAGAAGATATTTCTTCACTAGAACTTCTTCACAGCATCCAATGGCACCATCTGTTGAATTTGTGTGGTCCCATTGATCCACTGGACCCGCACAAGCACTGACACATGCTGAGACTACATTCTCTGAGTCTGTCTCTGTTTGAGCAATGAAATCCTATCGATACAGTGTTACTCGCCCTCCCTCAGACACTAGGTTTAACAGACATTATTTTGTGGTGCCCAAGAGAAATGGGGGACTCAATGCTCCACAGGTGCTTCCTGAGATTTTCGTTTCGAGGGCACAGCATACCAGTATTCAGTTCCCCCTTTCGGGCTGACTTTAGCCCCACGTACATTCTCAAAGTGCATGGATGCGTTACTTTCCCCTATCAGAGTGAGCGGTATACACATTCTAAATTATCTCGACGATTGGCTGATTTTAAGAGATGTGTTTATCAGTCATATGAACATGCTGCTTCACCATCTAGAGTCCTTAGGACTGGGTGTGAATATGCAAAAGAGTGTGTTCACCCCGAGTCAGTCTATAACATATCTAGGAGTGTGTTTCCATTCGGTGGAGATTAGTCCCTCCGAGTAAGCTGGAAAGTGGGTTTAACAGACACTATTTTGTGGTGCCCAAGAGAAATGGGGGACTCAATGCTCCACAGGTGCTTCCTGAAATTTTAGTTTGAGGGCACAGCATACCAGTATTCAGCCCCTTCAGGCTGACTTTTAGCCCCCCCCACGTACATTCTCATGCCCGCCTTCAATGCCACTGTGAGACTTGGCACTGGTTCTGAAAGCTATCTCTGTACCCCCTTTTGAATCCTTGGGATGTGGTGTTTTGAGGGAGCACTCCCTCAAAGCTGCTCTGTTTCTTGTCCTTGCTTTTGGCCAAGAGCATAGGAGATTTGCACCCGCATTCTGTGGATAAGGATTGTACACACTTTGGACTTGCTAAGTCGTCAACCTCGAATGACACAGAGGCTTAAAGCTTCATTTGCCCTGATAGGACTTTGAGGACAGTTTATCTTCTATGCCATATATATTCACACTGCTGATTTAAAACAAGCAGGCAGTTCTTTGAGTACTTGCGTGCCATTTTGCCATTGCATTACTCTGCACGCCCCGTTTTGGATTGATCGTTTATGACTGACTGTGTTTGTTGTCTGATTGCATGAACTGAACCGTGATGTCTGTACCATGACTGTTCATGACGAATAACATTTATATTGCTCTATTAAGGGACACAAAAGATGATATTTCGAAGAATGCTGGGAAATCAAATAACACTGAAGCCATTGATGTCCACCAGACATTTCCCAAAATATCTTTGTTTATGTTTCACAGAAGTAATACGTTTTTTGAACAACATAAAGTTAAGTAAATGATTATGTTGCGAGCATGGCAACAAGGGCTATCAACCAGTTTTCCCCTCTGGGATGATGGCAACGTCACAGAAACAGCACTGAAACACAAAATAAAAGCTAAGGGCACATAAACAGTTCACTGAACATCTAGCAACCTGTCATCATCTTGGTAAAAACAGCGTGTTGAGTAAGTGCTGGTTTATTAGACAGGCAACTGCCATGTATTTTTGTTGATACTTTTTTTTTAAATTTGCGATGTAGTGATAAAACAGTTACCAGAATTAAATGTTCTGATGACAAGCTTTGCATTTATAAACCATATATTTAGATACACAGACAACTGAAGGCAAAATGCCATTTAACTATTTATACAATCAAGCGTTTATATATCTAAAATGTTGTATGTACTTTTGTCATAGTGGAATGCAGTAGTACCAGATGATATGTTATTAATGACAATGATAAGTCTGTTTGTTACTCTAAACAAATGATTTTGCAGGGCAGCCAATGGAAAACCTGACTTTCACAAACAGCATTCTCCTCGTGGAGGGACTGAAAGTTACACCTCAGTCTTCTTATCCTGTTTTCATCCTGCTTCTTTTGGTTTATGTCTTTATTATGGTTTCTAACATTGGACTCATAATTCTGATTTCAAAAGAGAAGAATTTACATCATCCTATGCACTTTCTGTTCTGTAATTTGCCACTGAATGATATAATGGGGACCACTGTCATTTTGCCACGCTTAATGCAAGACATTTTCAGAGAAACTTCAGAGCGATATATGACATATGCAGAATGTGTTGTTCAAGCATATTTCGTGCATGTTTTTGCAGTAGCATGCCACTATGTCCTGATGATCATGGCCTTTGACAGATATGTGGCTATTTGCAATCCACTGCGATACACAGCTATAATGACCAATAAAATGGTGGTTAAACTATCAGCATCAGCCTGGGGCCTGTCAGTATTCATGGTTTCAGTTCTGTTAGGTCTCACTATACGTCTGTCTCGCTGCAGATCCAAAATCGAAAATCCTTTCTGTGACAATGCATCACTGTTTAAACTGTCCTGTGAAAATGTGGTTGTTAATAATGTCTTTGGAATAATTTATACTGTGATTGTTTTTACCTTCTCACTTGGGTCTGTATTTATAACATATGGTAAGATTGCTGCTGTATGCATAACAAGCAAAAACAAATCGCTGAACAGTAAAGCTGTAAAAACCTGTGGCACTCACATAGCTGTTTATATAATCATGTTTGTTTCTTGTGCTAGTTTTATTTTTCTTCATCGTTTTCCTGAATATTCTGAAAGCAGGAAACTAGCTAGTATAATGTTCCATATTGTACCGCCAGGACTAAATCCTTTAGTATATGGTTTACAAACCAAAGAAATAAGACAAAAATGTATACAATTTTGGTGTAGAAAAAAGGTTCATCCTTAATCAATGCTTTTTTTTAACAATATAACAACAAATATATACTTTAAATATACCTACTGTATTGTATTTTTGTAAATAATATACAAACATCTTTTTCTCTTAAGTTATTTCCAATATTCGATGCATTTTATCTGTGCTATTTTTTCCCTTTATTATCTGTGAGAATATTGGAAAAACAATGGCACTTTACCTTACACTATTTTTTTATTTATTTATTTATTTATTTTGTAATTAATAATAATTTCTCAGCATTTATTGTGTGTCTATTTGGCAATAGTTTACAATGAAAAGAATCAGCTGTATAGTACTTGTATATGAGGGTTATTTTAACTATGGAGAATATATAAATATAACCACAAGACAGTATCTATTTTGACTAAATGTTTCCATTTAGCTTTTAACATGTTAAGTCTGTCAATTTCCCTCCAGAATATTTATGAAGTGGTGGTTTATTTATGAAATAGCTTTGCTGCACTAATTGATCTACTGGTAGATTTTAAAATGGAATTAAGTTAATTATACTGTGGGGGTGTTAAAATGATTCTAAGGGCCCGACGATGGAGGGGGGCCCTCCGAGGGAATGAACACAATTTCTACCGAGGGGAACATGATTGCAATTTCTATCAAGTGGGACTTCCCCGAACGTGATCGCGATTTCTCCCGAAGGGGACCCGAGTGAATATGCTATCCAGTGGGCCCAAAAACCATAGCGGCACTTCTGACTGTTGTATAAAATTTTTGATTCGTACAGATCTTCTATATTTAACATTTTAAATACATAATTACCAGCACGTAAGTTGTAAGTCCCATAGTGAAAGGTAAAGTATTCCTCAGCTGTTTAATTTCCATGACCTCATTTCTTTGTCTCCAACATGAAATAAGAAATTTGATCTAATGTAAAAAATATCATAATATAATATATTATAGGGCTTTTAATAGCTTTTGAGCAATATTTATTTAACAGTGGGGAAAAAAAATACAAAGCACAATTCACTATAATTATTTAATAAATAAAGTGTTGAGTGTATAAACTGTATAAACATACTAGTAAACATATAGAAATATATGATGACTTACTCCAAAGTGACATATATAAAATACACTTTAACCTGTGAAAAGAGCTGTGAAAATTAGAATCTCGCATCATTATACAGTTAACTTGTTGTAATATGTGTCATATTCGGTTTACTTGGCAAATAAAACCAATAAACTAGTAATTGCAGTAATCAAGTCTTATGATGCACTGTATATTTCAAAATTCAAAGTGAAGCATGATGCTAACATTTTGCAGCCTTCACGAAAGATGGATAAAAAGGCTCACAGGTAACAAAAACCTTGAAAAAAAACAGCTTATACTGAAGGCAGTCTGCCAAAATGGCAGCTTTTGGAATGTTCTACTCTATGATGTAATAGGAATGGAAAGGTTGAGGACGTGAAAGGAAAGGATGTGATGTGAGGCCAAGTATGGTGACCCATACTCAGAATTTGTGCTCTGCATTTATCCCATTCAAGTGCACACACACAGTAGTGAGTAGTGAACAAACACACACATTTTATTGTAATATAAACAAACACATTTTATGTCACAACAGTTAAATATATGTCTGTATTGGAGGTTCAAATGCTAATAGCATTCATAATAACAGGTTAATTAGATGTTAATATGAATGCTTAATTAATGAACTACAATTAAAGTGAACCTGTTAACTTGTATAGCCTAGTTGTATGAATACCATACAATTTTAGTAAAATCTACAGCAGAACTGAGCTAAAACTATGCAAAAACTAGACTAAATCTAAGCAAGTCAGATGACAAATATATTACTAAAACTAAATTGTACTTCAGTCAAAAGACTGACTAAAACTATGTCACAATGTAGAGCATACATTGTAAAAATGTTTTTTAACAAATTAGTTAGGAACAAAAAAAACTGTCATCTGACTGGCTGGTAATATTAGTTACATAACACACATATATAATAGATAAAGGTAATAAGGACAGTTTCAAGATGCAAAAGTGCAAAAGGGCACCCACAGCGTTGTTCCTGGTGGGTGAATCCTTTGGGATTATTACAGTGTCACAGCAGCACCTTTGAACCAGGTATTTAAAGGTGAGGGCAAGTAAATACTTCTTCAGTTAGGTTTATATTACTAGTTAAGGTTTATATTACTTTCAAAATAATTATTTTGTTCCAGAAAACCTGACATCGATGTAGCAATAAATCTATTACACTTGTAATAGTGGAACACTTCTAGAGTAAGTATATATTGATTTAATTGACAACTACCAGTTTGTGGGATCTTTGGTTTACTTTACTGTTTTGCTTATTTATATATCTTATGAGTACTTCAAGTTGAAATGCTACTAATGAAATACTAAGTGGTTGTTTTTTTCTTCTCAAGTTTTGTGAAGAGCTGACAATGGACAACCTCACATTCAGACACAGCATTCTCCTCCTGGAGGGACTGAAAGTTACACCTCAGTCTTCCTATCCAGTTTTCATTCTGCTTCTCTTGGCTTATGTCTTTACAATGATATCCAATATTGGACTTATAGTTCTGATCTCAACAGAGAAGAATCTACATCATCCTATGCATTTTCTGTTCTGCAACTTGCCACTAAATGATATATTAGGGACTACTGTCATTTTGCCACGTTTAATGCAAGACATTTTAAAGGAAACTTCAGAGCGCTATATCACATATGCAGAGTGTGTTACTCAAGCATATTTTGTACATGTATTCATAGCTGCATGTCACTATGTGCTGATAATCATGGCCTTCGACAGATATGTGGCTATATGTAACCCACTTAGATATTCATCTGTAATGACCAATAAAATGGTGGTTAAACTATCAGCGTCAGCCTGGGGACTGGCAATACTTTTGGTGACAATTATGTTAGGACTCACTGTGCGATTGTCCCACTGCAGATCTAAAATTGAAAATCCTTTCTGTGACAATGCCTCACTGTTTAAACTGTCCTGTGAAAGTGTGGTCATAAATAATGTGTATGGAATTATTTATACTGTGGCTGTACTCTGCTTTTCTGCTGTATCTATATTTTTAACATATGTCAAGATTGCTGCTGTATGCAAAAGTAGCAAAAACCAAGCACTGAACAGCAAAGCTATAAAAACCTGCAGCACTCATTTAGCTGTTTATTTAATCATGTTTTTTTCTGGCGCTATCATGACATTTCTCCATCGTTTTCCTGAATATTCTGACAGCAGGAAACTATCTAGTATAATGTTCCACATTATACCACCAGGATTAAATCCCTTAGTATATGGATTACAAACCAAAGAGATACGACAAAAAATGGCTAAACTTTGGTGGAGAAAAAAAGTTAATTCTTTGTAATTTTCTTTGTAATGGGGGTGGGGGGGGGATTTATACAATACCTTTAGTACAATACCTTAGTTTTTTCTATATGTGATACTTTTCTCAAATTCTGTGCATAAACTTCTCTCAAATTATTTGTCTCCTTTTACTTTTATACAATTTGTTTAATACAATGACTGACATTTAGTCCATTTTATTTTTCAAATGAATGCATTTATGTATACAGTAACATCTATGTAAGCAAAACAAAAACCTACACAGATCATTGCATGTATCTATGTAATATATATATATACATATATATATATATATTCTTTCGTTCTTTTTATTTATTCCTTATTAAGCCTTTCTTCAGCCTCTCACAGCAAGGTATTGCAACATTTTTAGTATTCTGTTTCAGGGAAATTTCACCATTGTCGTGACATGTCTCAAAAGTCTGTGAAAAAATTAGTGTGAGTATTAACAATGTTAATAACAAAGTAATTATGTGAATGTTTTAAATGTAAAATGCTGGAGTGATTGTTGCAAACAAAAACATGTTCACATTGGCTAAAACTACACTATGTAACCTTTGGCCCTCTAATGGTCAAAAAATAAAACTGCATTTTGTGGATAAATCTTGTTTTAGTTGTCATGGTTTGCATTGCTGTGCAGAGGCATGTCCCAAATCTTTCATTATTATTATTATTATTATTGTTGTTGTTGTTGTTGTTGTTGTTGTTAATAAGCAATTTACACAGTTTATACCTTGTGTAGAGAGAAAAGTAACACCTCCACCCTTCAGAGTGTGCAAAAGGATAAAACCATAAAAGGAATCACACACACACACCTATATTCTCTGTAAAAACACAGCACACACACATTTTTGTGCTTAAGGCTTGTCTGACTCCTAAAGCTTTTTATATTCTTCATATTCTGTGCAGTGATCTGTTTACACCAGTGACAGATTACATTACAGGTCAGTATTTCTCCTACCTTCATTTTGGTTAGGTTTATTTTTACTTTTATATGGAACTTGAATATTCTTTTTTTTAACCTTATTAAATGTATACATAATTTTTTGTGTCAAATTCATGCATTTAATAATTAATACATTCAGTTAAAATAAGACATACACGGCTACCATTCAAATGAATGAACTAAATCCGTCTTTTCACTGCACTGGGAAATCACATACTCCTGAATAGGTACTAATTTAATAAGTAATTATTTTGCAACCCTTATGTGTTCTAATATGAATCTTTATAAAATGCCATTCCTCGCAGTGTTGACACAGGCAAGGCCCAATACAGAGGAGTAATCACAAAACATGTGCCTAACAATATTAGGCCCTTTTTTGCCCTTTTTATAGATTTATTAAAGTGTATTTGAATTAAGATTGGATGGATTTTTATGTATTTATTTATTTATTGTACTCATTAATATAAGTCATTTCTACTATTGAATGGCATATGTTCATACAATCATATTATATTCACAGGTTACATGCATGAAAAAAACTGTTTTACATACAATAGAAGCTATTAAAAAATAATAATTATAACAGAATTGGAATTATTAGAACTCTCTTTAAGATGATCAAAACAGCATTGTACATTGATAGTCTAAATGTGCCATGACAATCCAGGTTTGTGTTTCCAACTACAGTGTTATTTGTTGTTCAACTATTATTTATTATTATTTTTTTTAATCCTTCTTTACTGGTGATTAAATCTTGCTGGTGTGTGTCTGGCAATTTATGGGCACAGAAGAGAGTAATACAACTCTCTACATTCTGAGACATTCATGTTTTATCTTTATTTTTACTGTCCACAGTAAAACATCTCAGTGATATTCAAATATCTATTCAAATATAAATTAAACCACAGTTCTTTAAATGGTGTATTATTAATGTAACATTTCCACATCATGTGAATATTACAAAACAGTTGCTTTTTGTGTAATTATTGCTTGTTGTAAAGTTGTAAATTAAGCATATAATTTTAATAGTCTTAAAACATATATTAAATATAAAATAACTATATATCTAAATCTATATATCTTTGAAATATATCTAAAATAACATAATTTTTCTGGAATATAAATAGATAAATCAAAAAAACAGTACATGAAAAACAATTAAATTATAATGCCTTTAGAAATAGTAGGTCTGTTGATTTCTTGCACTACTGAAAATACAATGCCTTGGAGAAGTATTCTGTGCCTCTTTTTTTCATAAGTGAAAAAAAAGAAAAAAAAACTGCCTAATATGAATTATTTCAAAGATATTACTTATTTTTATTTTTACTTTTTACTTAAACAAAACAATATTTAGGCCTAAATTTAAGGTGTATGTATTTTAATTGCATATCACTAAATCTTCAATCTCATACATTGTAATGAATTTAATATTGCTTATTCCACAGCTAGTCATATTTTAACTGTTCATACTTTTTAACTGAATGAACTGAATTCATTTTACAATTAACAGGTTTATGCTGATTCTAAGCAACTGAAGGAACTGTTTTCCTGTTGCTTTTCGAGGCTAAAGTGCATCTACAAAATGCTCTCTTCATTGCATCTTGCAGTTCTTTATTCCTCAAGCTGTAAATGATGGGATTTAGCAGAGGTGTCAGCACAGAGTACAGTACAGCGATGACTATACGAACATCTGGGTCAAATCTAGCTACACGATATGAGATATACACAAAGGAGGCTGAAATGTATGAAATACAGACCACTGTCAGGTGGGACACACAAGTGGCTGCAACTTTGAGTTGCTGTGCCGTGCTCATTTTTCTCATAGCTTTGCCAATACAGACATATGAAATTAAAATGAGAAGGAACGTACTGAGAATTGCAATGAGGGCGTTTGTTAGGGAAAAAATGCCATTCCTGGTGGTGTCAACACAGGCAAGGCTCACTACAGAGGAGTGATCACAGAACATGTGCCTTACAATATTAGGCCCACAATAAGGCAGCTGAGTAGCCCAAATAGTTACAGGCATCACTATATAGGCTCCAAAACCCCAAGAAGCAAATATCAACACAATACAGCGCTTTTTGGTCATGATGCTCATGTACCGCAGGGGGTTACAGATTGCAACATATCGGTCAAAAGCCATCACAGTCAACAAAGCACGCCCTGTCACTCCAGTTGAGAGAAAAAAATACATCTGTAAAAAGCATCCTGTCTTAGAAATGGTTTTGACCTCAGTCAGGAACACTGACAGCATTTTGGGAATAGTCACTGACGTGTACACAATATCAGAAAAGGACAAATTATGAAGGAAGAAATACATAGGAGTGTTGAGCTTGGGGTCGGTTCTAACAAGGTATATGATCATGCTGTTTCCACTCAGAACAAAAACATAGACAGTAAAGAAGATGGGAAGCATGTATCTGTCCTTCAGTCCGTCAAGGATAAAATATTCCACAGGCCTGCTGGTGTTCATTGTGCTGATATGCAAGCATGCAGATCCTGACCTGGTCAAGAAAATATATGTGAGAAACAACAGTAAAATTTATTCCATAATGTGCACCTAATGCAATAATGCTGCACATTGGTGGTGATGGTCTGTATGCAGTTTTATTCTACATCTTGAAAAAAAATGCTTTAAAGTATATGCACTCCCCTAAAAAATAGTAGACCTTTACAACAGTTTACGCAAATTCACACTGTTTTCTTCTGTTTTCAGCAAAGAACCATTTTGGGTTCCACAAATAAACTTTCAATGAGCAGGTCTTAAAAGAAAAATCTTTTGATAATCTAAAGAAACTTCTTCCACTATAAAAAGGTTCTTCGTATAAGTGTCAGTGCCAATAAGGAGCCTTTATATTGAAGAGTTTACATTCCATTGTGTTATATATAGCTAATAATAAATAATATTATGCTTCAGATGTGCCAGAAGTTTAGATTTTTCACTGCATTTAAAAGAAAGAAAGAAAGAAAGAAAAGTGTTTAAATATTAAAAATGTGTGACAGTTTCTGGGTGTGTAGAGAAATTCAACTAACCTTACAATAAAATATGAAATGAAATGAAGTCAGTACAATACATAATTATCATTCAAAACACAGTTAAATTCTGCAGTTTAGTCAGAAGAGTCAGAGACAGCTGAGAGTAGGTAGGTCAGTGTTGTCACGCTGGTGTCGTCCTATGTGGTAAAAATTAAACACAAAAGGGGCTTTAAATGCAGTCAGTTTGATGTATGCATCGTGTTTTTTTTTTTATTATTTTAATTAGCCACTTTCAATACCTAGATAATGTTGTGCATTCTGTATCCTTGACAACATCTCTCATGGTGCATCATTAAGAATAGCAACTAACAGTTAGATTAGTTTTATTGGTTTCATGACTAATAATATATGCTTATATACAAATCACATTTTTTGGTAAATTATACAAATTAACAAAACATAAATTAACCAAAGAAAGAAAGTAAAAAATGTGTAACAAGTAGCCTTTTTATATAGTTACATATCTTTTCATATTTTGGAATATATTTATTTATTTATTTATGAATTTAGTTATAAACATGTTTTAAATATATATACCTAAAATTAAGATTATCCTACATCTAAGCAAAAAATATTTTGCATAAGATAGTCAATGGGGACATTCAATTTCAGGCCTAATTTATATCTTGATCTAGTCCATTTATTTTTTAGTGTGGCAGATTATGGCAAGTGGGACATTTACTAAGACTCTTGCTCCACCTAGTGTTGAAGAAGAAAAGTAACTTAACTGAAAACGCTATATTAACAAGGTGGAAACAATCAATATATTTAATACACTAAAAGAATGTTTGTAAAATCTGAGGTAAAAAAAGATTGTTGTAAAATACTTCACACATAATTACAAATTGAGGACCATTCTGATTAGCATGATTAAACATCATGAGGTAATTAGCTGTATTTAATTTCTTGTATCAGTTGAATAATAACATTTAACTCCTTCCACTGCCATTTAAATGAAGTTAATTTGATGCCACTGCTACCACGGGATTGGAGTTGAACCTGAAAGAAACTGCTGAACCTGAAAGAAAGAGCTTTTGAAAGATTATGTGAGCAGTGATTCATGCTTCACCCCAAGTTTGGCCTTTTGAGCGGCATATTGTAAATACATCTGTCAGTTTGACTGCCTGTTTGAGAAGGATCTTCTATCTGACCTTCCCCCAAACTATCCTGCCATGACACGCATGAGTACTCTTGATTACTGGAATCAAAGCTTCTCCTGCGTCAGCAAGAAATGTGGCACTGCAATCAAGTCAAAACTGCAAGGCCAGACACCAGCTTCCCCTGCAAAATGCACTGTTAGTGATGAGGAAACTCTCAAGGTGTAGCTTGAAAGTACCTGCATAACCATTATATTCATATTCTTAATGAGAAAACATCTTTCAGCTCCAGGAATGTCAAAATATACATTATCTTTTTAAAAGGTTTGTGTCAGTAGGATTTATTAATGTTTAAAAAAAAAAAAATCTTATGCTGACCAATGCATAGTAATATCGTGAAATATTATTATTTTAAATATATTTTAATAAGATATTTTGTAGATATTTTTGAAGAATTTTGGTAACCAAATACTTAACGTCAATAGCTACCAAGAACTACCTGACTAGCAACATTCCTCAAAATATTTTCTTTTGTGTTCAGCAAATGAAAGTAACTCTACGTTTGGAACAAAATGAGCGTGAGTAAATGATGAAAGAAGTTTCACTTTTTGGTGAACTGCACCTTTAATATCAATTATTAATGCATATTCAGAAAGTTTCAGGAAGGCTCTGTTATCTGAGAAATTGTTTGATAAGCTTCATCTTGTGTGATGAATGCAGTTTTTATAGCTCTACCATCCCTCCTGAGGTCTCTATTGAAGCCAAGAGCTAATTAACCTTACCATTGCTGTGAAAGCACACAGAGCAAAAGGTTAAATGGTGTGGTGTAAGAAATAATGAATATTTAATATCGTGATTTGATGATTTATGGTAAACTTGGCCCCTATATCAAATCCTTCATTGCGACTACGAACTTATTAATATTCATTAACGAAATCAATTGCATCCGCTCCTTAAAAGGGATTTAAAAAGGACTGAAAGGGTTAATTGCATAAATCAAAACAAACTATTAAAGGTGATGAGCATTTAGTTCAGTCCTTTTTTGGGAAGTATAAGATGATATTTTCCATGTATCAGAGGCGGTGTCTTCTTTACTGAGAATTTTGATGGATTTACAGTCTATTAAGGTTCTGTTTTGCAGATTCATAAAAAAACATTTGATTAATTCCGATATCAAATGTTTCTCAATATCATCCTCTGCCTGGTACAAATACACTAGCTAAGCATTACTAAACAATTAAACACCATAAGCATTTAGCAATATTGTGCATACAGCAGTGCATACAGTATTATATTTATATACTATTTGTATATTATAATTACATTTACATATTATATAATATATTTACATAAATTTACATATGTACAAAAATCAGGCAGTAGTTTATGGTTCACATGCACTAACAGTCAAAACCTTATAGGTAAGGATCTCCTCTCTACTTTTTATTATTATTATTATTATTATTATTATTTTTAACATTGGAAACATCATGTTTAATACTGTAATATTCCTGCTTTAAACAACTGAGAGCAGTATTAGTAAGAACATTTAACAATCTAAGTGTATCCATGTCATAAAAATCCTGGTTGACTGTTTGCTTGTCTTTTGGCTTTAGAGGTCTATTTTCCGTACAGTCAGTAACAACAATGTTGTACATTAGTTTGATTCTACTGACACTTTGAAAAATCATTTACCTAACATTAATGTAAGAAATTAATTTACATATTTAATTTAATTACTTATTTAACAAACACAATAAAGCATTTCATTTTTGCTTTAGATATTTTAAATTTAGATTTTTTAGATTTTTATTTTGCTTTAGATTTTTTTCCAGTTTGGCATACACTCTTTTTTATATTGCAGCCATTTGCTAAAATCATTTAAGTTCACTTTTTTTTCCTCATTAATGTACACACAGCACCCCATATTGACAGAAAAACAGAATTGTTGACATTTTTGCAGATTTATTAAAAAAGAAAAACTGAAATATCACATGGTCCGAAGTATCCAGACCCTTTGCTCAGTATTTAGTAGAAGCACCCTTTTGATCTAATACAGCCATGAGTCTTTTTGGGAAAGATGCAACAAGTTTTTCACACCTGGATTTGGGGATCCTCTGCCATTCCTCCTTGCAGATCCTCTCCAGTTCTGTCAGGTTGGATGATAAAGGAAAGGAAAGGTCATGACGTGTGGCCAAGTATGGTGACCCATACTCGGAATTTGTGCTCTGCATTTAACCCATCCAAGTGCACACACACACACAGTAGTGAGAAGTGATCAAACACGCGCACACACACACACCGTGAACACACACCCGGAGCAGTGGGCAGCCATACTGCTATTGCTGCGGCGCCCGGGGAGCAGTTGGGGGAATCGGCGCCTTGCTCAAGGGACTCACCTCATTCGTGGTATTGAGGGTGGAGAGAGCGCTGGTTATTCACTCCCACCACCTTCAATCCCTGCTGGACCTGGGACTTGAACCCGCAACCTTTGGGTTATAAGCCCGACTCCCTAACCATTAGGCCACGGCTGCCCCCCCCCCCATAAACGTTGGTGGACAGCCATTTTTAGGTCTCTCCAGAGATGCTCACTTGGGTTTAAGTCAGGGCTCTGTCTAGGCCATTCAAGGACAGTCACGGAGTTGTTGTGAAGCTACTCCTTCATTATATTAGCTGTGTGCTTAGGGTCATTGTCTTGTTGGAAGGTAAACCTTCGGCCCAGTCTGAGGTCCTGAGCACTCTGGAGAAGGTTTTCGTCCAGGATATCCCTGTACTTGGCCTTCATCTTTCCCTCGATTGCAACCAGTCGTCCTGTCCCTGCAGCTGAAAAACACGCCCACAGCATGATGCTGCCACCACCATGCTTCACTGTTGGGACTGTATTGGACAGGTGATGAGCAGTGCCTGGTTTTCTCCACACATACCGCTTAGAATTAAGGCCAAAAAGTTCTATCTTGGTCTCATCAGACCAGAGAATCTTATTTCTCACCATCTTGGAGTCCTTCAGGTGTTTTTTAGCAAACTCCATGCGGGCTTTCATGGTCACCTCACGGTCACCTCTCTCACCAAGGCTCTTCTCCCCCGATAGCTCAGTTTGGCCGGATGGCCAGCTCTAGGAAGGGTTCTGGTCGTCCCAAACGTCTTCCATTTAAGGATTATGGAGGCCACTGTGCTCTTAGGAACCTTAAGTGCAGCAGAAATTTTTTTGTAACCTTGGCCAGATCTGTGCCTTGCCACAATTCTGTCTCTGAGCTCTTCAGGCAGTTCCTTTGACCTCATGATTCTCATTTGCTCTGACATGCACTGTGAGCTGTGAGGTCTTATATAGACAGGTGTGTGGCTTTCCTAATCAAGTCCAATCAGTATAATCAAACACAGCTGGGCTTAAATGAAGGTGTAGAACCATCTCAAGGATGATCAGAAGAAATGGACAGCACCTGAGTTAAATATATGAGTGTCACAGCAAAGGGTCTGCATACTTAGGACCATGTGATATTTCAGTTTTTCTTTTTTAATAAATCTGCAAAAATGTCAACAATTCTGTGTTTTTCTGTCAATATGGGGTGCTGTGTGTACATTAATGAGGAAAAAAAATGAACTTAAATGATTTTAGCAAATGGCTGCAATATAACAAAGAGTGAAAAATTTAAGGGGGTCTGAATACTTTCAGTACCCACTGTATATATATACAAATCATTAGTATGAGAACTGTACAGATTTTTATGCATGAGCCCCTTGATGTCTTTCACATCAAACATTCAGACAGCTTTCCCAATAATAAGTAAACTCATGAGGAAGACCATGATGAAGAATATCCACATAAAAAAGCGATCCATGACCTTGGCGACTTTCCGCCACTCCCCATTTCGTCTCTGTGTAGCTCTCTGTTCGTGAAAAAAGTTAGTGATGTACTCGATATTCTTCAGGATGTTTTGCTGATGGAATAAACACTGACTGATTCTTTCCCAAGTGCTCCGCTCTCACTCACTCTCTCTGCTGTAGCTCCAGCAACCTCTCCATGGTCAGTACCCACACAGGTACCATCTATCCAGCCAGTATGGCGTTCTTTTCCTTGCCGTGGTGATATGGGTGGACTGATATTTTCATTTAATTGATCTTTTATCTTCTGTGAACACCCTTCACTGGCTGAAACGCCTCGTACCCTCATAGCGAAGTCCTCGCCCCTAGTCTGGCCATTTAAAGTGAAGTTGCTTCCCTTCTGCACAGGTTTGTCTGTGTGCACAGACAGGCAGCTCTCTCCCATATCATAGACAAAGCAAATTCGAGCCAAGTAGTGCAGGATAAACCGATGCGCCCATGCAGGAACAGGTTGAGCCTCTGGTCCACAGTGGTGATGTTCATTATGAAGATGGTCAAGGCTGTAGAAGCTGTAATCATTGTCATTGTGGCGATGTAATATTTCCCTGTGGAAACAGTGAGACTGATGAACATAGATAGCAGACTTCATTCCAAAGCTATTAGCAATGAATAGATGTTTAAAAGTACTTGTAACTTGAGAATCATTGATTATTTGACCTCAAGAGGAAAGCTTCTGTAAAATATTCCAATGGTAAACACTGACTTGGCTACAACTCCAATAGTGAGTTAAATCTGCTAATAAACAGCACAATTGCAGGCGGTCCCGGTTTCATTAGGAGGGATCATTAAAATTATTGACCCACGGCAGGCGCATTGTTTATTGCTTTCCTTCTAAAGCTCCAGCAGGTTATTTGCATCTCATACAATCTGACAATTATTTATTTCAGGCCTTGTGGGTGGGGGTGTTTTCTCTTTGGTGAACCACTTAATTGTACACCAAAGGAATCCAAGGGGGTGTTGTGCTGAATAAGCCAAAGACACTCTGGCACAGAGCACACAAGATGTAATAGAAAAATATGGTTCTAATTGTCCATTATATGATGTTAATTGAGATCAAACTGGTTTCAGTTTATGTTTCTGCAGTGCAATTGGTAGTGAATGGGTTCCACAGATCCACAGTAGCTTTGGTATCTGTTCGGTTGCTATGACTCGTTCTCACCGGTTTGTTGTCCTGTGGATGATTTCATGGAATGGAAGAGGAAAGGGCATGACGTGTGGCTAAGTATGGTGACTCATACTTGGAATTTGTGCTCTGCATTTCACCCATCCAAGTGCGCGCATATATATATAATTTTTTTTGGCATTTTTTGCCTTTATTGTTATGGGACAGTGTAGAGGTAACAGGAAGCGAAGAGGGAGAGAGAGAGGGGGCAGGGTTTGGGAAAGGTCCTCGAGCCGGGTTTCGAACTCGGGACACCAGTAGCACGCATGCACGCACGCACGCACGCACGCACGCACGCACGCACCCAGAGCAGTGGGCAGCCATTTTTGCTGTGCCACCAGGGGAGCAGTTGGGGGATCAGTTCCTTTCTCAAGGGTCTCACCTCAGTCGTGGTATTGAGAGTGGAAGAGAGCACTGTACATTCACTCCCCCCACAATCCCTGCTGGTACCAAGACTCAAACCTGCAACCTTTGGGATACAACTCTCTAACCATGAGGCCACGAATGCCCCCACATGCAAGAAAGCTGTCTACAAATTGCACACCCTAGCGGAAAAATGTAATCTTGCTGCCAGATCTCGATGACCAAAAGTCACATTGTATATAATGTAAAGCTAACATAACCAAACTAAATATTTTCATGTTTGTTTTTGTTTGGTTGTTTGTTTGTTTGTTTTTTTCAAGCAAAGCAAATTCCACAGAAAACATATCTGTTCATAATGAACAAAGTATGATAAAGGTACACGTTATTTGGCAACAAGCTTAAGCAAATTAATGAAAAACTAAATTTTAGAGGATTTTTTTAGTGTTACAAATCTTGTGTTTGATGTGTGTATAAGTGTGTGTAAGCATGTGGGAAGACACTGCCATCTAATGGCTAAAGGCAGGAGTACCACCCCCACCACCCCTGTTAAATTTTGTGAAATTACACTTAACCCTATAAAGCCTGTCATTTTATGTCTGATACACAAATTTTTAAGGTATAAATTATCAACATAGTTAATTTATAATTCATTTAGCTTCTTTTCAACATTGTTTTTATTAGCAAGCTATTTGGGAGGATAAAATAGCCATTTTGTTCATTAAAGGAGAAGTCCACTTCCAAAACAAAGATTCACATATAATGTACTCACCCCCTAGTCATTCAAGACCTTAATTTCTTTCTTTTTTCAGTCGTAAAGAAATTATGTTTTTTGACGAAAACATTTTAGCATTTTTCTCCGTATATTGGACTGGTATGGTGCCCCAGTTTTGAACTTCTAAAATGCAGTTTAAATGCGGCTTCAAACAATCCCAAATGCGGTTGTAAATGATCCCAGCCGAGAAAAAAGGGTCCTATCTAGTGTGACGATCAGCTATTTTAATAAAAAATAATATAATTTATATACTTTTTAATGTTAAACGCTCATCTTGTCTTACTCTGCCTGGGCTGTTTTTTTCCAGTTCATGACAGGGTATGTCAAAAAACTCCTATCTCATGTTCTCCCTCAACTTCAAAATCATTCTACATCGCTGTTTTACCTTTTTTGTTAGGGGTGTTTGATCTTCTTTGCATGTTCACTTTGCAAAGACTGGATTGGAACTTCTGCAGCGATGTAGGATGATTTTAAAATGATTTTTGAAGTTAAGGGAGAAAATACGATTGGAGTTTTTCGACATACCCTAAAGGTATTGAGCCAGAATACACAGTTCAAAGAGAGCAGGGTAAGATAAGCGTTTGAGAATAAAGTATTTAAATTGTATTTTTTTAATGAAAATAACTGATTGTTTCGCTAGATAAGACCCTTCTTCCTCGGCTGGGATTGTTTACAACCGCATTTGGGATTGTTTGAAGGCGCATTTAAACTCCATTTTGGAAGTTCAAAATCAGGGCACCGTATCAGTCCATTACATGGAGAAAAATGCTGAAATGTTTTCCTCAAAAAAAAAAAAAGAATTTCTTTACGACTGAAGAAAAAAGACATGAACATCTTGGATGACAAGGGGGTGAGTACATTATATGTGAATCTTTGCTTTAGAAGTGGACTTCTCTTTTAAAGATGGATTTGTTTCTAACAAGCCACAGTTTTACACTTTTTTGTGGATTGCTTGTGCTAAATTTCTCCAAATCTGTTCCGATGAAGATACAAACTCATCTACCATATTTCTTGGAGGTGGATTTACTGTGGTTGTCTGTGGTTGTCTCTTAAATCAATATATATATATATATATATATATATATATTTTTTTTTTTTGCTCCTTGTAAAAATATGAAATATCCATAAATAAGATAAGTGTAACTTTATAATGTATGTTTGCAAAGACCACATCTTGAATTGTTATTTTTTTTTTATTAACAATTTTCTAACAAAATTTACTGCCATGAGAAAATGACAATAGAAAATGACAAAATAAAAATAAAAAAAAGAAAAGAAAAGAAAAGAAATTGCTAGTGGGGTATAAAAAAACTTTATTTAAGATATATACTCTTAAAATGAGTCTAAAGCTAATATTGGGTGTATTTTATTACCTAAATTCCTTTTATTTGGATAATGTTTAGTTATTTTTACTGGAAAACAAGACAAAAATATTATTATTAATATTATTATAAATTAATAATACTGATTAAGAATATGATTATCAAAGATGATCAATGTTTGGTAAACCAGGTTATGAAATGCAGTATATTGGTGATTATACTGTATGTCAGGGATTTTATTGATTTTCACCTTATGTCCTCCAGTGCAGATGACCAGTTCTCCAGCTCTATGGAGACCAATGTGGTGATCCACCATGATGGCCAGATTATGTGGGACCAGCCGGCAATAACCAAGAGCTCCTGCAAAGTGGATGTGTCTTATTTCCCTTTTGATGTCCAGCAGTGCCGCCTCACCTTTGGCTCTTGGACCCACAATGGCAACCAGATGGATCTCCATAATGCCCTGGACAGTGCTGATCTGGCTGACTTTGTGGAGAACGTAGAGTGGGAGGTTCAGGGAATGCCTGCTAAGAAGAACATTATTCTCTATGGCTGCTGCTCGGACCCCTATCCAGATATCACCTACACACTTCACTTGAAGAGAAGGGCTTCTTTTTATATCTTCAATCTGCTTATTCCCTGCATGATGATCTCCTTCTTAGCTCCACTGGGCTTCTACCTTCCAGCCGACTCTGGAGAGAAAGTATCTTTAGGGGTCACAGTTTTACTAGCCCTTACCGTCTTCCAGCTTCTTGTCGCTGAGAGCATGCCTCCTTCAGAGAATGTGCCACTTATTGGTGAGAGTTTTTATTCTAACATAACTGTGATTTTATAATTATTAATAAATGTATTATTAATTTTTGGAACAACACATAATTTACATGTGTATTTTTCAGGTACTTTTCAGTGACTTTTTCATATAGTACAAAAAAACCCTTAAATAAATAAATACATGATGCATTTCCACTTAAGACATGCTTTCAAAGAATATTTCCTGAATTAAGTTGAATTAACCCTATAAAGCCTGCTGTATTATATTTGATACACAAATTTCTAAAGTTTCTGAAATTATCAACATAAGTAAATTAGCTTCTGTACAACATTGTTTTCATTAGCCAGCTATCTGGGAGGATCAAATAGTGATTTTGACATGGTTTTACATGCCATCTTGTTCATTAACCCTATAAAGCCTGCTGTATTATGTTTGATGCATACATTTCTGAGGTATCTAAATTATCAACATAGTTAAATTATAATGAAATTAGCTTCTGTACAGCAACAGAAGCTACAATAGCAATTTTGGCACAGTTTTACATGACATTTTGTTCATTAACCCTATAATGCCTGCTGTTTTATATATACTGTGTATATATATATATATATATATCATTTTTTTTTTGGCATTTTTTGCCTTTATTGTTATGGGACAGTGTAGAGGTAACAGGAAGCGAAGAGGGAGAGAGAGAGGGGGCAGGGTTCGGGAAAGGTCCTCGAGCTGGGTTTCGAACTTGGGACACCAGTAGCAGAACTGCGGTTCTTGTCAACACGCTGCCCACAAGGCTATTGTCGCCAACATTGATACATACATTTCTACAGTTTCTAAATTAGCAACATAGTTAAATTATGATTAAATTAGCTTCTATACAACAATAAATGCCCTATAAAACCTGCTGTAGTATATCTGATACACAAATTAAGTTGTTTTAACTTTAAACCTTAAAACCAAAACCCCAGTCCATAACCCATAACAACACTTCCTCCAGTGATAATTCTATCTCCTGTTGTTGTAACTTGGAGAGGGAGACGTGAAGCAGGCAGATCCACATGCAAGCTTTTATTGAAGGACATCGACAGAGACATGGTCGTAAAATAGGCAGGGTCAGACAATAGCAAGCAGCTACACTGTAGGCAAGACGTGGGAGTAGTCAGTGAAGCAGGCGAGGGTCGATGAACGGCGAACGTAATCCAGGGGGCGAGGAAAAGGGGTATTCCGATAAACGAGCGAGAGGTCCAAAAGGCAGGCGGTGACACAGACAAAACAACATGACCAGGCGAGAAAGCTAAACTCAGGAAACTAGGGAACTCAACACGATACAACGAACCAAAACACCACAATACTCGGCGAGAAACAAGGGGAAGTCCGAGCCTTATATAAAGCGTCTGATTGGATGCAGGTGTTAGAGCAATCAGCACAGTGGGTCATGGGAAACGTAGTCCAGGGTGTGATGCAAC
Source organism: Labeo catla (assembly GCA_012976165.1). Taxonomy (NCBI): domain Eukaryota; kingdom Metazoa; phylum Chordata; class Actinopteri; order Cypriniformes; family Cyprinidae; genus Labeo; species Labeo catla. The sequence continues at coordinate 301,178 of VONZ01000596.1, forward strand.
AGTCTGTGTGGTGTGAAATGTTAGTGAAATGTACAGGCGACCTCTGGTGGCGGGCAGACCGGACAGAATTCATGACAATTGTCCTCTTAAATCCACTAATAAATTAGTTTATAACTGTTAATGACTGTTTTTGCTTGTAAACAGTGCTATTTTTCTCCTGATTCAAATGAGATGACTTTTTCACTGGAGAAAGCAATTATTGATAAAGGACATCTCAGTGATGGATTTGTTTATTACAGACATGCAGCTTTTTTCAGTTGATGGACCAGAGTCATGTGAATTACTTGTGGATTATTGTGATGTTTTTATCAGCTGTTTGAACATTCATTCTGGCAGTACCCATTTACTGCAGAGGATCCACTGGTAAGCAAAGCAATGTAATGGTAAATTTCTCCAAATCTGTTCTAAGAAAAAAAAAAAAACTCATCTACATTTTGAATGGCCTGAGGGTGACTACGTTTTTGAGAAATCTTCATTTTTGAGTGACAGGTCATAGTTAATTTTATTATATTTGGCCCACTCTGATCCTGAATATCTATTTAGATTGATGAAGACAACCACATGTCACAAAGTCATGTCAAGAATGACCATGTGAATCAGTTTTTTTTTAATTGCTATTTCACACACAAAACTGTCCACAAGCATTGAATCTGAACTTGGTCAATAAATTAATTACTTGTGATAGCATATTTTGCTATGATGAGCTTTCTGGACATGAAAAACAATAAGCAGAGAGCCCAGGCCGTCTGTCAACTATCAGCTGCATCAGATCAGCTAAATCTTTGGAAAGAGCTTTGTTTTTCTGCCTACATTTGACAAAGCTGCAATGTTATGGCCAAATCTGACTCACAGGATTTCTTACATGTAAATATGATTCAGAAAAAAAATATATATATATATATATATATATATGTTTTATTACATGTTTGCTATAAAATAACTGATAAGAGATATGAGAAAAAGAAAGAGCAAACTGACTGAACCCTCCCATGAACAAACAGTTGATGAGAATGCACAGCCTTTGTACTTTGCAACAACAAACTGATGGACAGGACATGACATTCAGTTCGTGGCTGAATCGATGAAACCCAATACCAATCCGACCTACTTGTTATATAGGACAATATCAGGTCTCCATACATAACTACTAGGTATACGGATGGTATCAAGCCCATCATAGTCTGTCTTATTCCAGGTGAGGTAGGCATCAAACCACACCTGACGAATCCACAAGTATGTTGTGAGGATCTGGTTTCTTTCATCCTAGGAAAAAAGGTGCATTTAGTAACCCATATTAATACATATATTCCAGTCAGCAAAATAAACATCAAAATCACTGATCATTTAAAAATAATTTAAATGTTAATTGATATAACACTAAATTTGTCAGGAATTGGTTAAAAAATACATACAACAGTTGAATGCTGAACATGATTTTGGTTTATGAATTACAAAATATTTTAATATTTTTGTTGAGGCATGTTAAAAGATGAAAACATAAAATGATGTCATAGAGAGGACTGTAGATCATAATGTGTCAAGATCTGTAACTTTCTAAATAAAAAAAAAATAAGATAATCGAACCTTTTAATGTTATGTCAAGTTTTTTTATATGTTGCACTATATGTCTAAGTTTTGTTCATGTTCATGATTTAGAAACTGAAGACATTTGTTAAAAATGTTTTTTTTGACCAATAGCATGTGTACATATAGCATGTGTACATGTGTTTAAGATGTGTACACCCACATGTATTCAAGGTTTAAGGAACATATTGACTTGATGAATGACTGAATATTTTTTTGTTTTTACAAGCAAAGCAACTGTTAATGCACTGTAATTAATCAGCTGGGAAGTATATGGTGATATATTGTCTTGTCTTGCCTTCCATATTCAGGACAATTTAAAAGGACAAAGCTAGGGCAAAGCAGCAAATTGAGCCCAAAAATCACCAGAGTGAGACTAAGAAAAAATGTGTGATTGACTGTGAGTCATTACCATGTCAATGATCTGGGAGAGAGTGATCTGCAAGGTGACGTTAATGATGTTGTCCGTGTCCTCCACAGGCCTCAATGCATTGGTGTAATTCACAAATAAATCATTCAGCAGCCTGAATGCATATCTCCCCTGGGCACACAAACAGACTGTCGAAAAGGAAGAGGAAAATGAGAGAGTGGATTTACATTTGGCTGTTTTATTTACATTGATTTCTCAATTCAGACAGACCTACATTTAATCATTTAGCAGACTCTTTTATCCAAAGCGACTTACAAATGAGAACAATAGAAACAATCAAAAATATAGCTGAAAGCAGCGATTATTAGGGTTCAAGCACTTAAGGCATTTAAACACATAAGGAAAAATACATTGTATTTACATGGTTGTGTCCACCTAAATCAATGATTTAAAGAAGCATTTATGGTAAATCCAGGTAATTTACAACAGAAATATGATGATTTTTAACAGTTATGACTGTTAAAGCTCCACCTATGGTTGAAATTTTATACGATTTTCGGTGCTTGTTTAGAATAATCTATCACATATGCTCAAAAGTTTCATGAAGTTTTGAGCTTTCATTTAGGATTTATAGGCCTTTGGGTATGGCCCTTTAAAAATGACCGTGTTGTAGCTTACCAAAATGTAAAGTTCAATATTTTTTGGATAATTATGGACCTAGAGGGCCCAGAGAATTGTACTGCAGTTTTTGTTGTTGTTTGTTTGTTTGTTTTCAAGGACTAGTTCACAAAAGTAACCTTTTTAAATCATCTTGAATATTTAATGAACAATTTGATTGACAGCAGTGGTCCTAAAGGCAAAGTTGTTTAGAATGAGGAGATTTATAATATGATACGAAGATGTAGTATTTGTGTGAATATATCAACATGTTCTGCAATTTGAGGTAATTTACCATTGACATGTTGTGTTTTATTGATTGTTTTTCGTGATTGACATATTGTCCAATCTCCATTAAACTTCATCTGAATCAACTGATGCACGTGCGCACCAAGTTTCATGAAGTTTTGAGTTTGCCTTTAAGATTTTTAGGCTTTTGAGTATAATTAGCCCCACTTTTTTTCTAAATGACCCCGCTATAGCTACCCAAAGGATAAAATTCAACTTTTTTCCCCTTAATTATTTATCTAGAGAGTCAGGATAATTGTGCAGCAGTGGTTTGATCAAGATAGGGTGAAAAAATAAATAAAAATAAAATAGAAATAGAACCGAGAGTTCTAGTGATGGAGTAAAGTGAAGGTGGAAAAGACGTTTTTAGCCGCTTCATGAAGCTGCTTGGATCGGGTTGGGTAGGTCATTCCACCAGCAGGGAACAGTTAAGGTAAAAGTGATTTTGTGCCTTTTTGATGGCACTACAATGCGCCATTCACTTGCAGAACGCAAGCTTCTGAAGGGCACATAAGTCTGAATTAGTGAATTTAGGTGGTTGTTTTGTAGGCAAACATCAGTGTCTTGAATTTTATGCAAACAGCTCTTGGTAGCCAGCAGTGTTGGGGAAAGTTACTTTTAAAAGTAATGCATTACAATTCTGCATTACTCCCTGAAAAAGTAACTACTTACATTACCTAGTTACTTTTTATGGAAAGTAATGCGATACATTACTTTGGCGTTACTTTTTAAATCTGGGCAGGACTTGCTTCTTTGTTTTTAATAGAAAACAATTCTAATGTAAAAGCCCTTTTACACCAAAAGTGAAATGAATTCACCTCAGGCTGAAAGAAAAGTACATTTATGCAGGAGATCACTCTTCAGCTACAAAGAAGGGACGTATGTTAGTTTATCTAAAGTAATTTTTGCTTATTAGTATGGCTGAACTGCATCATCGAAGGTCAGCAGCAAAGACACTGGTTAATAAAATGGGATGAAATACATAAAGGATATTTGTTTTATTTAACATATTTAATTTTTGCAAGGTTGCGTCATATTCTTAGTTTGCATTTCACTGTTTTTATTCATTTTGAGGAATACTGAATCTGTTTTTTGTGAGTGAGATGAATTAATGCATGTTCACATTTAGTCTAAAATACAGTAACATCATGTTTACTCCCAATTTCCCGACAGGAGACTTGTCAATCAATAAAGGGGGAAAAAGTAACTCAGATATTTTCTTAGAAATTCAAAAGTAATGCGTTACTTTACTAGTTACTTGAAAAAAGTAATATTATTACGTAATTTGCGTTACTTGTAATGCGTTACCCCAAACACTGGTAGCCAGTGTGGTCTGTGAAATTTAAATGATTATCAATCACAACTCCAAGGTTCCTGGCTGTTCTGGAAGGTGTAATGGTTGATGCATCTCTTGGGTTGGCTGAAACCACAAGTAGTTCTGTCTTGGCAAGGTTAAGTTGTAGGTGATGGTTCTTTATCCAACAAGAAATGTCTGTTAGACATGCTAAGATTTGAACAGCTATCATCTGATCATCATGATCGAATGAGAGGTAGAGTTGAGTGTCATCAGTATATGAAAATATAATGTGAAAAGCTTTTCTCATGTCCTTTTAATGAGCTTGGTGGCTTGTAATGGAATATACTGGTGAGAATTCAAGGCTAATGAAAAATAATTTGAGTACTTGAGGCATTTGCTCATTGTTCTACTGCAATAAGCCCATCAGACCTGCAGCACTCTATGGAGTGTAATAATTCCTAAATAAACAGAACAGAATATAGTTCTATTTATTCTGTTCTGTTTATTTATTTATTTAAAAGACTTTCGTAAATAAACTATTGGATTGGATTGCCACTCATCTCTCATCTCCTCCATCCCCTTGTGTGTGTGTGTGTGTGAGTGTGACAGATATTTCCCATAAAATTATTCAGGATATAAAAGTGCAAGTGCAATCCAGCATGAGCAGCCTTCACTTGTCCTTTTTAAAAAAAAAAATTTGTATTCAGCTGGATGTTAAAAGAATAGTTCAACTTTTACCCTTTTACTGCAGTGGATCAGTCAGTGAGAAAGTGAAGTGATGTAATGATAAATTTCTCAAGATAAAACTCTGTTCAGATGAAGAAACTCTAAACTGTAGTTGTAGAGTTATAAATTCTGTATGGTAAACTCTGTCTATCTGATTTTGGTGCCAGTTCATGGCAGCCTGATGCCTCAGTTAGGATGAATGAGAGTGCTGCTAACGGACTTTACCAGCAAGTGCCAGAAACAGAAGAGCTACAGTAACCTTTCAAACTGCAACTCCTATATTTAGCTGAACTACGGCTGAGTGCAGCAGGGGAACTCTAGTGAACAAGCATGTTTACTCAATTACCCTCTCCTGTTCCCTTAAGATGAGTGTGGTCAGCGCTTTCACCAGAGAATCAATTCACTCCCAATTCAAGTGCCAGACAAAATAGCGCTCTAATGAAAGATAAAAATGGAGGATGTGGTGTGAAAAGGATGTGTGGGATCTAGCTGGCAGCGCTGCTGTCCTGCAGCATGAACTGCGCAAGTGTGCAGAGAAAGTATCAAATTCTTGTAATCAAAAATCACTGGTGCTTGTTTAGACAAAATGCAAAAATGCACAAAAATTCTGTGGGTCATATATGACTATTTTGTTAGCTGCCACAGATAAAAATAAACTTTTAAGATATTAAATTTAATACAACATTCATTGTGTTTTTCTTTAACAAAAACAAAAGAAAGAAAAGTAAAAAAGTTTCCTGTATGTGTAGACACAAGAGTGAGCAAAATTGCTGTGTCCAATATGTAAATTACAAATCCTTCATAAATTCAGTCACCCATACACAAACCACTCACAGAAGTTCCACTGCTGCATTAAAAAAAAAAAAAAAAAGTCCAAAGGGAATTAAATAAATTCGTTGTACTTCTGGGACTGCTGGTCTTTGTCTTTTGTCTACATGCCTCTATGGTATTATAATTGTTTTATCAGTGCGTCTCATCAGGGTGATGAGAATACAACACAAATTGTAAGTTATAGATTAGCGTTGTCATCTGTTCACTGCTGTTGTTGTTAGGGTTGAATCCACAGATGTTTCAGATTAGAGGAGGGCATGTCCATCTTAGAATAATGTTCATGTGTAAATTGATGCTTAATTTAGAATCTTCATCTTTATCACATGTAGTATATTTATTTGTATAATATCAAAACATATAAAACTTAATATCAACAACATATTAAAATAAACTCTGGGGCCAAAATGCAATGCAATAAAACAATAATACACAGAAACACATATAGCCGATATAAAGAGCATACAACACTAATGTCAGTTCTATCAATAAATGTAAGTAATTTTAAATTTTGTTCAAACTAACGGATAGTCGACATATAAATACGACAAACAGACTCACCTGGAATAAAACCAGTGGTGACAAACAAATGAAGAGAAGCCAAAATGACGCGTGGATTCATTTTTTTTGTCCTGAATGAGGAATAAAATCTCTTCTGTGGTCTTATAAAAGCAGATGCAGCATTTCTCAGATATTCCCAGAGAAATCCCTCAGGCAGAAGCAAGATTCATGCGCAGCGAGCCTCGTGCGTGCTAGTTACAGTACTGATGACGAAGAGTATCAGTTCTAGATGTGTACTGTACTCGATCTGGTTAGATGTCGTATGGTAAAGTGAGAGCATTTTGGTAGTTATAAAAAATACAGTGCGTGCTACATCATGAAAAAAAAAAATAACAATAGAGTACTTTTGAGGTATAGTATTATAGTGAGAAGTGCATGAACGTTAGCCATCGACGTGTCAGCCTTTGTTTCTCATTAAAAGTATATAGAACATATATACACAGATAATTCTTAAATGAAAATTATTTTATTCAGTTTTATAAAACAATTAAGCACATTCATGCACAGCCAATAATCAGGCAGCCACAAACACACCCATTCAAAGAACAGAATCTTAATTACCCGAAACATAATCTGTCAAAAGTCTAATGTTTTCAATGCTTTTAGAAAATATACAATACAGGAAACAAGCACATTACTAATGGCTGAAGCATTTGCAGCACTTTCAAAAACAAAACAAAAAAAGAAAAAAAACCGAGGATGAAGGGTTCACATAATGCTGTAATGTAATTACATCAGCGAAACCCTATCCTAGTCAGAAGAGATGTCAAGTTGACTGATTAAAGTTTTATAAGAATCACCAGTCACATATTGTTGAACACTTTAGAAACCTCAAAATATATTTCTATCAACTTCTCTGATCAATAGCATTGAATTTATTGTTTTACATTAGGCAAACCTTTAACAATAAGGTCTTTCAAATTAACATGTTGAAAACCCTACAAAAATAGAGATATGCCCACACTTTTACATTTTTAAATGTCATATATTTTTGGTGTCAAGAGATTAATTTTAAATAAATGGTTAACCTCCTCAAAAATGACCAAACCTTCATCATTTACACCCACAGAAGCATGCTTGCAACTTATAGACTTGGCAGTCTATGGGAAAAATTAAAATACTGTACTTACAAAGGTATACACACAGTTACACTAATATTTTAAAACACTATGACTGAAAAAGAACAATCCAAAGAAAATGTTTACATTTTAAAGTCTTTATGAATTGTTTGGTGGCCAGAGTACACTGTAGGCTCTAAACACATAACAGAATATTACACTTTAGCTTTGAATGGACTAGATGATACTTCACAATGTAACTTTTTAACTTAATAGACAAATGTTAAAGTTCTTAAATCTGGCTCCCTCCAAATATCTTGGGCAGATGAAATCAACAGGTGCATTCAAAGAAATACTTTAATTATTAAAGACACCCACATTCAGTTCTAGAACTACAAAACAGATTTGAAAGGGAAAAAAGCTCCTACACAAACACACAAGGGAATGCTTTATTCACAAGTATTGTGCCTAAATATGCATCGAAAGTTCAACCACGGCCTGAAACAGCCATATAATTGGAGTGCTAAAGGTCAACCTAATCAAGACTCATGTTATTTCTGCAGAAGTAATACTTTTATCTTGATATTCAGTGACTTATAACATACTCTTGCAGGTACGACTGAGTAAGGCTGCGGAGTTCTTCTAAAGCATAGTCCTCCGGCATGGGTAGACGTCCAATGTGTGGAGCAAGCTGACAAAGAGGGATGTGTCGGGGATCTGGAGTGCCTTCACCACCTTGCTGGAGACTCAAGACCACCCGAAGGATGTTAGCCACACATTTGGCCATCTCTATAAGGCAAGAAAGATGCAGGATTACAAATGGTTAATGCAATGAGGTTTTAAACTTGAGGAACTGAGGAACATAACTTCAATCCAGTTTCATAAATCAACAAAGAAAGCAGTTGAAATCAACTTATTAGCAACATTACTGCAATATTAGGATTTTCAGACCTGATTGCGCAAGTCTGTCTTTAGCTTTGGAGCAGGGGAGGCGCTCTATTCTACTGCAGAGAGATGTCACCTCTGTATGCAGTCGCTCAAGCTCATAACCTGGACTTTCCGTCTAGAGACAAAAAGTAGAAGACAACCTCATTAGTAGTTTCTTAATCTTTTGTTCTAGTTGAGCAACATAATATCCTGAGCAGCAGGATACCTGTTGGATGTCCTGCAGTATCTGAATGACATGAATGTAATCAAGGTAGACTCGTCCAGACGTGTCCCAGTCCTGAATCTGAACACTGCGCTCTGGTACTGCTAACCCCTCTAGGACGTCCAGAAGGTACTTATGATTATCATTAATGATGCAGTCTGAGGAAAAAAGACAGGAAGATGGACTTGGTACAATCATACAGTTTCATACAGAGAATTCATCAGCAGCTGCTAAAGAACAATCAGAAAATACAGATTATAAAACGGATAGAGCTTTTTCCTGAGTAAACGATGAGCGCTGCCATTAAGAATTCAAACTTCCGATTGGATGCTCTTCTGTTCAGGTCTCCAACGTTGCAAAGTTATGGCGCTATCTAGCCATGTGCTTTTTAAAAACATTTTACTACGTTTAACATTAGGTTATCAACCCAGAATATACACAAATTTGATTAGAAACACTGGAGAAGTATCCTTCAAGTTAAAAGTCAGGCGTGATTTCCGCGTTCAGGAAAAAACGTCTATAGTTCCGGTCCTTGATCCTGATTATCTGAGTCGCATTCTAAACTGTTGTAGATTACAAACATACACCTTTGTTTACTTCTGTGTTGCTTGGCAACCACTTTGTTGCAACCACAACTGTTTCTGAGGAACTACACTGGTAGAAAAATACTTTATTTATATCATTACACTCCATTTGCTTAGTTTTATTTTGTGAAACCTTACAATGTATATGGAATAACCATTTTATAAAACCAATAAGCCCTGAGAAGCCGTGGTTTACAGTGAATCTATAACAGCTAACAGGGTTTTAGGCACTCTGCTTCATGTTGTGGCTAACAACGGCCCTTAGCTGTTATAAATTCACTGTAAACCATGGCTTCTTGGGGCTTATTGCTTTATTTACCCATTTCCCTTGACAAAACCTACAAAGTACACAAAGAATATAGTGTAATTTTCATAAGTTGGAGGACCAAATTTAAATTAAAGTTATACAAAATCCAAACTCCAAAACATAGCTATAAAATGCTTAAAGGGGATATCAGATGACCATTTCATGAAATGTCTGTAACAAACTTTCCTCATGGTTATGTATAACAATACCCTTTTTACTTTGTCAAAAACAGCTCTGTTCACAGTGACCAGATTCGGTGCATTTCTCTTTAAATGACAATGTGCTACTGCTCATCCCACCCCTCTCTTCTGTGGGGAGTGTTGACACAAGCAACATGAATTGCTACCTTGAACTCTGTATATGGCTTATTCATGCAGCTAGCTACGTAGAAACCGGCTGCAAATTGAAACCGCTTGCTGGATGACAGTGTCAGATTCAGACAGCCCATAACAAACAGGCTATGTGTTTTCTTTTCTAGAGCTAGTAGACATGCCAGAAACCTAACTAACGCAAAAAAGTAATTTCTTCCAATGCCCCCTTTAAATCATGCAGTTTCAGTCCAATTTACTGAACAGAAAGTACTGTTTGAGTTTAACAATTGGCAAGTACTTACTTTTGTTTCATCAGTCTATACTGCAAAATATATTATAGCGCATTTTACAGTTTTTTTTCTGATGACTTCAGTGTGAGATACAGCAAAAAAAAGGCTCAGTGGTGAAACCACATGCAGTTCTGCTTATGTATACAAGGTAAATACATTGTCTAGAACTGGGCAGCAAAATTAATACATGTAGCTTGCATTGGTGCAGGCGTGACATGTTTGAGTGTCATTAAAAGTGTGTGTGTGAACTTTTGGCTTATTCAAACCTGAGGCCAGGTGCTGGATGACCAGCCGATGGCAGTGATTCCAATGGCCGGCCTTGTAAAGGTGCAAGGCCTCACTACGTTTGTCCCCCTCTCTACAAGCACGGATGGCTTTGGCCTCATGGATCCACTTGATAGGGATCAGCAACTTTTCCGTGAGAAACTGCTCCTTCTCCATTGACTCTTCCGTCTCCTTAAGGGAGCAATGCAAGTTAAGCATCTCCCGCACTGCACTCTCTCTGCACCTGCAAGCAGTTACAAAAAATAGAAATCATCTCAACTACAGTCACTCAATTCATCCTGACCTTCAAACCTATCAACAACTAAATGAGTACTCCAAACAGAGCAGACACTTACCCAGAGTCAGGTATGTGCAGCAGCACAAAGATAGCCATCTCCCATAATCCTGCACTCTCCAGTTGGGCAGCATAGCTGGCATGCAGCAAACCCTGGCATGAGGTGGACAGGTGGTTGTAGTTAAGAGCCTGCAACACGTTCCACAAGTGCCAGCTCAGCCGGTAGTCCAGATGATCAGCAGTTACTGTGCTTGGGTCAAGTAGCTGTTGTAGGCTGTAGTGCCTAAAGAGAGGAAAAGACAATAAAATCAGGCTGCATACATACACAGCTGTGGATACCATCTTTAATTAAAAACGAGGAAACAGAGGGCACTATTACAAACCTGTCACTGTAAAGTTTGAGCAGGTGGAAGCAGATGTCATAGAGTGGTTTTTTGGATTCCGTCTCATCCATCTCTTCATCCAAACCCAACAACTCGAGTTCATCTACATATGGAGGTAAAGGAGGGCAAGCATACCTTTTCACCTCCTCTGAACCCTGAAACACACACACAAATACAGTTAACACAGCGTTTCTCTACAAGGTGGTGCAGAAACATGCCAGATTTGCTTTTGCTAGTATCCATGGAATGTAATTCTATTAGAGCTAAATCCAATTCTTCAAAAACACTTTTCCTACTGCGAAAAAAGGTCACTGACATTTGGCCTGGTCAGTTTAGACTAAGCCAGGATTAGGATCATTCAATTAGGACATTAAAGTAATTTTTATGAACATGCCTTAGAAAAAACATCACTGGTGTGCATCTTGAGCCAACCAAGGCAATAATATGTTTTAAGATCAGTCTGTGTAAGTTTCTTTCAGTTGAAACAACTCATTTTAGTCTGGGACTAGGCGTAAGCCTTGTCTATGAAACCAGGGGATAGGCTTTTAACACTTACTGACCTTCAACTTTTTTTTTTTTTTTTCGTATGTTTTTGTTGCAAAAATAAAAGTAATATTTTCATTCAGCAAGGATTCACTAAAGGGGTAGTCGATTGTGATTTCACTTTCTGAACTTTAGTTAGTGTGTAATGTTGCTGTTTGAGCATAAACAATAACTGCAAAGTCATGATGCTGAAAGTTCAGTGTGTCATAACTTTGTTAATGCCTTCAAATATGGCTGGTAGGGCCTACAACAAGCTACTTCCTGGGTTGGTGACATCACAAACCCTGAAATTTACATAAACCCCACCCCCAGGAACATGCAACAAAGGGGGCAAGGCCATGTTGCACTGCTTTAGAGAAGATGAGGAGCTGTTACCATGCACGTCAAAACTAGGGATGCACGAAATCGAATGATTCTAATGGATTCACAAGTTTCAAAAATCAATGTTCTAAAGCAGCTTTAATCCTGTTCCACACATCCCTCTGCTCTGCACCTCTCACTCTCACACTCAGTGGCACGCATGGGCTTAAGCTTCTGCCCCATTGAGCTCTGCCACTAAGTGCCCTTTCGCTAGGTGCCCCAGGTTTGCGATTTTGGCAGAGGGCAATCCTCTTCACCAGTATTCTCTGGGTCTCAATCGGGCTCAAACTGATAAGCAATATTGACGACACCACTGTTTACAACACAACTGGAGCGCATGCCACTGAAGTGTGGGGCATTGCCTTTTCTGCACATACACTAGGCGGTTTAGTGAATCACAACACACTGGGCCAGCTAACCAATCTAAGCCCATTGCGCATTTCTAAGGGAGGGGCTTCATAAAACCAGGAAATCAGAGCGTTCACAGGAGAAGAGAGAGTGGTGTAGAATAAAGGTAAATTATGTGGGGAAAATTCTTCTTTTTTTTTTTTTTTTTTTAAAAACACCACATTAACACATTAGACTGCACTCTATAAACACAATTAAGCCTAGAAAAAACCCAGTCAACCACCCCTTTAAATTGATCAAAAGTAACAGTAAAGATGTTTGTTACAGAACATTTTTTTCATATTAACACTGTTCTTTTGAACAACCTTTCCAACACCAATAATAAAAAAAAAGGTTTCTTAAGCTTCAAATCAGCATATTAGAATGATTTCTGAAGGATCATGGACACTGAAGCCTGGAATAATGACTACTTACATTACATTACATAAAATTACATCATAAAAATATAAATAGGAAACAGCTTTTTTTTATTGTAATATTTCATAGTATTAAAGCATTTTGGATCAAATAAATGTAGCTTTGATGAGCATAAGTTAATTCTTACAAAAACATAAAAATTGTGCCAATCCTAATTATAAAATTTTAGAATTCTGTCAAAGAAACAACTATATTAAAAATAATAATAATAACTAGATAAAAAAGTTCGTCAAGACAAACTTTAAGTTGGCTTGAGAAAGCCGGAGCAGAAAGTTTTAGAAAGTTTGAAAAGTTTAAAAAGTTTGAAAAGTTCAAAAAGTTTAAAAAGTTTAAGAAGTTTTAAAAAGTTTTAAATTTGGATGGTTTTCAGTCTGAAATAGTTTGAAGTTTTAAAGTTTGAATTCAGTCTGTCAGATAGATAGATAACTAACATGTTGTTAGTATGATTCTAACATTTTTAGCAAGTTACTAGCATGTTGTTAGCATTTTTAACATGATTAACCAGTTACTAGCATGTTGCTTGTCTGTTTCTAGCATGGTTAGCATGTTGTTAGCACGATTAGCAAGTTACTAGCATGTTGCTTGTCTGTTTCTAGCATAATTAGCATGTTGTTAGCATGATTAGCAAGTTGCTAGCACGATTAGCAAGTTACTAGCATGTTGCTAGCATGTTTCTAACATGATTAGCAAAGTTGCTAGCATATTTCTAGCATGATTAGCCAGTTGCTAGCATGTTTCTAGCATGATTAGCAAGTTGCTAGCATGTTTCTAGCATGATTAGCAAGTTGCTAGCATGTTTTTAGCATGATTAGCAAAGTTGCTAGCATGTTACTAGCATGATTAGCAAGTTGCTAGCATGTTTTTAGCATAATTAGCCAGTTGCTAGCATGTTTCTAACATGATTAGCCAGTTGCTAGAATGTTACTAGCATGATTAGCAAAGTTGCTAGCATGTTTTTAGCATGATTAGCAGGCTACTAGCATGACTGTAGTTTGGCTAGTGATAGATAGATAGTAAGGGTTAGATGATAGATAGATAGATAGATAGATAGATAGATAGATAGATAGAGGAGTTTGATTGAGTTTGAATGGATTAGAACTACAGTACATAGAAGGGAAGCTTGATTGAGTCTCAAGGGATTCTGGGAGTTTTGACAGTTGAAATTTAAATAGTGTTGGCTCATTTGAACATTCCGTCAATGTAAGTCTATGGGATTTTTTCCGAGTTTTAAACGTCATTTTTAGGAAAACCATAAGTCCGATCAGTTAGAAAAGATATAGCAACTCGAGTCAGACCAGTCTGAAGATCTGGGCTGAGTTTGGAGTTTGTAGAGTTAAAGCTCTAGGAGGAGTAGCAGTCAGAAATTTTAGTCTCAGAAGAATAATAATAACTTTAAGTTTAAATAGCATATCAGTAAGTTGGCTTTCTCAAGCCAACTTAATAATAATAGCAGTGTGATGTGAGTTACCTGAAATGCAGATTCGTATTTGGCAAGGGCATCAGCTACAGATGCAGTAGGAGGCAGCATGTACCAGAGATGAACAGCAACACACCGCTTCCAATCCAGCTCAGAGCACACATTTATACAGCTGTCTGTTGACTGCCACACCTTTATTACCAAAAAATAATAATTACAAATCATAAACCCTAAACACCAAAAATGTGCATCTAGATTTTATGGCATTTTATTTACTTACTGGTTTGCCTGCAAGCAAAGCAAAAATTCGCAGCCTCTCCTCCTCTATGAAGGAGTCAGTCTGCATGCTGTTCCAGTCACTGAGCTGCAGAGCCAATAGATCTCTACAAAACTGAGAACCCACTGCCTGAGACAGCATAAGAGAAAGACGATGGTCCCCTACACACACACACACACACACACACACACACACACACACACAAAAAAAATAATATAATATATATATATATATATATATATATATATATATATATATATATATATATATATATATATATATATATATATATATCGCTATTAGAACCACTAATGTTTGATATTAAGCATTCAGAAACAAAGAAAGAAAAAAAAGTGCACCCTCACCACTCTTCTGGGACAGCTTGCAGGCCTTGCTTATGCAGTGACCGGTAAGGTAACTGAATATGGCCTCAGCATGGTTGCGCTGAAGGGCTCGACCCACTTCCTCCTCAATGCACTCAGCAGCGCACTCAGAGAGCCAGTGCGAGAAGCTCCTCCGCCTCTCAAGCTGCTGCTGGTAGTCTGAGAATTGCTCAACTTCCACGTCCCGGTCACCCAGACGACCCCAAAGAGCAGCACACAAAGTCCAAACTTGGCACCAATGGGCCAGACCAGCTAATGTGGAAAATCAAAATGATTTCATATATAATATGCATGTGTATTTATATAAATTTTACAATTTAACATCCATTAAGAATTTTATATATACACAAATACTACTCTCTAAAGCACAAGTGTCAAACTCAGTTCCTGGAGGACCACAGCCCTGCAGAGTTTAGCTCCAACCTTGCTCCAACACACAAACCATGCAGTTTTCAAATAAGCCCTGCTCTAAAGGTCTAAGGTTGGTAAGATTTAAAAACTGGAACAGCAAAGGAACAGGAAAAGGAACAAGCACTTAAATACTCAAAATATAATCTAGGTTTGGAACAACTTGACAGTGAGTAAATGATGACTTTTTTATTTTTGGGTGAACTATCCCTTTAAGATTCATTAAACCTCCTGAGAAAGGAAGAGGAAAGCAACAAGTAAGCACTGCATACCATCCCCTCCTCCTACATCTTTGTTGACCTCCACAATCCATTCTGCATAACCATGCAGAGCATCCACTCCTTTTGCTGGCTGGATGAATGGACAGGAGTCCTCAGTGTTGATTGTACTGTGCTTTAGACCAATCTCCAGTGGTCTGTGATACAGAGCAAGGCTCTCTGCTGACTGCTTGGGCTCCAGGCCGACTACCTGCTCCATATGCACTTTAAACGGACTTTCAGTGATCCTGGTATGATGCAAGAATTTAAAAAAAATTTAGAAAAATTCTGCTGCTGTACGTTGTTTGCACTGATGAACTACGGAAAAGCTAAACTTACGGTTTGCTTTTGGTAGGTTTGGGTAAGAAGCCAAATCCCATGATCTCTGCCGACTGCTCCTTCATTGCCTCTGTGACACTAAGTTGATCTCCACAGTGCACCAGTGTCCAGTTGGGACCCCAGCCCACTCTGAAAGATCGCCCTCTGAATAAAGCAGCATCCATCAACAGACGGCCTTTTCCTAGAGTTATGGAGCTCTCAAGAGGTACTGGCCCTCCCAGCCTGCGAGCCCCCACAGTCCGAAGAGTAGGTTCTGGAGGAGGGGCTGGCAACAGGAAGGATGGACCCAACGATGGCCATGGAGATTCTGATGCTAGTGACTTGCTAAGTTTCTGAGGTATTCCACCAAAAGGTGCCTCTGGCAACTGGGAAAAAAGCCCTCCTCCTGAGGTGAACTTCGTTTGTAAAAGGGCTCCAACTGTGATGAAAAAGCCACAATATCAGATGTGTTTAAAGACATATAGTTTCGATTAGTACGTAAACTGCATGAAATGTATTAGGCTGGCATACTTGATGGCCGGCCAGCTCCAGAAAGCAAAACTCTGGGGGAAGCCACATCCTGTATGAGCTTTAAAGAACCATGCTCTTGAAACAAGTCACATTCATCATCCTCTGCAAAGAGGGAGGCCTTCATAATCTGTATAGAAAACAAATCAACATCAATTAAAACGACAGAACACAACATGTTTCCAATCAGTGATTTAATTACACACGCTACCTGTAACGTATGAGGGTTAATGCCCATTGAGGAAGCAATCTGGCTTGATGCAGACACGGGCTCGTGCTCAGCAGGAGTTTCAGATCTCAGCTTGTTCTCCTCCAAAGTTCTCTCTACATCTTCCTCACTCAAAACACTGTCTGCTGGATGCTCTTGAGTAATGTCAGCCATGTCACTGTCCAACTCCGACACACGGCTGAGCAGCTCAAGAACTGCTGTACTCTACACACGGCACACAAAGAGATCAAGTCAAGTCTTCGTTCTTGGTGAGTGCAGAGTACAGTTATAATGAATTTTTCAACACAAGTACCAAAATAATTTGATCGGCATCAAGGTTCTAGTTGCTGGCTATTCATTGCTATGAAAGCAATGTGTAGCCATGAAATGTCCTGACACAAGCACTTTCTCTTTTTTGTACCTTTATTTGTCAATAAAATACATGACAAAATCAAAACATATTCACACACTGCCACTCATACATTTTTTTCACTGCTATACTTCCAAGTAACACAATCTGAAATCCCACAAGCTCATATTTGTAAAATATCTCATATGAGACATACTTTTAATAATTGCATGTAATCGTATTTAAAAAAAAAAACACCTGTTAAAAGTAAATTAAAATACAAGCGGTCAAACAAATTTTGTGTTCCACAAACATAACATACAAACACTTCATATTTTGGCTGCATCTTACACTACTCAAAACACATTCAGAATTTCCCTTGTATTATCATTCTGCCTAAATAAAGCAATATTTTCATTAAAGAAAACACTGTAACGATTAAAATTCCACTAAAAATCAAGTGTTGTCTTTACAGTCAAAGCGCCTGCTAATTTCAGCTGCAAAGAACACCAGTCAGCTTTACAAACTATAAATATTAGATAAAAGGCATCTTCCTTTGTTACATGAACTTTCGATGTAAACTCTTAATATTTAAAATGTGTGCACAGCATTTCAATAACTCGATCTCTTGGCATCACGACTGAAAAGCATCTGAACCACTAAAACTCTTTGCTTTCTCCCCACTGCTAGTGTTGATCTGGATTGTGGGGAGCACAGCAGGTATCAGTGAACTTGAGTGGCCCCGGAGACCAATGTGTGTCAGACCCAGTGCGTTCCTCAGTCTACCTGAGCCTGTGGTGCCATCTGCTGCTGGGTCAGTGGAAGCTGGGGAACCCCAGATGGAATGCCTGTCTTCAGCTTCTTCAGGTCAAGCTTGGCCGGGGGGACTTCCTCTTCTTCATCAGATTCCTGGAGTCCATACTTTGAGAAGTGGGCCACCTGTAGAGGACATTTTGGTTACACTCAAGATTCATACATGACAACAGCTAACCATGTAATACAACATTAGTCAGAAAATAAAATGTGGATTAAAAACAGAAGGTAATGGAATGTGGAGTAGATGCTCATACCTCAAAGACCCAGGAGCCAGTTTCAGGTCGGTATTCCAAAAAGCGGGCACCCTGTTTACGCGAGGCTGCCTCAAGCCGGCCCTCATAGTTCATCTCAGTCAGCCTCTCTGGAGTCTTAATCTGAGAGCATGTTGTCTTGTCATTGGGCCACACACCATCTAGGGTCACCTCAGCACGTCTGCGTGTTACAAGAAACAAAATAAATTGAAATAAGAAGAAACTGTTTCAAAGAGTGACCAAAGTGGTTGTGAAAGACAAAAATGATCCATGCAGATTACCTGTTTAGTCCTTCTCCAACAGGAGGCTTGTCTTTGTCATCAGGGTACACGATTATCTCCTTACGCCTGAAGTGCACAATCTCATCCAGGTTCATGTTGGTAAGATTTATCTCACCAGAGAAGAAAACCGATCCGTAGCCTGCAAAAAACCAAGATAAAACACATCATGTGCCACTCACATGCTACTTAGAACATCATTTGTTCTTATGCACGGTGGTGCTTCATGCAATACTTTTTACCTTTCCTCCCAACAGTGAAGTTCTCCACAATACACTCCCCGTTCTCATTCAACATTTTTCCCAGCTCTTCCATTGATGGAATGGTGTAGTAGCCCACACGGGAAAGAACTATACCTGAAAGAGGACAGAAATAGCTCAGAATAAGATTTGTATATCATCAAGTATAGGTTATGTTTTGAAGAATGTCAACCAAGAAAAGCATACCAGCTGGGTGAGGAGTTTTGTGAGCCTCAAGCTCTTCATCTCTTTCCTCCTGAATGGAATCCTCTGCCAGAGAGATGTCCTCGCTGCTGGCCTCCAGGCCATTGCGATGACTGGCAGCTCCCCGTAAATTGAACTCAGAGATTGTGTCCTGTAGCAAGGGGCTTGGCTGGGCGTGTGGAATTGGTTTGGTGATCGGGTTGGTGTAGAACTTTGAGACCTCCAGATCATCCTCCCCACTTCTTTCCACAGTTACTTCTCGAGTCTCTCTTTCATCCATACTCAGACTGAAGTATGACAGGAAAACATTCAAATAAACGGTTGCATCTTTACTAACCGCAACAGTTGAGAACTAGCATGAACTCACCTGAGCCCATTTTGTGGGTACTCTGAAGGGGAGGCCAAGTCGTCAGCATCTCTGTTCACAGAGTTGTTATAAAGACTGCTGTTATTCAGATTCTTCAAAACAAGCTTTTTTATGCTCTTCCTGAAACAAAATATGCAGACAGCAACACTTTAGTTAGTGCACAACATCTTGAGCTACATGTGCAATAAGAGCTGGTAGAAGTAATGATGTCAGGTTCTTGCCTAGGCATGAAGGCTCCATTGTTAAGAGAGGGTTCATCATCATCAAGTCCATCAAAGAGCTGAGATTTGGAGGAGCCTGAGGATGTCAGAGCTTTGGGACGAACACGGGTGGCAGGACGAGGGGTCAGTTTGTACTGAGTCGGGGTAGTCAGGGCTTTCTGAGCAGCTGGATTTGTGGGCTTCAGACGCTAATGACGGAGAAGATACGTTAAGCATTGCATGTACTGTGCCAAAACGTAAAAAAAATGGCTCTATTATTGAGCCATTCACTAATCTATTCAAATAGCCAATATGTGTAAAGACTATGTACACTGAAAGGAAATCAATCAATCAATCAATTCAAAATTAAACCTCTTCCTTTTTCTTTGGGTCTGACAGTGGATTTCTGAAGAGGGGTGAGTCTCCAAAAGGAGAATAGGCCAATGCACTGATCTGCTGTTGGAGGACAGCCTGCTGCGCAGCTGATGCATTGGGGTCAGTCAGAGCTGTGGACAAAATAGCACACCAGTGATTTATTTAAAGAGATCTCTCTCACATGAACACTCAGATTAACATGATTACAACCAGTCATTTATGAAGCATTTGCACTGACCCACAGGCTGTTGAGCAGCACCAAAATTCAGAGTGTTGGCTCCAGTGTTAAAGCCTCCAGTCCCAAAGGTGCCCACTGACCCCAGGGTGGAGCCCAACTTGTTCTGGTTGTTCCCAAACAATGATGTCTGGCCAGTTCCTACAGCTTAAAATACAGACTAATACTTAGAAGGCATGTTTTCATTTTTACAATAACAAAATGACAACAAAATTGTGCACTCTAAAACATACCTCCTCCAAAGCCAGTTCCCAATCCTGTTCCCAGGCCAGTCGCAGCAGTTTTGTTCCCAAAAAGACCCCCACCAGTACCAGTTGCACCGAATCCTTAAAAATACACCAACAATGACATTTGAGAAGAAATACATTAGAATTTCTAGATTAGATCTGAATGCACACAAAATGATGCTCATCACTTTCACCACCAAGTCTGATTACAGCAAACACTAGTCAGCATACAACTTTACAACTTGTCTGTACATCTTTATTGTCAAAGTCTCACCAAAGGTTGAGGTGTTCGTGTTAGTCCCTAGAGTGAGTGTAGGCTTATTTGCAAACAGACCAGTGCCTGTTCCAAAGGAGGGTGCACTAGTGGTGGTGGTGCCAAATCCAGCAGGCTTATTACCAAAAAGATTCTGTGAAATAAAGAGGACAAGTTAATCATTCAGCAAACAAAACTGTATCTTATAAAATAAATTAATAAAATATTTTACATATGATCAAATTGAAAAATATAGAAAAGGGAAAAAACAAGAGAGCTAATTGTAGCTTCTCCAAAAATCACCTGTGTACCCACATTCCCAAAACCTGTGTTAGTTTGGCCGAAAATTCCTGTGCCGAAGCCTGTGGCGGTACTTGTGTTAGTGTTTCCAAACAGTCCTCCAGCCTGAGAGGCAGCCGTATTGCCAAACAGCCCCTTATAAATAAAATATTGAATTAAACAGAATTGTGATATCACATTAGTAAGACCAGTTAAGAACATTTAGTATATCATTTACTACACCTGCTGTAACTCACCATGCTGCTGCTGTTGCCAAAGGAGAAAGTGTTATTTTGGGTGGTGGTAGCTGAGCCAAATGGTTTGAAGAGACTGGAACCTTGCTGCTGTTGTTGTTGCTGCTGCTGCTGTGGCTGGCCAAACAAACTTCCTGTGGTTGTACCAAAAGCCCCAGTGCCTGGAATGCAAACAGTTAGCACACTTACTCAAGACAAAAAAAATAAATAAAATAAATCAAAATAAACAATTAAGATACAACCACTTACTAGTGCCAAATGAGGTCTTGTTCTGGCCAAAGCTGAAGCCAGTGTTTGGAGCTGAGGATCCAAAGAGTCCAGTGCCAGTACTGGGAGTAGCTGTGGCTGCTGCTCCAAAGAGACCACCTGTGCCAGCTGCCATGGGGTTAGAAGGACCCTTCCTTCCTGCCTGGTAATCCTCAAGCCTCAATTCCTATGATTAATGAAAAAAAAAGGGTATAGATATTTAATCATGGCTTTACATTCTCAAAACTCCAGACAACAGATTCGATACACATTTTGTCAAAGCACCTGACAAACAGTGCTTGTGACAATTATTTCAGCAGCCTGCCAAGTACTAAAACAACTATCACAACAAAAAGAATCCAACCTACCTCTAAAGATTTGTTCTCGTATTCCTTCATTGCAGTGATACACTGGTGTTTGGTGTTGATGCTGGTTGTCACACCTCCTTTTACCATTGTGTCACTTCCAGTTGGTGGCTGTAACAAAACAAAAGATTTTGTTTGAATACCATGCATGAGAAACAGGCAGCTTAACTACCATTATGAAGAAAACAAACAAAAATAAAATAAAAGTATAATCATTTTTAAACAAACATTGAATTTGATTGTTGTGCCAGGGGGTGCAGCAGTAAAACTTGATGACCCAAACAAAGAGCCTGATGTTCCTCCAAAAGGATTGGATGTTGTGTTGGTTGTCCCAAATAATCCACCGGTACTGGTGCTGGTACCAAAAGCTGCAAAGCAAATCAATAAGTTACTTATGTCCATTATGTTCAAGCTATTTTTTTTTTTTAAATCAAAGACTTCTACAACAAATCAAAAAATGTATAGCTAAACTGGAAACTTACTGCCAAAAGTGGCTGGTTTGTTAGCACCAAAGGCATTATTCTGCTGGGAAAACAATCCCCCACCTCCAGTGTTGGTGCTTCCAAACAGGCTGTTTGACGTGCCACTGGTGGCACCAAACCCAAACCCACTACTGGTGGAGGATGTGACAGGCTGACTGAAGGTGCTTGATCCAAATAGACCACCTTGAAGACAGACACATATTTTAATACAAAAATCACACTGTTGATTAAATATGGGACCACATCAGGTTGTAATGCAAGCTTTCCTCAAAAACATCTTTTAATCAATCATTCATAGCAAAGCCTTCTCAGCAAGTCACCACTCATGAGATGACCGAGTACACAATTTTTTTTGTACTGTTACAGCTTGAGTCACAACAATCGTGTTCTCGTTTGCAAAAGACCAACAAGCAGAATAAACTCATCTTCTCAACCTGCAGTGCTCAGATCAGTGAGAACAACTAGTCTTGCAAAGCCAACCTGCAGGATCACTTTGGCATGCTACATCTACACCAAATAAATGAAAGCCTTAACTACAAGCACATACTGTAACTCCTAATCAAAACAATATTTCAAAAATGGACAGATTCTATGACCATTTAAAGATAGCTGTGAGATTCTGCATACAACTACTGCTACAAAAAACGGCATACCAGGTTTGTTCTGGGTCGTCCCGAACAGTCCACCTGTGTTGTTTGTTGTCCCAAATGCTGAAGATCCAAAGCCCCCTGTTGCTCCAAATCCAGTATCTGATAATAAAGGTGACAAACAATTCTTACTTTGTCTCTGTACAGTTTTAATTCTTGGTTCTCTAATTTCGTTACATATAAAACACCTTAGTATACATATTAACTTACTTTGTTGCCCAAATGTCGAAGTAGTCCCAAATCCTCCTGTTCCTCCCCCAAAGGGAGCACCAAAAGATTTGTTGAACATCTTGCACTGCTATAGAGCCTGCATATGTCTGCACAGAAAACAAAAACTTTCAGTTCTAGCACAGCCAACACTCTTCATCTGATTTACTAACAGTCCATCTAATCAATCCCTAAATGGTTATTATTAGGTGTTCTAACATTATTTTGTCACTACCATGCTAAATTTTAGCTATAGTTTTGAAATGTTTATTTCCTGTGGCCTGTGCTAATATTACAACGACTAAAATAATTTATTTCCATTAATATCCCTGACCGGTGTTCTACTGAAAATGATCAGACGAAAAGCCTTCTGCCCTCTGATTAGCAGTTCATTATAGCTCAAGTTACATTTTTGCTTGTGCTCATGTTAAGTAAACTGATTTAATTTCTTTTTATTTTCACTACCTGCTTTTTTTTTTTATATTTTATTATTCAGCACATTAAGTTTTTTTATGTGTGTGTGTTTAACACCATGCCAGCTTCTGTGCATTTTCATTATATTTAGGGCCAAACTATTATCAGGTTTTAACTAAAAACTCTAAAACTATATATGGCTTAACTGTGTTAAGCTCTTCAAAATATTTAACTGACTAATAATTACAAAAAAAAAAAAACTGTGCTGGTTTTAACCCTGTGAAATCTAATAAAACAGGTTTCAGGGATAAAAGGTTTTGAAGGTGTTGGAGGATCTTCTCCTAGTAAAACTTGTATCATCTTGGAATGTAAGCACATTACGTAACATATATACCTTATATATTTTATACATACACACGTACACATACATACATACATACATAAGTGTATGTATATATGTATATATATATATATATATATATATATATATATATATATATATATATATATATATATATATATATATATAAGTTTATAAGTTTTTTTTTAGATTTATTTGTTTAATAAATACACACAAAGTCAAACTGGACATATCAAAATATCACAGCTGCGTATTTAAAAATAATTTCTATTTGCATAATTCATTTTCATATTTCTTCAAATATCCATACAGAGGCGAATCAACTTTCAAGAGAACTTTAACCGCACTAACAAACAGGTTTATAACCTAAAAGTAAAGAGAAATGTGAGAACATATATAAATTTACAAACAGCACAGACATAAACATTATGTGTCAGATACGTATGATGTGTCCTATAGAGACATGTTTCAGGTATCCTTAAATAACTTCTGATGTATGTTCTTGTTCATGCTAGTTTTGACGTCTATTAGCAATGTTGGGCGCCAGAAATTTCCTGGGCCAGTAGACTTACGGCCTGTGGGAATGTGTTGTTAGAATTTGTGTGGTGGTGGTGGTGTTTTATAATTACTATCTTCCGTTCACCCAAAACATTTCATTACATATTTTGGTTTGTGCCGGACCAAACCTGAGAGAACCAGTTTGCAATGACAAATGAAATGAAAGGTAGCCGTCATGTGCTTACATCAAAGTTTCTATTTTAAATACACTTATTTTGAGCTTTTACGAGCTGCTATCGATCGATTTAAATGTTAAATATTAAAAAAAAAAACTGTTTCGATTATTTAACCTACCATACAGATATACAAATACCATACGCAAAGTTTTTACTTTCAAATTCACATGGCTCGCTACAAATGCTAACCTGCTAGCAATCGGGCTTCAAACGCACTTTATCCAACAAACAGATTTAATCCGTCTTACCGTTTATTCTGCGGCGAGGGATTAATCAAACGTCCAGCAAAGAATTGTTCACTCGAAAACCTCAATACTTATGGCAAACGTCAATCCAAAGTTGTCAGTTTTGGACATCAACTTGCTAACTTTCGGTCTCTGCTCAGTGTTGATGGAGGGAAACAACGTAGCTAGCTAGCCGATAGCAATTCGCGTCATATTTAGACCTCGGACGTCATCACGCATCACGTGTTAATTTGCTTCAATTCGCCTTTTCAAGTAACACGCACGTGGCGGATGTTTTTATATAAATGTTCGTTCAGGAAAAGATTTTGTTGTTCGTATGCGTACTCCTGTATCATTAGAAATGCTTATAAAGCCACGTCCTAACTGGAAACCTATAAGCATGCCCCTTGGACATTTGGAAATATTAATATGAACTTCAAACGTAAAGGCATTTAACGTTACAGAAACATAGGTCTATATCAAATCAGTTTTACATAAAAATTTAAAACAAAAATGATGCACAGTTAAGGCCTAATTCGGTCAATTTACAGGTCGTTCAAAATAAACAATCTGACTTTGTGTGGTGGGTGGGTGGGTGTGTGTGTGTGTGTGTGTGTGTTTTGCGTTAAAAAAATCATACGGTTTGAGTCGTACGAACGTTAACCACAACCCAATCTATTATAGGTGATTAAAACTCGATTAAATTTTAAGTATTGAGATAGTGCGTACTGAGTTGGATTTTTTTGAGTTCTTAGGTTTTTCCAGTAGTTGTCAGTAATGAGCTGATCGCGTGTAAGTTTGAACACTAGAAGAACAGGAGGAACTACGTCATTGAGCGACTAGGATATATAACACGAGGCAAAGGCGAACACGTTCTTTCTGTTCTGAAGTAGCAAAGGAAGAGTGTGTTGAAAGAACCGTCGATGAAAAATACGTCTCTATTCTGGTAAGAGACGATAGACAGTTTTTTTTTTTTTTTTTAACCATTCTACAATAATACATTTCTTCCATAAAGTGTTGTGATGAAACCCAAACTGAAAATAGCTGGAATTACCGTCAGATGGTTAAGTGGTGATGATCGGTTTTCTGAGCACGCTGTAGACGAATTATTTAAGACATGTAACGTTACAAGCTGTTCCTTAACTATGTGTGTTTTCTTAGGTTTTTTTCGAGGACTACACTAATTTATGGTGAGTTCCGCAGAAATGCGGTTACTTTTAAACACTACCCGAGTTCACTATGATGAAACCTAAACTGATTATAGCTGGAATTACCGTCAGATTGATTAGTGGTGATCAACGGTTTTCTGATTTGAAACAAAACCTATTTAGCTTCTGTGAAATATGGCCTGCAAATGACTTAAATTGATTTGTTCTTTTACCCAACAGATTTCAAAGGAGGAGATTTAGGCAGCTTTATCCTTCATCCTCAGATTAATTTCCTGTGAATCGCTGTCTTGTGAATTTCAGATCTGTATGTTTTCTGTATTATTGCAACTCGAATCCCAATAAAAGTTCTTGTTTGTTAAAATATTGTGTTTTCTCCATTTATTGCCTTTATGTGGGTGGGGGAAGTTCCTGACATGTTGGAATTAGAATCAGAAAGGGCTTCGTCAAGCATGCTTGTGTATTCAAGGAATTTGTTTTAGTGTTACAAGTTTCCAGTACACGAAGACAACACACAGATATGAATGAATGAATGGATGATGAATGAGATGAGAATAAAAATACATGTAAACATAAATGGCCATAAATTGAAAAATAAGATGACTATGTACAGTTGTGTTATAGATGGTAGAATAGAAAGACTAGAATGAGTTAACATTTTTAGGGTCAATAACTTTTAGATGTGCATATCGCACAGTGAAAAATACTGCTTTTAATAAGGGTGAAGTGGCTAATTAATTGCCTTTTCTCATGTCTGTTTCTTATTAAAAGACTTGTGCAAATCTAATATCTTAAACCTGGTGTGCCTAGCCCTGTTCCTGGAGATCAACCTTCCTGCAGAGTTTAGTTCCAACCCTAATCAAACACACCTGTCTGTAATTATCAAGTGCTCTTTCAGAACCTAATTAGCTGGTTCAGGTGTGTTTGGTCAGGGTTGGGGTTGATCTCCAGGACCAGGGTTGAGCACCCTTGCCTTAAACTACAAAAAAACCTCACAAACAAATAACTTCACAGTGCATTGCCACAACTTGAACACAATATGTAGGTTTATTTTATTAACACTGACAATATACATTAAAGTGGAAAAAGAAAAAACACCCAATAAGCTCCATTCTCCCCATATTTACAAACACTTAGGCTCACTAAAGCATTTCAATTATTTGCCTTAACTAAACCCATATTTCCTGTTTCAAAGAGGGAGATGCAGTGTACATAAAAATGAAATACAACTGTCAATCCATTTGCTAGTCATCCTCTTTTTCAATGTAGGGCTTCGCAGCAAAACGAGCAAGTTGCCGGGCCAGATACCTCTCTCTGGCTGAATTTACAGTCTGCTCACTGCTGCGTTTTGCAAATTTACTAGGATTTTGTTGTGCATCACTTTTGTCTTCAGTTTCCACAACAGTTTCTTCTTTATCATTGTCAGTCTTCATCTCACTTGTTTTTTCCTCCTGGGTTTTCCTTTTGCTGTCTATTTTCTGGCTTTCTCTGTCCCTCTGATCTCGCTCTCCTTTGCGGTCCCGTTCTCTGTCCTTCGGGCTATTGTCTTGTCTGTCTCGCTCTCGTTCTCCTTTACGGTGTCTTTCTCTGTCGTTTGGACTGTTATCTCTTTTGTCTCGATCTTGCTCGCCTTTCCGGTCCCGTTCTCTGTCTTTTGGGCTGCTGTTTCTTCTGTCCCTGTTACTGTGTCTGTCATCTTTGTCTCTGTCCCTCCTGTCTCTGCCTCTGTCTTCTTCTCTGTCCCTGTCTCGCTCCCTCTCTCTTTTACGGTCCCGGTCCTCCTTTCTGTGACTGTGCTTGTCTTCTCTGCCTCTAGTCCTCTCTCTATCTTTATCCTTTGCTCTATCCCTGTCTCTTTCTTTGTGACTCCTTTCTTTAATCTCTTTCCTCTCGCGCTCTTGCTCATCATCACTATCTGAAAGAGGGGATTTTTGTCTGTAATGCCGTTTTGAGTGGTTGCTGTTTGTGGTGGTCTTAGTGAACGCAGCTTTGTTATCACTCTGCTCCTCATCGCTGTGGGATTCCGCCCCACTCTCTTTTCGTTTCACTGTGGGATCCGGGGTCAGTGAACGTTCTGCTGCTGCAGAGCCTGCAGCTTTCTCCTCTCTAAAACAAGGTAAAGTTGATTATCAATAAATTTATTAGCTTCTGCATTTTAATCTAAAACATAAAGAAAAAAGTACATTACATTTAGGGATGTAATTTGAGTTTCAATTAATCTCTTTTTCACGTCTCATACTAAATTAATTTAAATGTTAATTTATGTTTTGTTAATTACTGCATAAATATATATTTCCAACATATTTTAATAGATTCCTTGGGACAGTGTTAATATAAAGTTATATTTCTATTGTCTCTTATTTTTATTCACATTTTTTAAATTATTATTTTTATTACATTTAATATTTTTAAAGTTAAACATGTTTTTAAAGGAATAGTTCACCCAAACAGTTGCACAAATAGCTTTATTGTTTACTACACCTTGTTTTTCTTCAAGTTATTGATCTATAGCAGATATTAAATCGAAAGTCTCACACGTTCACAGGAACATTACTTCTGCTTTACAAAATAAAGTGGATATCAATCATTACCAGCACATGCCTTACCTTTGAGCACTACGATCAGGCACTGCCTCCTCTCCGACTGTCTGGTTGAGAAGATGTCTATAAAATCCACTGAGATCCTTCTGCTTCTTGACATCAAGTGCAGCTGAAAATAAAAATTAAAACTAAGAAGTACGTCCACTGTAATACTCATAACAACAATGTATTATACCTCAAGAACTCACCTTCTAACTCTGCTTCCCTCTTCTCTCTCTCCAACTCCTCCTGTCTTTCTTTAAGTTTTTGGCGATAGGCAGTGGTGACAAAGGCCTCTTTATCAGAAAACATCTCGCCCTCTGCTTCTCTTTCCTTCTGGATCTTCCTCTCATCACGACGTTCCTGTTCCTTTTTCCTTTCTTCAACTGCACGCAGCAGCTGGTTTATATACTTGGGCTAAAAGAACAACAAATACATTCATCTTGAAATTGAATTGTTGTCAATTAAGAATTACTATGTGCTACTACAAAAATTACTGCAAAACATAAAACTCTAATATAACAGCTATAAATACTTTTATATTGGGTTAGAGTATAGTGTGTCTAGTATAGTGTGTCTATATTGAATGTATAAAGTATATATTTTTTAATAATAAAATTTTAAAATATACCTTTCTGTCTGTGCCACTTAGCAGTTTCTTATTGCTTTCCAGTCTCTTTTTCTGAATATCATCATACACACTGTCATACTCATAGACAGTGCTGTCCTCTTCAAGTGCTTTTTGCATCTCAAGACGGGTCTGAAGTAGAAGAAAAAAAATGTATTCAACACCATAAATTACATAACTATGCAACTGTTCTTGGGATCCATCCTCACCTGCTTCATCATCTTTTTTTTGACTGCCTCCTTCTGCAAGCTCTCCCCAACCGAGGTCTGCAATATAAGAGATTGTGTTACAATGCAATTTATTAAGTGTAAAGAAAGCCACATGCAGATTCATAGGAGCAGATTCAATGTCACCTCATCATCAGAATCATCTCCAAACACAGAGGGGCGGGAGAGAGGGGCAGATTTTGATGCACTCTTCCGGGGCAAAATGAGCCCATACCTGAAATGGACATAAAACATGAATACAACTTAGTATCTACTATGTGGGATGGTTAATTAAGACTTAGTTTAACATTTTCCTCGTTTTTAAACAATCACTTAAAAAAAAAAAAATTGCTGGTCGGTTGGTCTTAGCTTGACTCCCAGTCTGGTAAAAGCTGTTTTTTAGAGGGGGTTTGACTAGCTTGCCAACCAGCTAAAAGCAGCTGAACACCAGTTTGTCCAAGCTGGGAAACCAGATTAAACCAGCTAAGACCAAACAACCAGTGTAGGCTGGTTTTAGTTGGTTTATTTTATTTTTATTTTATTTATTTATTTTGTTTTTCAGCATGGGAAGGACAGTTATCAAACAAAACTGCAACAATACTACACCGAATTAGAGATTTTAGTAAAATGCAACATGTAAATACAGTTTATTTACGATTTATAATGTGGGTAATGTGATTGTATGCGCATGTGTTTTGATGATAGCAGTATTAGCTCATTGGTTCGGCCTATTTTGATTAGCTTATTCTTATCAAAATACTGTTTACCAACATGCTTACACAAACATTGTGCAATGTCCGTCGTTATACACAACAAATTATTTAACCCTTTTAGTGTAACTGGACAAATTAACTGGACGTTAGCATGAGGAACTTACTGTTTACCAGATGCCGCCATCTTGCTTCAATAAATATCTAGCGTTTAGCAGATTCGATAACTTAAAAACAATTCAGCATTAAAAATACAAAACAGAAGGTAATTAATTAACAGATAAATAAAAAATAATAATAATAATAAAACACTTAGCATGATTATAAATGAGTCAAAATGATTACGTTTACATTGTTATGAAAGTGTCGTATGTGAATCGAATGATATTACTTCTGCATATAATAGAATTAACACATTTCTTTAGGAAGTAATAAAACGTTTCACCAATAAAACATGTATGGAAACGTGATCATAACTGTGTATGAATTAAGCTGAATTATTTTTAATAGCTCTGCTGAAGTAATATGCTGTGCAGCACCATTAGTATTTTCCCCACAATTTCACCATATGATAAAGCTCTCAAAGAAGTAAAAGTTTAATGAAATGCTTAGATGTATAAGAAAAGGAATTTAGATTAATAGAATTCAAGCAAATATAATGGTAATTATATTACTGTTATAATTATAACAGTTAATAATTATTAAAAATTATTACAATTATTAAAATACAGTTCACATGACAATACATTTAATCTATTTCCACATACAAGACACATATTCAATGTATGCTAAACACGAAACGCGATTGCTGAAACTTAAACTCTTCAAGTAGGCTTAGATACAGAACAGGCTGCCACTAGATGGTGACAATCTCTTTAGTATTGCTCTAAATTACCAAGCACCACACCCCAGACTAGTGTCATTCTCCTGTAAAAAGAAAGCACACGTTTAATTTAATATTTTTCATTTGATAAAATAAAAAATAATAAAACCCATAAAAAAAGTCTTACAGAACAAACAGTGTTGCGAATATTTGAATCCTACAGATATTTTTCATGTTGTTTTCTGATATGTAGGACCATGTAAATAGGCCTACTGTATGTCATACATATATTACAAAGGTTGATTTGATTAAAGGTTGTTCCACTTTTTTAGTGGTTTGTGTTATATAGCTTCCATTATGTGTATAGACATACAAGCATATTCAAATTACAATGTCCATTACATGAATTTTGCCCATTTTAAAACAAGAGTAAACATTTTGCTGGTTTTCAGTAAATTTACAGGGTTTTTGTGTAATGTATGTTGTCTCTGTACTGATTTGAACATTTTAAATTATTTTAAAGTAGTTAAATACATTGAATGGCATTCCTTTTATTGCATCTCACCATTAACCCAAACTCTGTTATATGCCGTAATCCTTATCTCATTTTCTCTACTCTCACTAATGCTATTCAGTGAGACTTAGGTAAACAGTGGAACTGTGGATGTGCTTGAATGGTCAGAGGCAAACAGAGCAAAATAAGGTAGGAGAAAGTTTCCACTGACATACTGGCTGAAGCTGTGTGTCAAATGCTTAGGGCCATGAAGCAAAACCGTGTACTATCTATTCATCTTTGAAAGTATCACATGGGCCACAATGAACTAAGATGCATTTTCTTTGGCATGTGTGAAACAGCAGTGTGGGAGTGGAGGTTATGAGCAAAAGAAAAGTCACAGCTTGTCTGTAAACCCATTTCCTGTCTGCACATTATCTGAGAAAACAGATACTGTGATGTATGTTTGTATAGCCTGTATGTATGCATGAATGCATATGTTATCTATCTGTCTATCTATCTGTCTATCTATCTATCTATCTATCTATCTATTTGATATTTATTTGGTCTATTCAATTAATTTATTAAGAATTCTGTCATCATTTACTCAAACTCATGTCGTTCCAAATCTATATGAAATTCTTTCTTTTGTTAAACACACAAGATGTTTTGAAGAATGCTGGTTATCAAACATTTTTGGTTCTCATCGACTTCCAATGTATTTTTTGACTATACAATGGAAGTCAATGGGAATCGAAATTGTTTGGTTACCAAATTTTTTCAGAATATCTTTTTTTTATGTTCCACAGATTAAATAAATTAATACAAGTTTAAAACGACATTTTGTGAGAAAATGTTGACTGAATTTTCATTTTTGGGTGGACTATCCTTTTATATACTTTTTTCATCTTTTAATAGCAGTGGAAATAAATTTAGTAGGTTTTTAAATAGCCTACATTATTAAGGGAACCGCACTCTGGACCTTTTTTAATGTGTTTAACTCATAATCTAACATGCTTCTTCAGTACACACACAGTTAACCATGGCTTGAGGCCACTGAATCTTGACAGCTGGCGGTTCCGGCGCATGCGCAGAGCAGTCTCAGAGAGGAAGCGCGACAGAGCAGTAGCAACGAATGAGCCGCGGCTGATATCCCCTGACACAATTATGTCTGTCTCGCCACCGCCAGTTTCTCTCAGGTATCCGTTTACCGGAGCCTGAATGGCGTTGGTAACTGTGCAGCGGTCGCCTACTCCAAGCGCAACATCCAGTCCGTGCGTTTCGGTAAGTGACTCGCATCTTTTTTTTCTCCGACACCTTCTACCGCCTCGGTAGTTTTGGGTTCATTTCCGCTGTTTCCTATAGTCCGTTTGTCCTCAGACGCTATAGAAATACGCATGCGTGAAATATTGACTCTGAATTACATTGTTGTCCATATGGCTCATCAAATATCTGGTGAGCGTGAGACAGGGGCTGTATCTCAGTCGTGGAGATTTTCTGCTAAATCTACCGGTTGTTTCCAGTGGCATGCCACAGCCAGGAAGTGTTTTGTGATAATTGCTCAAATGAGTCCAACGACTATGACTCAAATCTTAATTTTGACAACATATCAAATAGTTCATATTATATGCAAATTTGACGATGACGGTGTGATTGGTCTTCAAACGAAAGTCGTTTTGGAACCAGGAAGTAAACACAGCTGTCCCCTTAAAAACCGATCCAGTCATACTAAACAGCAGCAGAGTGAAATGGCATTATAAATGTCTACTTAAACTGAATAGCAGGAGGCAGCGTTTTTGCTTAAACAAATGTAAAGCAAGGATTTTCAAAAAAAAAAAAAATAAATAAAAAAATTAATGATTCCCTTGTCAGGCACCCCCTCACTACAGCCCCCTACAATATCAATACAATAACAATCCCATAATACTAATCTTTTTTCTTTTAATGCATTATGTATAAGCCAGAGGAGAAATTCAGTTCACTTCTGATTTATTTGAGTAGCTCTTCAAAATAAACACAATAAAGTTACACAACATAAATTCAAACTATTTTATTTTATTCTGTTTTATA
This sequence comes from Labeo catla, assembly GCA_012976165.1. Lineage (NCBI taxonomy): Eukaryota > Metazoa > Chordata > Actinopteri > Cypriniformes > Cyprinidae > Labeo > Labeo catla. Next base: position 334,337 of record VONZ01000596.1, read on the forward strand.
GGATTTAGACTTGTTTCATTAAATTATATGCTAATTAATTTTTTTCTACTTTGTTTCCTCACTGCTAAAAGCAAGGTCTGTTAATATAAAATTATTGTAATTAATCATAATTTCTTACCACTCTTTAGACAGCAGGATGAATTTAATAAAATTCAATAAAATATTGTCTATCACAACATATTTAATAAATATTTAAGACATTAACTTGACAGCACTCTAAAATTGCATTTAGATTTTTTTTTTCTTTGTCTCTCAAATTTTACTGTTTGTAATCCAGTTTGAAGGTTAGCATTTGTAGGTAATTTTGTATGTAAGGGTAAAGGGCAAGACCTATGATAATGCAATTCATTTTTACCACTACAGAGTTGTATAATATGTCATTGTTGTCTATTCAGTTGCTGAATAGATGGTGCTGGTAAAATTTGGGTCAGTATTATAGAGGTTGAAGGTTTGGTTTCAGGTTCTAGGAACAAATATCTACTTTCACTATTATCTTCTTGAGCAGTTCACTTTAAAAAGACTTTCAAACTGTTTGTTAAACATGTTCTGTTAAGTAACCAGTGGACAAATATTATCTCTTATAGACAATTTTGTTGTCTAAGATCTTGTATCATGTGATGTAAGAAGTCTCATGTGAGTCAAGTCTCCTGAAGTTTGATTTCTATCGTGCATTTATGGTTAATACTATACATGGTACGATTCTGGTCTTGGTTTGCTGTACTGTGCTTTGACTATACTCTTATTGTGATACATTGGTATACATTGGATAGTCAAATATTTGGGAGGTCTGGATTGCCAGTCATTTGCTGCTCAAAACCAAATAATTCAAACACAGATTTCATGGAGCGAAACATTTCCATAATGCAAAACACTGAGCTTTCATTTGTGTTTATGCAAAATTATTCCCATCTAGGGTCACGTCTGTCATGAGTTGCTTGAAATAATTTGTTCTGTGATAACCCGTCTTTTTGCATTCAATGTATTTCCAAACATGGCAAATTTCAGGCTTATAGATGCAATGCATTTTAAATTAAGCCTAATACTGATGTGCCACTCCCCCTTATTTTTGCAATAGAATTATTATTCCTGCACAGGTAGGCTTGTGGAAATGTCTTCAATCTTTACATGCTTGTTGTGTTGTGAAAAAACCAAGCCTCCAAATATCCTGTTAGCCTTTATCACACTATTTCATAACATGATATTGTGGCACTTTGGCTGTCTATGTTCTGCTATCTGGAATAAAGATGCTATGCTACTCTGAACTGTTCCTTTAAAATGTATTGATCGCTGGCAAGAAAGGTTCTTTGAATGCTTGGACAGATCAGTAGTAGCAGGACAGAACAGGACATTACCCAAACAAAAATGTAGGAACCAGTTAATGCACTTGTTCAGGTTATGGGTTATTTTTAAGTGTTTCTGATGCAAAGTGGCTGCTTCAGTAATTTGCGCACAAAACAATCAGTCTGCAGAAACAAGAAATTGTATCATACTGGAAGGTTAAGAACAAATGTATTACTATTATTAAAATTATTACTATGGTAATAATAAAGTATGGGTTATGAACGGAGTACCACAGCGGTGTTGTAGGGCGTCTATCAATCAGTGTTTGAGCTCAGTTTAATTTTTGTGAAATTTTAAGTGTTTTTTTTTTGAAGCAAAAATACAACATTAAGTTAACTTCAACTAAAGTTAACATTGTTCATTGCATGAACTGTTTTTTTTTTTTTTTTCCCAAAGACCCCCAGTATTAAAGATTGATTTAATGCAAATATTTGCATTGCATTTTCATTATATTGTTTAGCCTGAGAGTTACAACCAGAGGTAGTGATTTATGCTACAGATCAATATGAATAATAAATTAAATCTGTTTCCTTTTATTTATTTATTTTTTAAAAGGAGTCTGGCAGTGGAGAAGATGACCGCCGATCTCAGCCCAGAAGGTAAGAAAACCTCATTCTGAAACCTTTCTTAATGCCATAAAAATGTCATAAAAAAACAGTAGTTATAAAGTCACAAAGTTGCCACAATGATTGTACAGTGTTGTTTATTCCAAAATATCCATTTTGTTACCATTATTTTTTTCTGTATCACTGGGCTTCAGGTGAGATAATAATGTTAATAATGAGACAATAAAGAATAAAACAATCATTTGCACACAATCAAAATATACATACTGCTTAAATACTTTTTTTTAAATTAATCCATTAGTTGAAAGGCCTCAATATATCTTTTTTTTTAAAAACTGGAATGACGATAGATGTATGGATAGATAGATGGACAATACATTGCTTTAATTAATTGACAGAGAATAAAGAAGCTCTCACTTTAATTAAAAAGTCGAAATCATGTAACAAAATCATTCCCTTAGGTGGTTACAATGTTGCAAGATTATTTTCTCAGAAGATATTATAAGCTCTGTGATATCTCTGATCTTTAGATATCAGCAGCTGTGTCAGAAATCAATAGCATGCTGTCCTAAACTGAGACGTCACTTCCTTTTGTCTTATGCACACATAATATTGTTTTTGTGTTTCAAAGTGGTGACATTTTAATCAGACATCCTTAAAATGTAAGAGACTAAGAGTATACTTCCATTTTTTGGCAGGGTATCAAATGTGATGGGAAGTTCTCATATGTCAGTGTCATTGAATATGCCATCAGATATCAGACCTCTTTAATAACACAGACATGCTGTAAATTGGCAGATCGCTGCAGTGCATTGGCATTATTACTATGATAGTTGTGACATCATACCTGCTCTGAGATCCAGTGATTTTGTCATGCCAAGTTTGACAGTTATTTTGTGACAACTTGATGTAGTCTTTCATCTTGTTTTGGCTCATCACATAGAAAAAACAAGTTTAGCCAGTTTTGTCTTTACTCAGGTTTCTGTAAAAGTTATTGATTTAGATCTTCCACTTCCCAAAATATTTCCCATTTCTTTCATGGTCAACAATAGTATAGTTAAATACTGTATACCATAACAATATAAAAAGTTTTTAAATAGTAAGATTTTTAATGATTTTTAAAGAAGTCTCTTATGCTCACCAAGTCTGCATTTATTTGATTCAAAGTATAGCAAAAACAGTAAAAACATTATACACTGTACCATTCAAAAGATTGGAGTCAGTATAATTTTTTTTTTGGGGGGGGAATCACAGAAATGAATGCTTTCATTTAGCAAGGATGCTTTAAATTGATCAAAAGTTATGATAAAGAAATTTATAATGTTACAAAAGTATCTCTGATCTTCAGAGATCAGTAGCTGTGTCAGAAATCAATAGGTTGTTTGCACATGACGTCATTGCTGTGGCACGAAATGCAGCTGGAGGGCAGGAAGCGATATTTCTCCACAGGAATCACTAGCAGAAACTCAAAAATGCCTGTGTTTTGTGTTGTTTATGGATGATCAAATCGGTCAAACCGAGAAACCACAAAATATCTTTTATCATGTATGAAAATTTGCTGTTCATAAGGGCGGAAAGGCAAGAAATTGACTGAAAAGCGCAGGAAAAAGTGGCTTGTAAACCTCCGTCTGTGGTCAGGAGGAGAGTCGGTTAATGCTTGTGTGTGCAAATGGTTAAGAAAAGATATAATAATATGTTAAGATATTAATAAAGAAATATATAAATATATACAGGGTGAGACAGTGAGAATCCACCTAATGCTAAACGCCACACATAGACACAATGTAAGATATTATATTTGTAGTTCCGAGAGCGTCATTGATTATAACGGAACATTGTGAGATTGCAATAAATTGAAGTGTGTGACAGCTTTTTAGTGACTATATGGAAGCGCTATTTGCTCGCTTTCTATAATCAGTTAGGAATTTGAATAAAAGTTTCGCTTTACGTGCTGCTAACAGGACCAATAGCCACAAAACCCTGCACATGCAGCGAACTTTCAGGAGTGACTGAAAAAGCAGAACGGATGAGATGGAGGAATGTCTGTACTGTACAAGAGAAAAGTATAAAAAGAAAATCACAACATACGTTGGATGTGATCCTTATGTTATATAGAGAAGTGATTTTTCAACTAAATTGAAATAGCTGCCTCAGTTGCCTGTCATCGAGGCGGTGGAAATAAGCTACGATAGCAAACAAACTCTTTCGAAAGTGATTCCCACATTTATAATGAGGATGCAGGATATATGTCACTCCTAAAACTACTGCTGTATAGGGTTTTTGACAGTCAATTTCTTGCCTTTTCCTCCTTATGCAACAGCATTTGTTCATACACGATATGAAATAAAACTTCTCAAATTGACCGATTTCCATAAACAACTGAAAACATAGTCGTTTTGAGATTCTGCTATTGATTCCTATAGAGAAAAATCACTCCCTGCCCTCCAGCTGCATTTCGCGTGTCCTCAGAATCACGTGATTGCAAACAACCTATAGCATGCTGTCCTAAAGTGAGACGTCACTTCCTCTTGAAACCTGAAAAATTCTACTCAGCTGTTTTCAACAAAATAATAATAATAAATGTTTTTGTGCAGGAAATCAGAATATTAGAATGATTTCTGAAGGATCATGTGACTGGAGTAATGATGCAAAAAATTCGGCTTTGAATTTAAAGGAATAAATTACATTTTAAAATATATTCAAATAGAAGACAGTTCTTTTAAATATTAAAAATATATATATATATATTTTCTGTACTTTGGATCAAATAAATGCAGGCTTGGTGAACAAGCCTTTTTAAAAAAAAAAACATTGAAAAATTTGCTGTTCAAAAACTTTTGACTGGTAGTGTGTATATATATATATATATATACAGTAGTCAACATTTGAAGTGGATCAAATAAGTTCATCAAAATTGTTTTGGTTTTATGACAACGATCCACTTCAAATGTTGACTACTGTGTGTATATATATATATATATATATATACATCAAGACATTTACCACCACCTACTGGCAGTTTTAGTTTAATATAGAGTATCATTTCATTAAAGAAATAATTTCATATTTCCATAGTTATAAAAATAATAATAAAAAAAATTGAAGGTACAGTTTACCCAAACAAAATTTAAAAAGTTGTCATCATTTACTCACCCTCATGGTCCAAAAGAGTATATGTAATTTGCTTTACACCAGTGGTTCCCAACCACGTTCCTGGAGGCCCCCCAACACTGCATGTTTTCTCATTAGTAGAGACTCCAAGACAAGAAATGGGTGTGTCAGACAAAGGAGAGATGCAAAATGTGCAGTGTTGGGGGGCCTCCAGGATCGTGGTTGGGAACCACTGCTTTACACAGTGGCTTTAAATTATCTTTTGGGAGTAATTTCAGATTAATGTGTGATTAATCTGTGATTAATTAATTGCCACATCATGTAATTAATTAGATTAAAAATTTAAATTGCTTACCCTAATATATATATTTCCAACCCAAACGGTTTTACTGTGCTTGCATATTTACATCACTGTAAAAATGGATAGTCTACTACTTATTATAGCAGCAGAATAAATTGTAGGTAATAGATGGGTTAGACTGAAGCTAACACAAAACTAAACCACTGGAATTTTATTCAGTTTTTGTCTTGTTGGTACATTATCATCATTATGTCAGTACATTTCTTACATAGCGTAGAGAAATATTGTTCTGTCTGGAGGTACTTGAATCAGCCCAATATATTCTGATTTATGAAGAATAGGACTGCAAGCAATGTCTTTCCACTGGAGTGGTTTTATTAGTCATTGCCGAAGGGCACCAGAAGGGTGAGTAGAGCTGCATTTAGAACAAGTCAAAACAGGGATGGAAACGTCTGTCAGTGAGAATATGACAGGGAGGAGAATGGGACGGATAGATTAATATTGTTGTGTTTGCAGTGTTGCAGAGATTAGACAAGTACATTCATGAATGATCTGGCAGGTAATGTTTTTGCAAAGGTGTAAGTCAGCTTATACTAATTGTTTTACTTTATATTGTAGATTTACTTTGTTAAAAGAATCTTGTACTTACTTGACTCTAAGCAGGAAACATTAGACTGACCTGAGAAAAAAGGACTAAAGCAAGTCAGATAAGCTATGTTAAAAAGGTTTTAGAGGAGATTTTTTTGTTTTTTCCCCTAAAGGTTAATAAAATAAAGTAAAAATCTGCTCCAGAATTGTGCATTTAATTGGAAAAATCAACACATATATTAAGTAAATCAAACTTTTTTTTTTTTAAGATATAATAATTATATTCTAGGTCACTTTAGTTTAATTTTGTTGTTTTAAAAATAAATTAATACTTTTATTTGGCAATGATGCATATAAAATAAGATATGTGTTTTCAAAATGTGATAATGAGAAATGTTTTTTGAGCACCAAATCAGCATATTGGAATTATGTCTGAATGATCATGTGACACTGAAGACTGCTTTCAGCAAAAATTCAGCTTGCCATCATGGGAATAACTTGCATTTAAAAACAGAATACAGTTTTATTATTGTAAACTGTATTAAATTTTTGTAATATTCCCTTTTTTGTAAAGTAAATGCAGTCTTTGTTAGCATAAGAGCATTCTTTTAAAAATATTCAGAAAACTTACAGTCACAAACAATTAAACAGTTGTGTACAAAGTCATTCATAATAGTTTTTTTTTTTTTTAGATTTCACTCACTTGTTAAATTAATTATTAATGAATTATTTAGCAATTTTTATATATGTTTGTAATTTGTTATTGCAGGTATATAAATAGAAACTTTCTTCTGTGTAAAATGCATATTGACACGGGGTCAGTCACTTGTGTTCTGATAACATGTTGATTGCCTTTAGTCGAACAGCCTTCTGTTGGTCTACAGGTGCTATTGAACATTTTTCTTGTATGAACAGCTGTGTTTTATATGCACTACTGATAACGTTCCCATAATTTCTGAGAAATCCCCTTCACACACACCATAAAATTGCGTAATTGGACATGTCTCAGGGATTTTTAGGGGCATTGTTTCACGTAACATGTATGCTAAATAGATTCCTAATTCCTTTACGGTAAAGCAGAGATGCCAAAATGTGATCAGTGGCTCAAAGTCAGTCTATGATTGATGACCTTTGATGTGGCCTAACAATGCAATATCACATATTTCCTTTTTATATATATATATATATATATATATATAATTCAGACAACTCACTAGTATAGCTGATAATAATATAGCCATTATTATTTTTTTATAATAATTTATAATAAATAATATAGCCATTATTATAACCATTACTTGTTTTGTTTCCTGGATAACTATTATGATTATCAGAAAAGCTCTCTGGGATTATATCAGGCTGGTCCTTATTTTCCATTCACCCATGTGAGCCATGATCTAATGAATCCAGTTCATAAAACCCCTTGTAAATTATGTCAAATGAGACCTTGACCTGTTTGGTCCTATTGATTATACTGTACAGATATGAGATCCTGCTAATCAATATCAAAGCGTGTGTACTTAGATTTGCATTTTGTCCATGCGAGTTTGTACTGGGGTCAGAAATTTACTTAAAAACTTAAATGAACTTACATTAATAAAGGTGGCATAGGTATGTCTGCATGACAAATGCTATTGCTCCTAATATTGTAGTTATTTGGTAATGTCAGTCACTTTGTAAAGAAATATTTCATTTTTGCGCTGTCTGAACTCCAAAATAAATCTCATGCTTATATCTGATCTGTACTTTGTTTTTGAAAATACACAAAAGTGCAGAATTCACATATTTACAGCGGTGACTCATCCAAAGGCCTCTGATTGGCCATCATGATTGGTTAAAATGCTCAACCCTGCAAAACACATAAAAAGAAATCTGATGCAGCATGAGCAGTTCTAAATGCAGTGGCACAATCAAACAGCTGTAATAGAATTTGTTTATTATGCGGAGGTATTTTTTTCTCCTTTATATTGAATTTGTTCATTTTTGTTCATTTTGATGCTGTTTGTTTTTGACCCACGTCCCTGTTTATTTACAAACCAAGGTTTGTACAGAACAAAACTACATCATTAATATTTTGTGATCCAAATTCAGGGCAGAGCAATGTTGCTGCACTTGAATTGACAACAAATAATGCTTTGCAAGTAATTTCTTATTGTTTATACAAGTTTCATTGATAAAAGCAGTATTTTGTATTTTAATGGCCCTAGCAACTGGTACTGGTTTAAATATATTGCCATAGCACATTGTCATGTGACCAACAACCTAAATGTTTACACAGGCCTTGTGTTTCACATTTGGTTTAGGATTTCAGTAGCTTAGTCAGTCACAACAGGGGAAACTAGGTAGTACAATGGCCGAGTGCGACCCATGGGAAAAGACCTATCCTGTCCCCTACCAAGTGCTCCCATGATTGCTATCATTACCAAGGGAAATTCCATCATCTACCTGAAAATAGGACAGCCTCAATCGAACACACACTCATATAGAGCTAATAGTTTGTTTAAAAGCACTTATTTCAATTTCCTCACTTTTATTTGTAGCTTCCCCCCATTGTATAGCTGTGTTTCAGTGTTTAGGACTCATGCAGTGTGGGGTTATTATCGTTTAGCGTTTTGATCACATCAAATAAAGCTTTGTTGTTTGAGATAATTAAATTGCATGGTCCCTAGTCTCAGACTAGTTCAAATGCAATTTAGGCTATATAGACACAGACTACAGATTTTACGATTTCCTCTGCTCTCTTTAGGTTTATCACGGGTCGTACCAAGCACTATTATGATTATATTAGACTTATTAATAGTCATTTGGCAAATTATTATTACTTTATGACTTTTAAAGAGTTTATTATGCAAATATTAAAAATATGTTTCCGTTTCTGTTATATTAAAATCAGTTTCCCGAAAGCTTTAAGTCCAGTTCGTGTTTACTCTGTGGGATGATAAGGAGTCCACCAGAGCACATGTGTGCTGACTCCGCCTACCATCTCAGTGTCTGCCTCTATTTACTTGTGGAGCAGATGGATACACCAGACATCTGAACCGAGAGAGTCTACACAAAACGACACTAGCTAATACATGATGTAGTTTTTAATGAGTTACTGCTGAATTTGCTCTGAATAAATTTATCCAGTTAGTCACTCTGTTGCTTGGAGGAGCAGTGTGTTTTAATCGTTTCTTCAGCATGTAGTAAAAGGATGGGAAAGCTCCAGTGAGGGCTTCCTCACCACTGTCCGATGTAAAGGATGACTTTAGGTGGTTTGGCGACTGCTTTAAGCACCTCCACAGAATGCCTGTCTACACACAATGGAATACAAATACTGCTGCAGAGCGGGTTAATGTATGAGGACAACATCAGCCGGTTGTGAGTTTAAAAAATACCTGAATATGTTTAGTTTTTTTCTTATCTCTTTTTCTTTTTCTCCCCTTTTATGCCTTTTTATTTCTCGTTTTCATTTTCTTTTTTGTTTTCATTTTCTTTATTTCTTTTTCTTTTAGTTATTTTGGAAGGTTATTTATTTATTTTTATTTCATTCTTTATTTAATTTAAATCAATTTTATTAGTTTCAGTTCTTTATCTTTTCTATACTCTCTCACACATTGATTCCAAAGTTCAGTTATATTGCAAATCTGTTGAGCTCTTACTGTTACTTCCTGTAATGAAGGACGTTTAGTTTATCAAGGAACTAAATACAATGATGTTTCAATCTGTGAAGCTTGTTACATGTATGTTGTGTATGTTGTGTCACATGGAAATTGAGGCAGTCAAAACAAACAAAGTATAGTCTTACACCTTACATTACTCCTACACCCTCTTCCTGTCCTCAGTAAACAGGAAGTCCTTGCCACACACGTTTTTATCATTATGCAAAAACAAAACATTCATTTGGTTAAAGCATACTGCAGGCCACATAGTCTCTTTTTTTTAAGTGTGAAAAACACATGGTACAGTACGGTGCAGAAGCATCATTAAATTTAAGCAATGTTTGTATGCCTAAATTAGGATAGCATCTAAGATGTGGCCTTTTTTATCTTTACATGCACAATGTTATAAAGCAGTTATATATACAGAAACTCTCTAAGAAACATTCTTTTGAATAAGCAGAGTATCTTGATTCATATAAATCAACAAGATCAAAATTGATTCAGAAATGTGGGGGTGTGTAACACCCATGAAGCTGCTTTCAATAATAACTTAGTCTTGATGCTGTCAATGCGCACACATTGATGAAGTGTTCGGTTCACCATTACACGTTTGTCATCTCGTCTTTCTGTCTTTCCCCTCCCTTTTCCTGCTGTAACACTCAAACCACTGCTTAAATGAAACCATGTGTGTTAGTATTTCATCGTACAGTGTGAGGAGACAGAAGACAGTAGATTGAAGTGTGGTTGGACAGTTCTGTCAAACTGCCACTTTATTTGTGTTCTGTTCATTTATTAGATATTGTGGTGGGCATTCACAGAATAGTTTGCACATTTCAAAACTTGCTTTCCAGGGTAGAAGGATTTCGGGGGATTAAGCTGGGAACTTCCTCATTGAATCTGCTCAGATTGCTCACTTGCTCTCTGAACCGCAGGTTATGTCTGACTCAAAATAAGCCAAGAACTGTGGCTGTGTTTGTGTACCTTTTAAGACCAATACTAAAAATGTACATATCAAAGGTTAATGAAAACTAACCTTTAGGAATAAATGACTCAGAAATTAAAATTTCGTCATTAATTTATCATCTTGCTTTTACAAACCTGTATACCTTTCTTTCTTCCATGAATTACAAAAGTAAAACTTTTTTGAGTGAGAGAGAGGTGTCCAGCTCACAATAAAAGAGGTACACAACATTATGTATTCTTCTGTGTTGTGTTGTAGTTTTCAGAAGCCATTCAGTAAGTTTCTGTGATGAACAATTAGAGATTTCATAATCTTAAAATCAAAATTTCCAGTCAACAACAGCGATGGACACCGATGAATTGAAGCAAGACCCTTTCCTTTTTTTTTTTTTTTGATAATATGTTTGACTTTTCACAATACAAGGAAATTACGTATAATAGTAAATCACAAATAAATAAAATAAATCAAATACAAACACAAACTATCCCATATATATATATATATATATATGTGTGTGTAAGTGATGTGTGTCTGTGTGTGTGTGTGTACATACATACTTATGTACACATACATAGATATATAAATACATAAAAATAGATATTTTTGTCTGTTACGCTGCAAACATGCGGCAAAAACAAAATCTTATAAGAAACAATCCTTTATAGTAGTTATAAAAAAATAACATAACCGGTTCATGATTAACAACAGATCATTAAAAAGATACTACAGACTTTAGACACACAGTCACATGTGCATACTCCCATAATACTTCATTCTCACGCTTTCAAGACGACCTACAATAACACCCTCATAAAAAGACATATGGTTACGCACATGACTCAAAACAACAGGCACACATGCACTAAATGAATCCGTGTCTCTCTCACTTCTCTGTTCTCTCTGCTATTCACACTCGCTCTTGTTTTACAGTCTGCATAGTCTGAATGTCATTGATTGGAGCAAGATATGTTGCATGGGATTATTCAAAGAACAGAAACTTGCACACAGATCCCCCAGCTGTCGCAGTGATGGGGAACAGAGTGTTCTTGTTTGTGTCCTGCACAGAGAGTTCGGTGTGTGAGCTAATGCCCTCAAAAAGGAGTCCTCCCATATTCCCCTACTGAACTCACTGTCTCATGTTCCACTTGAGATGTAAAACCCATTAGAATTCATAGAAAAGATAGAATCAGCACAGTGTTACTTTCACATAATAGGCACAATATAATTAAAAAAAGATTAAGCCTTTGTTTTTTTTTGTTTTTTTTTTCTGTACATTTTTAGTTTCCTTAATTTTGACTAATTTTAACTTAATTTTAATGTTTTTCTGGCATCATAACATTGTGGTCAGAGCAGTATTTGCATGTGCAAGCACTCTTAAAAAAATGTAAATATCTATTTGATTTGAAAATGTTACAGTGTAAAGATAGTAACAAAAAAAAAAAACAAAGTTCAAAATGCATACATCACCGTTCAAAAAGTTTAGGGTCCGTAAGATTTATTTATTTGTTTTTATTTTGCTTTTATGTTGTTAAAGGTCTGTCTAATCTAATCTAATTATCTATCATAAAAAATACAGTAGAAACATTAATTTTGTCAAAAAAAGTGCAATTTAAAATAACTTTCTATTTTAATATGGTTTAAAATGTAATTTATTCCTGAGATGGCAAAGCTGCCATTGCCTCAGTCTTTAGTGTCACATGGTCATTGAGAAATCATACTCGTATGTTGAAGAAATCATTTTTATTGTTATGAATATTGAAAACAGTTGTGCTGTTTAATATTTTTCTTTAAACTATACTTTTTCAGTATTTTTTGATAAATAGAAATGTCAAAAGAGCAACATTTGTCTGAAATGGAAATCTTTTGTAACATTATGGATGTCTTTACTGTCATCTTTAATTAATTTAATGCATCCTTGCTGAATATAAGTATTTATTTCTTAAAGAAAAAAAAAACATACTGATCCCACACTTTTGAATGGAAATGTATTTACATTCAAATATACATTATATTTACATTTTGGTTTTTTTTCCTCTGTCCTCAGCATCAGTGAAAGCTTCCTAACAGTAAAAGGTGCTGCCCTTTTCCTTCCACGTGGGAATGGCTCCTCTTCCTCCTCCTGCTCCTCCAGAATCACAGCACAGCGCAGCAAACATGCAGGTAAGGCATCTGTTAGACAGCACGTGCAAAATGGGCACTGAAAAGAATGTGAGTATTAATAGTTAATGAACAATTTGAACTTTTGGTCCAGGGGACCTTCAGCAGCACCTGCAGACAATGTTCACATTACTCCGGCCAGAGGACAACATCCGCCTGGTAAGTACCACACACACAGAAGCTAGCTCTCCACCAAAACCTTGTGAGCTGCCCATGAAGGGCATATTTTTGGGCACGGTTTGGCACAAATGAGCCCACATTGCATGAATCCTTCACATATAAGAGGAATCCAAAATGGGGAAGATGTAAATAATATAATAAAAGTCAAAAGGCTCATCTAAAATACTGATACTAGGTTTTTTCTGAATTAACTCTCTACTCTCCTTACAGGCTGTGCGGTTGGAGAGTGCTTTCCCGCAGTGTACCCGTTACATGGTGGTGGTCTCCACTAATGGCAGACAGGACACAGAAGAGAGTGTGGTGCTGGGCATGGACTTCAGCCCCTCCGACAGGTTTGCATGTGCTGATACTTGTACTGTTAATGTAAACCAATCAAATATAGTAACAAAGAATAATTACATTTTCTGTTCTTTGCAGTTCCTGTTCCATAGGCATGGTGCTTCCTTTGTGGAGTGACACACGGATCCATCTGGATGGTGACGGGTAGGTGTGGCAAATCTGTTAAAAACTGACAATCTGATTCTCCTGCAGGTAGTTCAGATGGTGTTTCACTCCTTTGTTTTTTTTACAGGGGATTCAGTGTGTCTACAGATAACAAGATACACATATTCAAGCCTGTATCAGTCCAAGCCATGTGGTGGGTGCCTTTCCTTTTTTCCGGAGATTCATTAAATTAAAGTTTTGACTTTTTTTTTTTTTTTTGGTGATGTTTCTGACAGACATTTTCAGTTACTGAAATTTGTTGCGTCACTAATTTAAACACTTTTACTGAAATTTATATTATTACATATCAGTCTGTCATTTAATGAAACACCGTTAGATGAAAAAATAGATCTTGTTTAAAAAAATAGTCGTAGTCAAAAGTCATTTGTAATTGTTTTGTTCCAAAGTCATTTATGGAACAAAACATTGTTTATTATTTATGTTTTGTTACATATTTTATTATTTATTTATTTTTCTTCATAAGAACAAACTGTATACATTTATTGTAAATAAAATAGATTAATTACTGTATAATTAAATTATATATTTTTAAATTATTAAAAATTATAAATATGTGAGCTTATCTTTATTGAATCAGTTAAATCATTTGACCCTTGTATAATGTCATCTGTCATCCCTAGGCTGTTAATTTGTTGCCTAAGGTCTTGATCTAGTATTGATACTGGGATACTAAAGGCTAATATTGTACTAAAGAAACAATTTTACTATCTGTCCAGCCCTAATATGGTGGCGTGTGCTGATATGGAGCACCTTTTTCTCTCAGGTCTGCCCTGCAGTCTCTTCATAAGGCCTGTGAAGTGGCCCGCTGTCATAACTACTTCCCGGGCAGCCTCTTCCTGACTTGGGTGAGTTACTACCAGAGCCGGGTGTCTTCAGATCAGGCCCGCATCAATGAGTGGAACGCCATGCAGGACGTGCAGTCCCACCGTGCAGACTCGCCTGTGCTCTTCTCTGAAGTGTGAGTACTAATTTTGTAAATGGTCCTGCAATTTGAGAAAACTGGCGCAAATTTTGGTGCATCATGGAAATATATTGTTTGCTTGTTTTGCTTGATAGATTTGGACGAAGTGATGAAATGTTTACCAAAAAATTTAATTTTTTTTTTGCTTTGTGTCTCCAGGCCAACTGAGCGAGAAAGAACAGAGAGACTCATTAAGACTCGTTTGAGAGAGATCATGATGCAGAAAGACCTTGAGAACGTCACCTCTAAAGATGTATGATGCAAATACACATCCTAAAAATCATTTCCTGAATGTTTTATTTGTTCAGTACTCACACGTACTCAGCTCAGACGTTGTACCTGCACACACACTTCTGTTTAGATCCGCACAGAGCTGGAGATGCAGATGGTGTGTAACCTACGGGAATTTAAGGAGTACATTGATAATGAGATGATCGTCATCTTGGGGCAGATGGACAGGCCCACAGAGATTTTTGAGCATGTTTACCTGGTGAGTTATGTCACAAATACATTTTAATCATACATTTCGGTTACATTGTACCATAAGTCATTTTTGAACTGCACATAATTATAGGGTTCTGAATGGAATGCATCTAATCTGGAAGAGCTACAAAACACCGGGTGAGTTTTGTTGACATTGTCATCTATGAAAACGCACATACCTATAATACCTGCAATAGAAGCTACTTTGTCAGACTATTTCAGCCATAAACCTGTCTTATCTTTTATTATTCGCTTTGAAATCTATTCTTGGCGTTAATGATTACATAGATTTTCGGTTATGTCTTTGTGTTAACTATCAGGGTGCAATACATCCTTAATGTGACGCGGGAGATCGATAACTTCTTTCCAGGCCTATTTGAGTACCACAATATCCGGGTTTACGATGAAGAGGCCACAGACTTACTGGCTTACTGGAATGACACTTACAAATTTATCTCTAGAGCCAAGTGAGTATGAATAACCTCCTAATGCTCATTTTGGAGTAAAACACACAGGTGTTCTAGCTGTAATTTTTATACAAATATGTTTATTAACAAAGAACTTGCACTCTTTCTAAGTACTTATATTACGTTTGTTATGTCAGAATTACTACATTTACGAGAATCTACTCTAAAACAATTTGGTATCACTCATACATTTGAAACCAGAAGTTTACATACACCTTGCAGAATCTGCAAAATGTTAATTATTTTACCAAAATAAGAGGGATCATACAAAATGTTCTGTTATGTTATTTATTTATTTATTTATTTTTTATTTAGTACTGACCTGAATAAGATATTTCACATAAAAGACATTTACATATAGTCGACAAGAGAAAATAATGGCCCGTTCAAAAGTTTATATACGCTTGATTCTTAACACTGTGTTGTTATCCACAGCTGTGGGTTTTTTTTAGTGATAGCTGTTCATGAGTCTTTCTTCAGAAAAAAAATCCTTTAGGTCCTACAAATTCTTTGGTTTTTCAGAATTTTTGTGTAACCTTTTCCAGCAATGACTGTATGATTTTGAGACAACTGAGGGACACATAAGCAACTATTACAAAAGGTTCAAATGCTCACTGATGCTTCAGGAGGAAACACATTGCATTAAGTTTAAAACTTCTTGAATTTGAAGCTTATTTTGTCTTCTGGGAAACATGTAAGTATATTTTCTAGCTCTGAAGGGCAGTTCTAAATAAAATAAAAAAATATGATATTTAGGCAAAATAAAAAAAAAATTGCACATCTTCATTCTGTTCAAAAGTTTACACCCTTGTAATGCATCGTTTTTCCTTCTGGAGCATCACTGAGTGTTTGGGCCTTCTGTAATAGTTGCTTATGTGTCCCTCAGTTGTTCTCACTGTGAAAAGATGAATCTCAAAATCATACAGTCATTGTTAGAAAGGGTTCAAATACACAAAAATACTGAAAACCAAAGAATTTATGGGACCTGAAGGGTTTTTCTGAAGAACAGTGGACAGTTTAACTGTTCAGGACAAACAAGGGACTCTTGAACAACTATCACAAAGACAAAACAAAACAAAAAAAAAAAAAAAACAACAACACCGTATTAAGAATCAATGTAAACTTTTGAATGGGGTCATTATTTTCTCTTGTGGACGATTTGTAAATGTCTTTTATGTGAAATATCCTGTTCAGATCAGTACTAAATAGAAAATAACATGCATTTTGTATGATCCTTCTTATTTTGGTAAAATAGTTAACATTTTGCAGATTCTGCAAGGTGTATGTAAACTTCTGGTTTCAACTGTAACTGCAAACTGATCCATCTATGGCTGTGTTGTTAATGGCAAGAAAATACTTTATCAATACATGAATTTTATGGATGTATTAAAATTCTGGCAGATACCAATAAGACAATGACATATAACCAAAAAGTAATACAATTATAAAAATAATTATTATATTAAATATTAGTACAAGTTTAAAATTCAAAACATTAAAATTAAAATAAAAATAATACAAAAATAACGTATAGTTTTAAATGTTAAAAGAAGTTTTAGGCATCACAATATTGTACAGTGTTAAAGGGGCCATCGGATGCAAAGTTCACTTTTACATGTTGTTTGAACATTAATGTGTGTTGGCAGTCTATGTACAAATCTACCCTGTAATGATAAAAATCCATGCAGTGGTTTTTAATTAATCTGTAAAAATAATATCCCCTTTTTCAAATCAAGCCATTCTCAGATGCCTGTCGGTGTGGCGTCACACCGACAGAGGCCGCTCCCAGGATAGTTGATTGACATGAACGTCTTACCTCAGACCAGCCCTAAATCAGCTGTAACAGTCCGACCTCCATTGTTTCGATGCCGGAACAGGGATGTAAGTTAGACAAGAATATCTCAGATTTAGTGATTGAGGTATTGTGTTGCTGGATGTAATATTGAACATAGTGGTCGTCATTTACTCCCAATATCTGAGGCGCTGAAGATGCAGTGGATTACGTTTGTTTATGAAGGGAATGCACCTCCCGATCTACATAAATGCGTCTATGTTCATGCAAATCATTTAATGATCCAGCTTCACCTACAGCAGAAGTGAGTATAAGGGTTTTTTTATGAATCTCTGCGATCACCTTTCCTAATAACGTGCTAGTTAGCAAGTTTTGTGGCTAAACGCACTAAATGCGGCTAAAGTAAACAATCTCTCAGAGTACAGCTCGTCACTCTACAGAGAGAAGAGAGGGACGGTGCGAGCAGAGCTCATTTGCATTTAAAGGAACAATCAATCAGAAAAGGTTGATTTTTGCAGAGCTTATTTTGACAAGGTAAAAAGGGTGTTGTTTTATACTACCATTGAGAATTTTTAACCAAAGTATATTATAGACTTTTCATTAAGACCCTAAAGAATCATATCATATCAACATATCAAATGGGCATCTGATGACCCCTTTAAAAATGGAAGTTTATTGTAAGATTGCATTTAACAATGTTATTAAATTATGTTTTTAAAGATTAAGTTTGAATGACCATTAGATGACAGCAAAAGTAATCTAAATGTAAAAATATAGGAACTGAGTGTTATATCCAGTTGGTTCAATACACAGATATCCAGTATTGACTGATACTAATCAATGGGAAAGAAAAAACTCACCACTATCAGCTAATAACAAATATTCTTTCAATATGTATCGTGTGTCCCTAATTAATTCATCTCAATATGCCTTTGCAATATTGAGTACAAAAAATTGCATCTTAAAATATTTTGAGGTATCTAATTAGCTTTTACTGTTTATGTATTTGCTGCTGGTGTTCTTTTAACATTAAAAAAAAAATTATATATATACACTACCGTTCAAAAGTTTGGGGTCAGTACATTTTTATTATTTCTTTTTTTTTATTTTTTTTTTTTTAAGAAATTAATACTTTTATTCACCAAGGATGTATTAAGTTAATAATTTAAAAGTTTATTAAAAGTTAATAATTAATAATTTACATTGTTATAAAATATTTATATTTTGAATAAACACTGTACTTTTTAAACTTGTTATTCATGAAAGAATCCTGAAAAAAAAAAATTACAGGTTCCAAAAAATATTTGGCAGCACAACTGTTGATATTATCCAACATTGATCATTCTAATAATAAATCCGCATATTAGAATGATTTCTGAAGGATCATGTGACACTTAAGACTGGAGTAACAGCTGATAAAAATTCAGCTTTTCATCACAGGAATAAATTCTATTTTAAAGTATGTTAAAATAAAAAAAACATTATTTTATATTGTAAAAACATTTTGAATTACTGTTTTTTTTTCTATATTTTTAATCAAATAAATGCAGCCTTGATGAGCATAAGAAACTTCTTTAAAGACTATTACAAGTCTTACTGACCCCAAACTTTTGAACAGTAGTGTGTATATATATATATATATATATATATGATTTTGAGAAATCTACGTTAGAAAACCAATGGATAATACAATTTCTGAAAATCCAAATGATTAAGAACTTCAGATAGCATCCAGTGCACAACATTAAGGAAGATACACTAGTAGGAATACTGAAGAACTCCTCATTGAATTTTCATCAGTTAAAATTACATGTTCAACAAAGGCATGAACAGTTTTTAGTAAGAAACTTGAAATTACTGTAATTCTGATGTAATATGAACAAAGAACCAAAGTTTCAGGTTTAAAGTCTCTTTTTGTTTCTCTCTTCTCCTTGATTTCAGATAAAGTTGTCTTTAATTAATTGTTGTCTTTAATTAATTAATTGTTAACCTGTGTTTTTAGTTTTGCTTTACCAACAGATGTCATGTTGACAGTGCTAGCACTACATCCATCTTTTAACACGAGACTAATATGATACCTACAGGAAAGCAGGGGCGAAGTGTCTGGTGCATTGTAAGATGGGTGTTAGTCGTTCAGCCTCCACTGTGATCGCATACGCCATGAAGGAGTACGGCTGGGACCTAGACCAGGCCTTTGAGTATGTGAAAGAGCGGCGAGCCGTCACCAAACCCAACCCATCATTCATGAGACAGCTGGAAGAGTATCAGGGAATCCTGATAGCCAGGTAAATGTGTCATTTGAATGTGTAGTCATGTGAATAGCAGGAAATGTCTGTGCGCGCTCAAATATTTAAACATGCAGGTATGCCACTCACTCTAATGAATGCAAACAAGTTCACTTCCATTTTAATGACATGTTTCTTTTCACAGTTGATTATAGGGCTCTGAATGCATTCATTGAGAAGTTACAGTGGCTGTTCGACCACATTCCGCTTAGTAACTTGTACGATTGTGTTCTTGCGTCTCAAAGGTTGTAGGTTTGTGCATGTGGTGCTCTAGTGTGGGTGGGTATGCATGTGCAACAATGCACTTGCACTTCCTGTAAAATCACTGAATGGGATTATTCACGTGTTTTTTTCACTCAAGTTGTGAAAGCAGCTTGCATACATGTTTTCCATCCTCTTTCTGACCCATTATAAGCAGTTCAAACTTTCATGGTGGTGGTGGCATTTCATGTTGCTAAATACTGAATGTTAAAATCATAACCATGGTTTCCCATTTTTGAAGCTTAGTTTGCATAAATGGTCTGGGTTTATGCAACCCATTACACTACCATTCAGGTTTGGGGTCTGTAAGATTTTTTTTTTTTTTACTTTTATTTTACAAGGATACATTAAATTGATTAAAAGTGACAGTAAAAATATTTTCAATCAAATATTTCCAATTTAAATAAATGCTGTGTATTTTTCCACTCATCAAATAATTCTGGGGGGGAAAATGTAGCGCAGTTTCCACAAAAATATTAACCACCATAACTGAAAATAATAATAAATGTTTCTTGAGCATTAAATCTACATATTAGAATGATTTCTGAAGGATCATGTGACTCTGAAGTCTGGAGAAGTGGTTGTGGAAAATTAAGCTTTGTTATCACAGGAATAAATTACATTTTAAAATTAAATTAAATTGCAATAATATTTCAGATCATTACTCTTTTGAATGTTTTTTAATGCACCTTTGAAGAACATAAAAACAAATCTTACCAACCCAAAACTTTTGAACAGTAGTTTGTTTATTGCAGCATGCTATTTTATTTCGGTAAAGTAAGAAAAATACTGTTTTCATGATATGGCCAATTTACGATGAACAAAATAGCTATTTTTACCACAGTTAACATTTCTCAAGCTGTCATGTTGTAAATAATGTGGTGTTACAGTCAGTATTCACTCAGCTGATTTAGAGCAGATTGTGTGAAATAAGACAAATGTGCTATGAGTGACTTCATTAGTAGTTTGTATCAAAAACAGCTTTTTTTTTTTCAACATTAATACTTTTTATATAGATTGCACACTGCAGAATTTCTGGGCAATTTTTGCAGGCTGAAACATGAAGAGAATATGACAAATTACATGTTGCTACTTGCAGCAGATGATCCCAATTAAAACTAGCCCAAATACACACACGCACACAACAAAAGAAAACAAATGTATTGTAACTGTCAGTTAGAATTATCATCTGTAATTATTTTTAATTACTTTGAATGAATAAACAAAAATAAATATAATAATAAAAAAATAATTTGAATATCAAATAATGTATCAGCCACCAAAATATATTGTAACCCTCTACTTCCTTTATACATTGCTACAGTGAAGGTTACTTTCATGAATGGCTCTTTTTTTAATTTTCATCAGTTATACCGACTTTTGAATATTTTGTTTACACAACCTTTCCTTTTCTCCATACTAGCAAACAGAGACACAATAAGTTATGGCGTTCCCACTCAGATAGTGATCTGTCGGAGCACCATGAGCCGCTCTGTAAGGCCACTGCTGCACAGTCTCTCGGACGCTCCAATTCCCGCAACCAGACCTTCGGCCAGACATCACCATCAATACAGGAGCTACTGCAGACTCTCACACCCACCTCAGCCAGTGCTACTGGAGCTAAGGAGAAGACAGAGCCTGATACGGCATCCTGCCCAGATACTCACATTTACAATGGCCTGGGGAATCAAGACGACGACCTACATGAACCCACAGGGACCCCCTCCCTCCTCAGACCCAGGGCTGCCACTGTGGTCCCAGAGGCCAGATCCGATGTCACCTCTGTGACTATTGCAGAGACTGTTCCGTTGGTTCGTCCTCATCCACCTGCCGCTGTACATAACCCACCCTCATCCCCTAGGCTTCTCTCAGATGCAAAGGCCAAGCAAGGCCCATCTGAACAACCTGAGGTGTCTCATATTGTGCCTTTGGAGAAGTCTAGTCCAAAGGTGCTCTCATCTGTGAGCGTTAGGAGTAGGACTCCTGAGCCATGCACACAGACCCCGGACTCTTCAGGGCTGCAGGATATCAGCCAGCAAGTGCCTAACACGGAGACAGACTGTGCAGGGCTAATTTACAGCAGTGATGAAGACCACCACCCCAGTGCCACATTACACAGAGCTGGGCTCTCTACCATCCCTCCCTTGACTCTAAGTGCGGACCGCATTGACTTCTTCAGTGCCAGAGAGAAGTTCCAGGGCCTTTCTCAAGAGGGTCAGATCCGTGGGACTTCTGAGCAGGCGGTGCAACAGACACCTCGGGACAAAAGCCCAAGTGTAGAGACCAAACGGCTACTTCCCGACAACCCTATCAAAGAGGAGGAACAGAAAAAGGTAAGGGGTTATTGAAGAACTGTGGGAATGTGTAGTCTTGGTGTAGTTTTGGAAACTTCCCCTTATAGGGACTGATAATTTCATCATTTATTCACTCTCATGTCATTCTAAACCTGTATAGCTGTCTTCTGTGGAACACAAATGAAAGATACTTGAATAATAAAGACATTTGAATAATGCAGGTTTGAAACAACATGAGGCTGAGTAAATGATGACAGAATTTTGGGTGAAATGTCCATTTAACCCTACAATACTATAGTTTCTTAAAGGGATGGTTCACTCAAACATGCACAAATACAAAAAGGGAATTTATTTACTTTTTTGTCAATTGTCAATAAAAAGCTTTGAGTGCATCTGTCTTAATATTATGTTATCGTCCTGCAGCAAGGGAATAATGTTCCTGAGAGTAAGTGTCTAACTTTATTAAAATCAGGTTCCGTTCTCATACTGTGTCTCACCACAATTATTTTTTAATGAAGTCATGTCCCACACTGCCACCCGCTGTTGATGAGAAATGTTGCATGGGATTCTTCATTTGTCATGGTGTTGATCAGTCTACAGCAGTTGCATTCAGTTTTCATGTACAACTGGAGTAAAAGGTGAAGTGTGCAATTTTTTGATGGTAAAATATCAATGCTAATCGCAGTTGGAATCCACTTGGAAGGTCACTGTGGCTCTTTATTAAATTGATGTCATGAATTACAATATTAAAACGAATGAATACATTCAAAATGTAATAAATTACTTGACGGTTAGAACGCTTTGAACTTCCTACTTGGGAGCTCTAGGCAGCAGATGTGTTATGTTCATTTCTGGGAGGCCAGTCATTTGACATGCTTTGGCTCCTGCATTTCAAAATGACCAGATAAACATGTTTTCTTTTATTATCTGAGCGAACTATTCAGTCACACGACTCGTTGATGCAAAGTCACATGGCTTTTTTGGATACACATGTAGGAATTTATTTCACCAAACACCCTAATATCAATGCCATGACTTTAGCACAGTCAGGCACCACTCACATTTTTGCAACTCTGCCTTTTGCCACTAGAGGCATAGAAATTGTACACTTCACCTTTAAAATCACAAAATAATGAAGCAATATATTCAGTACAAATAACCACCTCATGCCCCTGTTTTTCTGCTACAGGAGAGCTGCAGTGTCTCAGTCCATAACATAGTTTTAGAAATGGAGTCCATAGGGTACAGTGTAACCCCTCCCCCCCCTCCTACCAGCCAACCTGTTTCCAGTAGCAGCAGTGAGGAAGAGGAGTTCACACAAGCCACATCAGCGGAAGCTGAAAAGGAGAAGGTGGAGCATGGGAAGGACCAGCAAGGTGACTGGCCAAAGGGCACTGTGCGCCGAGCCACCAGGGAGCTTGAGCAGAAGATCAAGCAGGAGGTCTCATCAGTGGCACTGGTGTCCTCGGCCCCCACGTGTCCCTCGCAACGCTCCCCCGTCAACACCAGCAGCAGAGAGAAAACTGAGGAGACCTCATCCCACACACACCTCACACCTGATCCAAGCACTGTGTCAACATGCCATTACCAGCCTCAGAACAACACGGATAAGTTGGAGAAAGACGAGAGTCTTTCAGCTAGTGAGGACGGAACGGGAAGACAGAGCGAGAGAAGACTCAGGGAGGGAGAGCCCATGAACACCGGCCTCACAAACTCAAGACCAAGCCATTCCATTTCATCTAGCTCATCTCTGGCCATGGTTCTACAGCTGGAGGGAATCACCGAGCAGGAGAGTTACACAGACTCCGATTGTCTGCTGGGACGCTGTCCACAAGACATGAGGGAAACCTGGGAGACCCTGAAAGAGCTCGGGGCATTCCTCTGGCAGGTGAGCGGCTGCTCGGACAGGCGGCTCAACCAACCATGGTCCAGGAGGGAGCAAAGAAAGGGCCGGGCTGCGCGAGAGAGGACCAGAGAGGTGGAGGCTCGGATCCGGCAGGCTGGTCTGACCCCACCCTCAATGATGAAACGCTCAGCCTCGTTGGCCAAACTTGGGTCTTTGGAGCTCTCGCCTGTTGACCTGAGCGAGCTTGACTTAAGTCCTGCCTTATTCTCTGCTCCCACCAATAAGCCACGTCCCCACTTGTGTAGTGATGATACCTCAAAAAAGAAACGCGTTTTGCCCCATTGCACTCCTGCTCTCCCTTCCTCTTCTGCCTCTCCTGTTTCTTCCACTGGATCTCATATGCTCGGACACACAGAGAATGATGATAAGACTGAAGAGGCAGAATATAGTGACTGTGATGTCATACCCATGTCACTGCCACTCTCCCCACCCTCCAATCAGTGTTGGAGGCGGGATAATGCACAGGAGGCGGCAGGTTACGCCCCGTTACCTGCTCCTGCCTTAATACCCGTGGCAACACGCCAACAATATGGGAGGACGCATCCCCTGCGGAGGCTGAAGAAACGGACAGTTAACCCTTACCACACTATGTGACTTTTATTCTGTATGTGTGAGTGTACGTGTGTTTGTGCCTGCCAGTTTGTGATTAAAGAGATAGTACACCCAAAAATGTTAATTCTGTAATTTACTCATCATCATGGCGATCCAGACCTGTATGACTTTTTTTTCCTGTGGAACACTTTTTTTTATTTTTTTTTTCCTTGCAATTAAAGTCAGTTGGGTCCAAAACAACAGATCTAGAACCCCACTGACTTTCATTGTATGGACGAAAACATTCTACAAAATGTCTTTTGTTTTTTCACAGAAGAAACAAAGTCATACAGGTTTGGGTGGATGAGGGTGGATGAGGGTGGGTAAATGATGATAGAATTATTATTTTTGGGTGAACTATCCATTTAACTTGCCACACATACCTCAGTGGGCCTTATCCAACTGGAAATCAAACAATGTCAATATTTTAGAGCACAAATGTGATTTGAATGTTTTTGGTGGGTTTGATGGCCCATAGAATAGGAATCATGTAATCCTGACCCATCATTTGAGTAGAAAAAAAATTGCTGCTCTGGAGGAACAATGAAATGTTATGACTGATATACTTTTTGCACAGTGTCTATCAGGTCATTCTTTGCATACTATGGTAATACATTACCGTTTCATCTTTTACGTTGTCAGTCTATGAACGAAAACCACAACGTTCTCTGCTGAATTGGATTCTGGAGGTGTGTGTGTGTGTGTGTGTGTGTGTGTTTGAGAGAGAGAGAATGTATATGCGTGTTAAGGGTTGAAGGAGAGCCATACATGAGTAGGTTTAAAATCATTCAGAAATGAATGACATGTAATTGTGAGTATAAAATTCTTACAGATGTGAGATTATTATGTGTGTGCATGTTGGTTTAATAAGAATGGGATCAGTTCTGTGGTAGAATGTAGAGTTTATGGGCCTCAGTGTGTGTATGTATATTTTGTGGATGTGTATGATACGTATACTTTAACATGGGCGTGTGCATTTTTTGTCTGTTTTCGACTTTGTGCAGTTTCTTCCTTCAGCATTTTCTGTTTTGTTAAAGATGCAACAAAAAAGAGACATGGGGGATTTTAATATGCACTTTTTATTATTGTTTTAATTTTTTTTTTTTTTTTTTTTAACTGTGGTTTGTATTCTGGAAGCATGTTCGCAAGAGTATGTATTTAGAGTTGCTTGTAAGGGTGTCTGTTGTACAGTGCAAAAAAGAAAGAAAACTGAAATATGTCTGACTGGACAAATATTTTCTCTTTTTATTGTGCTTAAACTGTGACAATTAAAGAAAATTTCAAGTGGACAAAAAATACTTTTGTGTGTGTGTGTGTGTGTGTGTGCGTGTGTGTGTTTTTAAACCAGGTTTCCAGAGTCATAAAACACTGCACATATATGTATGTGTATATGCCTAAAAATGTCATTTTAAAAAGTCAGGAAATTTTCAGAAGTTATGTATATTTCCAGTTATGCTCAGCTCTAAAATCTAAAATATTTTGTCAGATAGGAATTGCTCTAGCAATTTCAAGTCTACATTTTACTGGCCCAACTTCTAAGAGGGAGAACCCTGTTTGTATTAATTTTTCATACTTTTCATGAAACCATTCATTTTTAACTGATGCTTGCTATACTTTTAAAACGGAAAATATCTGCACATCAGGATAATTTATTGATAGATAATATTTTAACTTAGTCTGACTAATGCATGAAAGCCACAACAAACTAATTGTTCAGAAGGTATCAACAAATGGCAGGGGGGCTACCACAAAGGTATCGCCCGACTATCTGTAGGATTGATTGTATACTTAAAACATCCATAAAATTGATGTATACTTAAAGAGTATGAAATGCAGGGTTTATGGTTTGTGCTCACAGCCACCTGACCTCAGTGTGTGCTCGCACTGCAATCTATAGCCCTGTCACCGACCCGAGAGAAATAGCCCGACACCCGACAGCCATTTCGAAAATAGACCGGACCGCCTTGACCCCCCTGCCCATACACTATGGCAAGCCAATATCACATTTAACATTAGGATTTAACATTAATATTAATTTCTATTATATCAGAATCGGCCAATAATGACTTTAAATGTAAATGTCGTCATCGGCCCGATAAGAATTTATGCTGATATATCTTGCTGATAAGAAGAATAACTCATGCTCAGGGTGTGTTAGCGATTAGATCACGTTAGTGAGTGTGAGTGTGGCTCATTCTTGAAGCGAAGTTTTGCCTGAATGATGATTAGATTCGCTGCTGCACTTAATCTGAGAATGCACATACAGAATGATGCATTCCATGTATGATAAAGTAATAGCAAGTGCAGTGGCAGCTTCCTCCGGGTCCTAAGGCCCATTCAGTAAGAAGTTTTAATTCAACAGGGGGTGCTGTTGGCCTGCTTCTAATAAGATGAAAGTATATATAATAAATAACATTTAGACTGTGTTTCTGATTAAATTATGCAGTAATTGATGTCAAAATCATGGTTATGTTTTGATTTAAAAGCCAGAAGCTATATCCTACAT
The DNA here is from genome assembly GCA_012976165.1 of Labeo catla. NCBI lineage: Eukaryota > Metazoa > Chordata > Actinopteri > Cypriniformes > Cyprinidae > Labeo > Labeo catla. The sequence continues at coordinate 361,233 of VONZ01000596.1, forward strand.
TAATTTTAAAATATCACAAATATGACTCTTGTAAATTAAAAAAAGTATGTGTATATTGATTTATTCATTAATGTGTAAAATGTTTTTTTTTTTTATGAGTTCTAAAAGATTATCAGAATTTTTACAACTCTTTTGCTTTAGACCATGTACAAATGTTACATCTTAAAATAAAATGTTACAGTTACCATTGCATCTTTCTGAGAAAGAAAAAAAAAAAATGCAGCAATTGATATATAGTTTATTTATAGTTATTTTCAAAGCTTCAATGTACTGTCATTATAAAAGAACTTTAGTATTGTTTATTTAATGCAAACAAATAAGTTCTTGTTAAAAACTAACCAAAATTAAAAATAATTTGCCTATAATTTCCACACAGGAGAGACTTGGTGCTGTTTCCAAACAAAAAGAAAATATATCAGCATCGGCTATCAGCCAAAATGAGTTGAAAAATGTTGACATATTGAATATCGGAAAAAATCCAGCATTGTGCATCCCTAGTTAATAATTAGTTAAGTTAGTGTAATGTTCAAAAATCGTTCAAATAGTTACTAGTATTTATAGCACACAGTACTTATTAGATACTAGAAGCTAAGGAATAAGTACTAGTATATGTACTAGTACTAGCTGAATTGATGCTAGTCACTATCCGTTTAAGTCGTCACGTCACGTGTGACCGCTTCCGTGTCCAAATGCTCTATCCACCTTATTTTTCAGTGCGGAAGTAAGCTGTTTTCTGGTAATGTGTTAGACGTCTGGTTCATAATCCGCCATAGAAAAAATAACGAGAACAATATCGAAGTGCAGTAAACAGTGAAACAGTTTGCACTACAAACCAGTGTGTTCATAATTAACATAATAAATTAAAATAATATGGTAAGACACACCTGTTTGCAGTATCAAGCAGCAGAACAAGCTTTTTGTACAGTTAAAAATAGCTGGAAGTGGATGAGACCGGAAGCCAGACACAAAAAAAATTCCAAATGGCTGCACCCACTCTTATGGGAAAAATAAGGTGGATTAGATGTCACAAGAAAACAACAAACGGTGCTAATATACATTCACAATGTGATATAATACTACTATATATAATCCTCCCCTTTAACTCCATATCGAAATCCCAGATAGCCAAACAATGAAAATATATATATATATATATATATATATATATATATTTAAAAAATAATAAATAAATATAAAAAATTATTTGTGTTTGGGATGCTGTGGGCATGGAGACTGTAGTGTACACCATAACTTTGAAAGCGTTTATGTTAAATGTTTAATATGAATAAACAGTAGTTATATATGGCTGTTGAGATAGTATTCTCAAGTGAAATAATTTGAGGCTTGGACCCAGAAACTGCATTGGTTGGACACATTACGTCACCACTTAACAAACGAATTGAAATAAGTGATAGAATTTAACTTTTAAAACAGATGGAAATTGCTATTGGAGTACTTACTATAATATATTTTAATTACTAACACTTATCTTCAAGGGGTACTAATTATTAAAATGGCTTGCCATACATATACACCCGTGTCTGTGCACTTCTCCAGCCCCCCCAATCCACCGTTTTCTCTCTCTCTTCTCGCTCGATGTTCAGGAACGACTAGTGAGGAAGAACTCGCGCTAGTTCTGCGAGTCGGCACCAAGTTTGTGACCTGGAATAAACGAGACACTTCTAAAAAGCGCAGCGTCGAGAGGAGCCTTAAAACATCTTGCGAAAGGGGAAGAGCAGATTTAAAGACGTGTATTCCCCAAAGACAGCGGTAAGTGATTAATTTGATTGACAGTTACGCAGTTCCTCATGATAGAATGCTGCATTGTGACGACACATTGTATAGTTTTTGTAAAGTTCTGTTGTGATATTGTTGCGAATAGGCTGTGACATCATCGTCACGTATCAGTGCAGCACGTTTTGCTCGTTCATTGAGTTGCTTTAGGAATATCTATAATTAAAGGCCAGGTGTGCGCGGAGCCTATTGAGAATAATAGCGCAAGCCGTATACGTTTGCATTGGTATATTTTCATTCTGTCACTTTGTAAATATGGAAGGATCATGTCTGGAGGGGACAGAGGGGGAGACACATGGGCAGTTTGGCATGACTATATTAGGAAAGTGACCGTGTCTGAAGACAGTGAGGGGGGCCTTCTCACATGGGACAAACAGTTGTGTGGTTTAAAGATACTGCATTCTGATGGGGGTTTAACAACTCTTTTTAACAACTTTTTTTTTTGTCAGTTTAAAATTAATAACTGTTTATTGTGATTTGAAAAATTTGTGCAGTGGGGATCTAGAATGTGTGTGTCTGAAACACACAAAAAATCTGTTAGAAATTAGTTAAAATTCTACATCTAATGGCAAGTACAAAAATGCTGTTTAAACGTACCCCACTACTAGGATGGATGTTTTAAATTGTGTACATGAATCAAACATGCTTGTTCAATATGATTATCTCCCCTATCACCACCTACAATTTTAGTTCAAAATTATAAACATATTGGAGACATTTGAATTAAAAACCCAAAATTGGAAACAAATATACAAATACGTAAAAAAAAAAGAAGAAGAAGAAGAAAGAAACAGACTAAAACCTCTAAAAACAGGCAATATATGTCTGATCATCTATATTTATTATTTTAACATGTAAATGAAAAACATCTATGAATGTTACATATCAGATTAAACAAGAACTTGCTGAATCAGATGATACCAGTTCTGATTTTTAACACTGAATAAATAAAAATGGATATTTCTGGTGCTTAAATTTGTGCTATTGTGTTGACTTCCACGTGTTTGCCGTATCACTGCGCAGCACCAGTAATGTCGTCAATGTTTTTTTGCATACCAATGTTGTTATGCCATAGTCTATATACGTAGGATTTCTCTTAAAAAGTGTTTTTAAGGAAAATTTGCATGTAATAGTTTCCAAGTAACTGCTTTATCAGTTTAAGACCTCTCATATTTGATTAACACTATTGCAAATCATATTAGAACTTTTACTTTCTTAGCTCAGAATTGTTTTTTGTCCTGTAAATCCTTTATATTAACTTCTGCTGTGATCTCAGGAAGGTGGTGCTCACGTACGATAGTGATTTCAACCCTGTGGCTCTTTTCTAATTGGTTAAACTGACAGCATTATCATTTAGTCCATGTTATAACTCTCATGATCGCTCAGGTGTTTTAAAGCTCTTGCACAGCCATGGCTTGTGTTCTCTATTTTTCAGTAGGAGCTGTTTAGGGTGCTTTTGTGTAGATGATGCAGATTGTGTGTCTGTTTGTCTATGTTAATCATCTGTTGCTTCCACAAATAATTCTCTTATATAACATCTGGGAAAAATATAATTACTCTACAATGTACATTAATAAGTTTATTATAGTTATACCTGTCACCATACTATTTCCTCATCATTATTTTTAAATTTTGATTACCATTATTAATATGAGTAACAATATGCACAATGTGTATAGAATTCTATTAATGTATCTTAATATGAAGATGGGTATTTAAAACTTTAAATAGGCCAGTATTTAAGTAGTACCATATAACAAAAAATATGTCTAACTGACATTAATGAAGCAAAGCAATATTTAATGTTACTGTCATTGTCATTGACAAATGTTTTTTTATTATTATTTTTTTTTGTAAATGATAGATAAATATAATTGAACAATACATTAATAAATTAATTACAATAAAATGTACATTTAATTTGATAAGCATTTACAGTTTGATAGTAATTACTAAGCAGCTTTTCCACAGAGTGTACAAATAATTATTAAATATTATATGTATAGTATAGGCTATTTTATATATGTCTCAATATGTTTCTCTGTTTTTCACAGCCATGAGTCGCAGCATTGTGCGCCAGAGCAAGTTCCGGCATGTTTTTGGGCAAGCGGTGAAAGCGGATCAAAGTTATGATGATATCCGGGTTTCCAAAGTGACATGGGACAGTTCATTCTGTGCAGTTAACCCAAAGTTTCTGGCAGTTATAGTGGAGTCAAGTGGAGGCGGGGCCTTTCTGGTTCTGCCTCTCTCAAAGGTGAGTGGCTTGAGAAGAAAACTACTGAAACATGTATATTTCTGAGATCTTATTTTAAAGTTAATGCACTGTCAGGATACAATAATACACTCAGAAAAAAGGTACAGTTCTGTCACTGGGGCAGTACCTTAAAGTACAAAATTGAAAAGGTACAAATATGTGCAAGTACTATTATGTACCTTTAAGGTACCAGTATGTACTTTCAAAGTATTAAAATGTAGTAAGGTACAAAAATGTTCCTTTTCACTTTTGTACCTTAGGGTACCAGCCCAGTGTTTGAACTGTACCTTTTTTCTGACAATGTACAATCTGTGGTCCTAAATACAGTGGACTTTATACATATTACATGTCTGCTTTACAACCTTTGTCTATTCTTTCATCTTCATGGGCTATATTTACGGGTATGTTTGTTCAAGAGCCTCAGCCGTGGCTCATGTTGAGGGTGCCCATCCCCCATAGGGCTTCCATTTCACCCTCATAGAGGCAAAGGTTTGAACCCCATGGAAACAGGGTACACAACTTGCATATGTTGTCTGAAACTACTTCTGTGACATATCGAAGCTGAGTTTAGAGATGATAAGTAAGCATTTTTGAGTTTATGTAATCCGCATCATGCATTGCCATCTCTTCTTATCTGTTACTTAGCAGCTTGCATTTGCAGTATTAGCAAAGCAGTGTAAATCAGTATGCTGATATCATGATCTTATGTCCATTTATCTTATAACATTTTATCACAGATAATGATGGAACTATGAAAATAGTAACCATGTTTCACAAAATCAGATTTCTAATAAAATTCATGAAGTTCATATCATCAGTATATCATCTTATGGGTTTATGTCTGCTTTCAGAACTTCTGTCATTTGCTTTTTTTTTGTCCAGAATATATATATATATATATATATATTATGGCTCAAAGTTTGGGGTCAGTAAGATGATCAAACTGATAAAAAAAATAAAAAAAACAGTACAGACATTTATAATTATAGAAAAATATTTCAAATAAATAGATTTCACAGATGAAGTGGTTTCAGAAAGTACTTGGACACTGATTATATATTAGATAACAGCATTTCAAATAAGCAACACACTTTTTTGTCCAATTTATTTTTTTCTTTTTATAAAACTCCTCTCACTTGGGCCTAAGATAATTTTAGTGGTTGTTCACACAGGTGTGGTTTATCATATTTACTGATAAACAGTGTGAGTGTGCTATATTTCTTCAGGAAAAAATGCCACTTTTTTAAAATAACAAATTACTTTGTTAAAGGTGGTTTGTGTTCAAATGTTCAAATAGCTACATTTGGGACTACTGTATAAAGTTCTCCAATAAGGTTACACAGTCACCTTAAGGTTACACAACCTACCTCCTGTAGGTTACACAGTCAACCAGGTCTTCCACACTAGAAACTATTATAGAAATGCTGAGTTTGACATTAAAAAACATCTTACATTTCTTCCATTTGTTGCTAATACATGTGCGACCTTTGTCAATTCAAGGTCAAAGATAATATATTGATACAAAGCAGTGTTTCACATCACTGAATCCTTTTTCGTGAAATTGATTCTCTAAGGGTCCATCAGTTAATGCCCTTTTAGTGTAGCCTCTGCCGAGTCACGAGCATATATCAGCAGGCCTGGAAAGACAAGCTATAAATACCCAGCTAGCCATCTCCCCTAGACTCAGTTTTAGGCAGGCCAAAAGAAAAACTCCCTTTTCAACGCCTCATCACAGGGTTATTAATACACACTAGGAGAATGAGGAGGGGAGTGACTGGAGGAGGAGGACCGGAACACAGAACCAACACGTGCTCACAACACGAATAACAAAATAACATTAAAAGAAGTTACATCAGAATCCTTAAATAATAACTGTCAGTTTAGAAGTACATGCTAGGCACTTAGTAGCTTAAAACTGCAAAACAAGAAAGAAGTCAAGGCAGAGCTTAATCTTGAGAAAATATTGTCAATCTCAGGAGGTCAAAATAAATATTAAACAAGCTTTATTTTCTATTTATTTTGCAACATTGCAACAAACTTTGGGATATATATAAATGTTTAAAGCCCAGAATTATATGTTTTTGTAACAATAAACATTAAAATAAATTATTTTTTTCTAGATAGTATTTATTTCCATAAATTAAACAAATATATTTGTTTGATTTTTTACTTTGGTAACAGGGTTGAATAGTCAAGCTTGTTGAAGATAGCTTTCAGTTTATGTAAAATTTGAGAAAATGGAATGAGTTGTTGAGTTGGAAGGAAGAATATGTTACTTCCTTTGTGTCACTATTAAATATATATATATATATATATATATATATATACAGAAAACTAAGACATTTAATCAGAAATGACACATTAAATTGACCAAAAGTGACAGTAAAGAAATATATAATGTAAAAAAAAAAAAAACGTTTAAAATAAATGCTGTTTATCTAGGCTATTACTCAAAGAATCATGTGAATATTATCCTGAAAATATTAAGAAGCTGTTTTAGATAAAAATACCAAAAAGCACCAGATTAGCATATCTGAATGATTTCTGAAGGATCATGTGACACTGAAGACTGGTGTAGTGGCTACTGAAAATTCAGCTTTCTCATTACAGGGATAAATTACATTTTAAAATATAATAAAATAGAAAGCAGTGATTTTTGTATAGTAATATATTACAATATTACTTTTTAATTTTTTGATTAAATAAATGCAGCCTTGGTGAGCATAAGAGACTAAGATTAAAAAGTCTTACCAAAACCCAAACATTTGACGGATGTTTTTATTAAAACTATATACAACTTTTTTTTCTGTCTTAATACTTAACATTATCATTTACTCCTTGTTTTAATATGCAATAGGTGGGTCGAGTGGACAAAAACTACCCTCTAGTGGTTGGACACTCAGGGCCTGTTCTAGACATTGACTGGTGTCCACACAGTGACAATATCCTGGCCAGCTGCTCTGAAGACACCACTGCCATGGTAATCATCATAACAGACATTCATAAACATCTCCACTGCCTGCCAGCCGTTAGCCTTGTAATCATAAACATGTTTCAGTTGCATTTTTTTTTTTTTTACAAACAAATGAAGCATGTCTCTGTATATACCTCACAGTGGAGGGAAAGATCATGGTGGCAGACAATAGTGTTAATATGGAGGGTGATGACTGGAGTTAACGGTTCGGGCATGGGACAGGAGCTGGTATTTATAAACACATGTTAAAAGGACATGTTAGCTCTTGGCCAGACGCCTGTTCACAAATAAGCCAGTGGTAATGACAGACAAGGAAAGATGGGTCTGGGTTGTCTATAGGGATGAGTCATTTCATTTTCAGCACACACTGGAACATGTGCATGTCCTCATGCACAAACACTTTTGTATACAGTGACCTCATGAAGTATTTGGACACTTAAGCCACACTTGAAATTGTATAAATGTCATTACATAAATAAAAAATAAACAAATACATTAAACAAGTTACATTTATCTTAAATAAAGGCAACATAAGTGCTCCTTTTAAGGAAAAGAATTTCATGGAAAGTTAAAATTGTAGAACAATATGCTGTAAAAAGTATAAAAAAGATTTTTGGAGTACGTTTACAAAACATACTATTTCAGTTATTCTACTTTAAAATTTTACTTGATTCAATGTGTTACTGGCCATTTCTTTGTAATTATTTGTGATTTGTAATTTACTAGTAATTTCAAACAACAAAAATAGTAAATCCTACACCATGTTTTTTTTTCAGTGTATGTCACTGTTTAAAATTAGGACAAATAAAACTACACCTTCTAGAACACCTGTGTGAATCTGAACAGAACTGGCTCAGGAAAGTGAAGAAGATGTTACTTGGTTTGTTTGTATCTACTGCAATGGCATTCAGATGTTTTAAATGTGAGTATAAATGCTAAAAGTATTATATAATCTAATGAAAACAGATATGGGACGCGTTTCCCCAGAGTTTACCAAGACAATGTGGGGACGTATTATAATATATGAATGCTGTTAGTGCTGTTTCATTACATTACATTACAAACGTGAATGGCATGCACTGTATGCGCTGCTGTTAGAGGAGGTTAACTGCAGCTGTCATCTTTGCTGCCATTGCTGCTGTGCTCACTGGATACCAAAGGAACATTCCTATTCAACATATTTTAAATCAATATATAAACATACCCAAGCAGTTCAATCCGTGCACTGTAAAAATTATTGTTTGAAGTTATAAATAAAACAAAGATTATTGGATTTTTTTTTTCTAGGCAGATTGATTATTCTTGTTTAATTACCCTATTATATTAATGTTACTACAAAAAAAATGTTACTAAACAAAAAGAATTTGCAAACTAGCATTATCACAACATTTTATTAGCAACATTTTCAGGCTTAGTGAAGTTTGAGTAGAGTGTGGAATTTTTCTACACATTTAAAGCAGATGAACATCTATGTATGGCTTTACCATATTTATTTTTATGTGTTTTAAAAATAATTACAAATATTAAATTGTAATATTACAAATATTACAATTAATCCTTGGGAGTTTGTTGAGCCCCCCTGGATGAAAACCATTGCTCTAATAGAGTTGTGTTTACTCAGGTATGGCAGATCCCCGACCACACTCCCTGTCGTCCCATTAGTGAGCCCATTGTGGTGTTGGAGGGTCACTCTAAACGTGTGGGCATCATCAAATGGCACCCTACTGCCCGCAACATACTCCTCACTGCAGGTAAAGATCAGTACTGCCTTTTAATAGACACCAACTTACATTTAACAGATAAACAAGTGTATAAACAAAAGATTACTTCATTTCATTGGAAAGAAACTAGAAGCAGTGGAAAGTCTTTGTCTCACAATGCAGATGGTTTCCATTCAGTGTCCTTTTGTCTCAGGCAGTGATAATCTGATCATCATCTGGAATGTGGGCACTGGAGAACCCTTGATCACAATGGATGACCATCCTGATCTCATATATAACGTCAGCTGGAACTACAACGGTAGCTTGTTCTGCACCACCTGTAAGGACCGTCGCCTTCGAGTGTGTGATCCCCGGAAAAATGAGGTGGTGGCGGTAAGTATTATGTATTATGGCAGAGGAAGGAAGGAAAACCTCAGGGCTGTTGGTAAACTTGGACATTATGGACATTTTTTCTTCTGTAGGAAAGAATGTCCCCACATGAGGGCATCCGACCAATGAGAGCCATTTTTACCAGAGAGGGCAACATTTTCACCACAGGTTTCACCAGGATGAGCCAGAGAGAGCTTGGCCTGTGGGATCCGGTAATGAAACAAAATGAATAGGATAGTTCATTTTCTTACCTTCATGTTATTCCATATACATTTTGCTTTGGTTACTCTTCGACACAAATTAAAAAATATTATTAGTGAAAACTGAGAGCTTTCTGTCCATCCATTTAAGGTCCAGGTAACCAAAACTTATAAGATCCAAAAATTAATAATAATAATAATAATTCCTTACATTTATATAGTGCTTTTCTGGGCACTCAAAGCGTTTTACGTAGAAGGGGGAAATCTCCTCAACCACCACCAGTGTGTAGCATCCACCTGGGTGATGCGACGGCAGCCATATTGCGCCAGAACACCCACCACACACCAGCTTATTGGTGGAGAGGAGGCAGAGTGATGAAGCCAGTCAGAATTTGGGGATGATTAGGAGGGCATGATGGTCAGAGGCCAATGGGCAAATTTGGCCAGGATGCCGGGGTTACACCCCTACTCTTTTTCTACATCCTGGGATTTTTAATGACCACAGAGAGTCAGGACCACGTTTTAACGTCTCATCCGAAGGACGGTGCTCTTTGACAGTATGTCCCCATCATTACACTGGGGCTTTAGGACCCACACAGATCACAGGATGAGCAACCCCTGCTGGCCTTACTAACACCTTTTACAGCAGCAACGCACTTTTCCCAGGATGTCTCCCATCCAGTTACTGACCAGGCTCAACCCTGCTTAGCTTCAGTGGGCAACCAGTCTTGGGCTGCAGCATGATATGCCTCTAAGTATGTGTATATCTAAGTATAGTTTTGAAGATTTATTTTTTGCTGCTCAAAAAACATTATTATTATTTTAAAAAATAGATTTGTAACATATTATAAACATCTTTATTACCACATTGGATCAATTTAAAGCATCCTTGCTAAATAAAACAGAAAACATATACTGACTCCAAGATTCTGAATGGTATAGTGCTAAAAACACCTTTTTATTTCAGATAAATGCTGATCTTTGAATCTTTCTGTTTGTTAAATAATACTGAAAAAAGTACTCAACTGTTTTAAATATTGATGATAATAATAATAATAATAATAAATGTTTCTACAACAGCAAATAAGAATGATTTCTGAAGGATCATATGACACTGAAGACTGGCTTTGATCACAGGAATAAATTACATTAAAAAATGTCTAATAGAAAACAGTTACTTACTCACAGTAAGCTTTGTGAGCAGAAGAAACAGAAAATACAATAAAAAATCTTTTGACTGGTAGTCTATGTGTGTTGATCATTGTGTAGTATAAATAAAAGTCTAAATGAAATCTGATCATCACATAAAGTAATCATATCTTCAAAACTATTATTTTTATGATATCTTTGTGACCTTTTTGGATGTTCTAAGTTTTGGTTACCTAAACTTTTAGTGGGCTGAAAGAAACCTCTTAGGTTTCATTGAAATGTCTTAATTTGTGTTTCAGTTAGCCAAAGTTTTATGAGCTTGGAACAATATGAGGGTGATTAAATGGTGACAGAATTGTATTTATTCATTATTAATTTTATTGATTTTATTCTATTCATTTTTTTCTATATTTTAATCAGTGTTATTTCACTGCCCTAGTTTTCTTTCAAATCACTGATGGTGCTCATTTCTGTCATTGTTTAGACTAATTTTGAAGAGCCCATAGCACTACTGGAGTTGGACACAAGTAATGGAGTTTTATTGCCTTTTTATGATCCAGACACTAACATTGTATATCTCAGTGGCAAGGTATGACTCCATGTTTCATCTTCATTTGTTATCATACTCAGGCTGGTGCTGTAAAGTTGTTTCCATGCCTCCACAGGGTGACAGCAGTATTCGGTATTTTGAGATCACAGAGGAACCTCCCTATGTGCATTACATCAGCACATTCAGTAGCAAGGAGCCACAGAGAGGAATGGGCTTCATGCCCAAGAGAGGAGTGGACGTCACCAAGTGTGAGATTGCCAGGTCAGTTTTGCATGATTATACTGGTTGATTTGGATATGTGTTAGTTACTTATCTAGTGTTCTGAAATACCATATACACTGCCATTCAAGGGCTTGGGGTCACATTAGCAGGGACACATTAAACTGAAGAAAAGTGACAGTAAAGATATTTGTAATGTTACAAAATATTTCTGTTTCAATAAACGCTGTTCTTCAAATGGCTTTGAAAAAAAAGGAACATCTTAACTACCTCAAACTTTTAATCAGGGTACTTTTTGAGTTAAAGCATAGAAGTTGGTCTCATTTAGGTGTTTTTAAACATATTTGCTTGAGTTTGAAAGAACTTTTCTTTATACAAACTCAAAACCTCTCTGTACTCATTTTGTGTTATTGTGCACAATTCATCAGTGTATGTTATTCTCAACATTCCCACTGAGCATTCCTGAACCTTTTATTATTTCTCATATAGATTATATAAACTCCATGAAAGAAAGTGTGAGCCTATTATGATGACAGTACCCAGAAAGGTAAGCACATAATCTTTGTTGAGAGTTATTTCAATCCTGAACCACTATAAACACAAATCATACTTACTGGAAACCAAAAGTTGGTTATATGATGATCAAGTATGTAAAATCTGTTCATCCAGTTACATCTTTCTGTTGTTATGATGCCAGTCGGACCTGTTCCAGGATGATCTTTACCCAGACACAGCAGGCCCAGATCCGGCTCTGGAACCTGAGGAATGGATGGACGGACGAGACGCAGACCCCATATTAGTGTCTATGAGGGATGGCTATGTTCCTCCAAAGAGTAGAGAGCTAAAGGTGGCCAAGACGAATGTTCTAGACACCAGACCTGCAACACGTAGAAGCATGTCTACCGTAGATGGAAGTAGTTTGCCCGTAAGTAGAATATCTTGCTTATCCTTGGTCTTAAAATGTGTCTTACTTCATAGCTTTTGTTCCTTCACCTTTTCTCACATTTCTTAAGAAGCAAATAGGGCTGGGAATTTTGTTCAGAGTCAGGTTCATTTAAAAACAAACAAACTAACAAAAAATATATTGGAACATTATAACAGCATACCCCAACAATGTTTTCTGTGGTTTTGAATCTATAATGCTATGGCAGATGAATGTTTTAGCTGTAGCTTGATGTCTGATATGATAAAAAAAACACTGCTATATTATATCTTTAAAAATAATTTTTAATTCATTGTCCATGGAACAAAAAACACAGTGTATCTGTTTAAATCACAAATGAATTACATAAATGAACTGGTTCTGTCTAATGAAACGGTGAAAATAATTTATAAATGAATCACAAAAGTCAGTTTTTTAATCAAATTTGGTACTTTAAAGAATCATTAAATTCTTTCTGATTCCCATCCTTAGAAGCTAAACAGTTCTTCTTTATTTCCAAATTAAGCCTGTTCTTGACTTTCTCTTTTGCTTTTTTCCCTCTTTTTTTTGCTCCTATTCATCATCCTTCTGTCACTATTCTTCTCTCTTCTATTTCCTATTTCCAACTGCCATCTTCTTTGCTTTCTCTCAATCTCTTTCAAACTCTAGCCTCAGTTGTTGGAGAAGCTTGTTGAGGAGATCCAAAATCTGAAGGCCACAGTTCTGTCACAGGAGAAGCGAATCTGTGACTTAGAGAATAAGCTCTCTAAGTACACTAATGGCACAGTCTGAATAAAGCCAACTCATCCTGTGCACACTTACCAATTCACTGCTAACTCCTCACAATTAAAGTATGAGCACAGATAGGCCAAGCCACCTCAACTCACCCCAGCTTTTATAAACAGTTTCAAACTCCAGTTCAACTGGCTGTACCGCCACTTGAATTTTTGACTTCACAGGCTTTTTCTAAATGTGAATGAATCACCTATACAGTAGGTACATTTTGGAGCATTAGGAGATTTAATTTGGCAAAGGCACTTAGAATGCTCATCCTGATGCTTTGTAGAAAAATTGTTAATATTGTGTTGTAGTGCACAATATTAGCTGTATTCCTTAAATGCTTAAGGAATCATATCAGGAAGAATTTATGTCAGCTATGCAAAAGGTAGGCAAAACCACCTTCATTTTAGGATTTACAAATCCTTTAATGTACCTACTGCTTTTTAACCTTGAAATGCTGACAAAGAACGACACAAGAAATGTAGCTGCAGCTTTCTGTAGTGGTTAACAGTCATAGTGTCTTTGGTAGTCTCTGTGTGAACATACCTCATTGTAAAGACCAGGAATTGGGATCAGATGGTAGCATATGTAGCTCTTATTTGGTCAAGCAACATCTATGGCATGACTATGATATGTCAGGGCAGTAGTGAGCTCAGTAATGCCGCCAATATACTACACGATTTTCAAAGTTTTCAAATTGCTGTTCAATTTATACTAGGCTAACTTGTTTAGGCATCATGAAGTTGCTGTGGTTTGGTGACTTTGGGTGACACATCACAGTTTCACTAGAAAGAATCCTGTCTCGTTTACAAAATGCATTCGCGAGAACTGATACAGTAATGGAGAATTGATACGGACTGGAATTCCTCCAATTAATGGTGATGTGCAAGAAACTTGTGATGTAGATTGTCTGTGCACTGATTTGCAGCAAAAAAAAAACAAAAACAAAAAAAAGAAAAACAGAAGAATGTGGAGGACAGATGGTTGAGAAGACGACTTCTCCCCCCAAAATTTCCCTTCTGCTATATCTTGTTCTCTCATTGGCTGTAGTTCATCGCCATTGTCATTTCCAGTCAAAATATTTCACACTGCGAGACTCTGAGTCGCAGACAGGCCCAGATATTTAGCCTGCTAATTATTTTTTGAGTATTAATGCTTTTCTCAGTCATGTCTTTTATCATTTACGCTATACGAGCATCACTCACATGAATAAATACTGTTTTGCCTCAGATTTCAGGCTTATTTCCAGAATAAAATATTTTTAATGATGACCTCTAGAAAAACTGGGCCTAAAATCGTGTAGCGTATACCTGGCATAAGAGTTCTGCACATCACTTCATGCCATTTTATCATAAAGGAACAGTTCACCCAAAAATTATAATGCTCTTGATACACTCACCTTTATATTGTTCCAAAATATGATGTTTTTCTGTAAAATATGTTGAAAGTTGTTGCTAAATGTCCAAGCTGCTTTTTCCATACAATGAACGTGAGTGATTACTCAGGCTGTGGAGCTCCAACAAATAACAAAAAAAGCACAAAAAAAGTACCATAAAAGTGGTCCATATTACTCACGCACTAAATTCCAAATGTACTGAAGACTTGCCAGGTTTGACATCAGCAATGATTCTTGCACAGCAGATTGTGATGTCACATATTTAAAAATATTTAAACCAAGCACATATATTTAAGATCTACATCAGAAGGAATTAAAAGCAGCTATTTCTCAGCTAAGAGTTTTTTCTTCTTTTTTAATCATGCTAGCATTAATACATTGATACACACTTTCATTGCATGGAAAAACAGCCTGAACATTCTCTTAAAATAAGATAGGATTAAAAGACATGTAACTTAGGTGAGTAAACAAGAACAGTTTTCATCCTTGGGCGAACAATTCCTTCAGGCAGATGCAGGTGGCTCCTGGGCAAATTTTTATATAAAGATATCTAATGTTATTAACATAAATCTAATGATTTAACATAAAAAGCAAAAGGATGTTTGCATAGCCAGCAGCTTTCCATTTGTCCCTCTTTGTACGAGTGCTTGCATTATAGACTCCACTATTTTGCTATTTTACTAAATTGCTACTAACCTCTCACTTCACACACCTCTGCCTTTCCAGCTTTGACCAACACAATTAAAACTCAAGTGGCTTCTGTTTAACATTTCAAAATGTAAATATTATTCTAAAACAACAACAACAACAAAAAACCATGAAAAACAGCAAAACATCAAAACCAAAGACTTTGTTTTGTGTTTATGTAGAGGATAATTTGTGAGTATTATGGTTTGAATAAAACTCTTTTTGTACAAAAAATGTTGCCATTGTTGCATGCATTGTCACATTCTTATAGTCTATTTGATAGATTTATTTCTAGGCACATAGCAAACAGTGTCTCTGTTCTATTTTTAGTTATAGGACCATACAGCTAGCACATTTTTTATTATATAAACAACCCAGGGACAAAGGGTACTGGTTTGGGTGCAGTATCCTCAAGGTCTCTTACCCTATTCAGGTGGTGAGCTGTTAATGTTCACTTTTCCATGTGTTTCACCTCTGTAGCATGTGAAGTAGATTCAGAAGGCATTAAAGCAAGAATTGCTTGAATCTCAGACATTCAAGTGCCGAAACCTCCATTAGTTCCACTAGACTGCTATTGGCCTGCTTCCTATAGCTAAGAACAGTCTGTGGATTAAAGTATTGTTAATGATTTCTAAAGGAGGGGGAGCAGCAATGTTTGCTATGGGTAGGGGAGAAGGTGCAAGTCCATTTAGGCTGACACACTAGTGAGAGTAGAACTGAACATTTGGTTTAAAGATCTTTTGAGTTTTTCCACTTGAGAAAACCATTGCCCACCAACCTCAGTGTTAAGGTAGATTCCTTGTGCCCTTGGTTAGATCTATAGGTTACAGATTTGAGAGCAATGTGGGACTTATTCCTCTGCCTGCTACCTTCTCTGCTGCTGGTCCTGGTTACAATATTGCGTCGATGGAACTGGATCAGTCGTCTTGCAGATAGTACTGTTAAGCAGTTGGGGCGCTGTATGTGGATTATGGCCTGTAGACTCTTGAAACTGCCATGCTTTCCAGTGTCAGAATCCATAGAAGAATGCCAGGCAGAAGTCAGACTGATCTGTAAACCCACAGCTCTTGCCAACCACCTGAAGAAACATTGCTATAGTTTGGCCCAGCCTCCGCTGGCAAGATGGCCTCAGTCCGATCCTCATTTACAGATAATTACCAATCTTATGTGGCCCACAAAGGAAGGTGCTGAACTGCAAGGAGGAGTCCGCTTTACACGTGATAACCTTCTCCTAAAGGATGGGGGTACTGTGGCCCTGGATTGGGCTGTGAGTCTGACGGACCAACAAGGTCAGGCCAAAAGGGATCATCATCATCCTGGAGGAAGATTTCTGGGACTTCACACTAGTAATCCTGCTATTGTTGTTATAATTCCCAACGCCCTAGGCAGAGTAACACCACACTTGCTCAGGTTGTGCTACCAGGCTTTGCAGCAGGGTTTCTATCCAGTGGTTTTCCATCGACGTGGTCATGGAGGCTGCCCACTGACTACTCCACACTACCAGGAGTTTGGAAATACTTCTGACCTTGTGCAAGCAATAGCATACCTGCGGAGTCATCATCCATCCTCAACTTTGCTTGCAGTAAGTGAGGGCTCAGGATCAGGATTACTGCTGTCCTATTTGGGGGAATGTGGCTCTTCATCCTACCTGACGGCCACTGCTTGCATCTCTCCTGTGTTTCATGGACAACTGTGGTTTGAGTATGAGCTACCTTGGCTCTATCACTGGATAGCCCTTATCTACCGCAAGTTTCAAATAAACAGGTAGCAAATTACTCACAAATGTAGACTGAACTATGCTAAAGTGTTATGGACAGCAGAATCCACTGCTGTAGAAGTACGGGTGTTCAAACTTGGTCCTGGAGGGCCATTCTCCTGCAAAGTTTAGCTCCATCTTGCCTCAACACACCTACCTTGAGGTTTCTGGAATGCCTGGTAAAACCTTGATTAACTGGTTCAGGTGTATTTAATTGGGGTTGGAGCTAAACTCTGCAGGAGAGTGGGCCTCCAGGAGGACTGGACACCTGTGAGTTAAAGCATGGATAGGCAACATCTGTCCTGCAGAGTTTAGCTCCATCCTAAAAAAAAACTCACTTGTCTGTAGCTCTAGTCATATAAATACCTAGTCGCCTCATTGGGTGCTTTGGTCCGTTGCTGCGATACGTTAATGTGTCCGCCATATTGGTCGGGTCAAGACAGCCTTAAAAACAAACAGAGCTAAACGAGGAGCTGAGTTTTTTTTCTGGATAAAAACACAATAACGTTTATATTTATCAGCCTATTTCAGTGGATTGTAATCTACATGGAGTTGAAAATAACTCTGTCTCCAGTTATTTAATTAGGCTTGGAAAATTATTAATTTTCATAAGAAATTTTGAAAGCTCAGACTTGTCACGCTTGTTGATTTGGTTGTGTTTTTTGGTTAACAGTTCTAATATTAATGTAATGTAACTGCCATATACATGTAATTTTAATGTACAATAAGTGAAATTATTTTTTTTCATTGCTTTCTCTGTCTTAATCTCCAATATTTTAACTTTTCTTGTGCTTCAGGTCAGAACACAGCTCATTCCCTTTTGAAATGCTGAGAAAAAAATCAAAGTACATATTTAATAATAATTAGGGATGCACCGATACCACTTTTTCCAGTACTCACCCGATACCGATACTTTTATTTTTGGTACTTGTCGATTCCGAGTACCGATACCGATATTTTAAAATTTACCAGTAGATTTGTAAAATATAGGGTACAGAAACTAAAAGAATATGTATAATGTTAGTTGGTCAACTTCATTTATCAAATAGATACGGTCAAACAAAAATTTATTTAGATCACATTATCATAAACTGCATGAACTGCACCCACTAGTAAAAAAAAATAAATAAATATCACAAAATAGGGTGTATATCTGCTGTCTGAATAATTTTTGGGTTGACTATTTATCCCTTAGTTATTATTTTTTTTACACTTAATTATGTCCATTAAAATGTGTTTTGTTACTTTCACTGTTCTTTTTCTTGCTCTATGGTACGTCATCTTTAATTGAATAGCATTAAACTGCTCCATTGCAGAGGCTCAGTACTGTAATCACGCGAACCACTCATTATGAATCTCCTAACTCTGATATTTTCAGAAATGTAAGTCGCGTTTTTTCATCTGTAATATGCTGCTATTTGAGCTATAATCCAAAGCGACTCAAATAATGCAGAAACACTCGTGAAGCAAGCAAAACATGCGCAAGTACAGTACTGCCTATCGCATTTCACACAGTCTGCTATAGTTTCACTGTCGCCGGACAGTCGTGTATGGTTAAGGTTGAAAATAAATGTTTATAGCGAATGCCCCTATATTTTTTTTTTATATTTACGAATTTGTTTTAATCCAAAAGATGCATGTGCTAAATATGCAACATTAGTAAAGATCACGCAACAGCGCGCGCTCTCTCTCACTCCCTCTCTCTCTCTCTACCGTTAAATAACTTGTGCATTGCTTTACTTCAGTTCAATTGTTTTTGACATATGTCAACGAACTACAAACTTTCCAGTGATGTCAAGTGGGATATTAACTGGACAAGCCCACACATCTTGGCCGCCGCGCGCTCAATCCAATCTGCGTGCTTTGCCTATCAGATGACGCGCATCAGCTATACAACCTTAATAATGAATGTTTAACATTATATTACTTGCATACATATACTTCGTAGACATCCTTAATATCTAATGACTCCATTCTGCTGTCTGTTGTTTTGTTGTCGGTGCTTCTTTGCCCGCATACGCACTTGTCACATGATGTGGTATCGGCGTTTGGTATTGGGGCATTTTAACGAGTACGAGTACAGGAGTACGAGTACATCCCTAATAATAATAATATAATAATTTACCATCATTGGTAAAATTGAATACAACCAGTGAAAACAAATCAAAAAGTGATTCACTAGTCTACTTTCTACTTTCATAGCACTCTATGCAGATAGAAACTCCACAACAAACAACATCATCCTGTACGGATCCAGTAAAACTTAGTTACAGTGGTAAAATATTGTAAAACAGTTACAGTAAAAATATAGTAAAATATAGTAAAAATATAGTAAAGTGATATCTGTAATATTAAAAAAGTATATTTAGTACATGTTGAAGTAAGTGAATAATATAATAAAATAGCAAGTACAACAGTACAATAACATGAGTAATATAATAGATTTATAATAGCAAACATTATATGTATAATACTACAATAAATAAATGAATAACAGTACATGAATAATAGCAAGTAGAATATGTAATATATACAGAATAGACAATAATGAAAAATGCATTAATAGTAAATTATAAATTATATATATATATAACCAGAATATAACCATATAACCAGAAGTTTACATACACCTTGCAGAATCTGCAAAATGTTATTTAATCAAATAAGAGGGATCATACAAAATGCATGATACCTGCAAATTTTTTTGTTTAGTACTGATCTGAATATGATATTTATACATAAGACATTTACATATAGTCCACAAAAAAAAATAATAGTTGAATTTATAAAAATGACCCTATTCAAATTTAATACTGTGTTGTTACCTGAATGATCCACAGCTGTTTTTTTTTTTTTTTGTGATAGTTGTCCATGAGTTCCTTGTTTGTCCTGAATCCTTCAGCTCCCACAAATTCTTTAGTTTTCCAGCATTTTTGTGTATTTGAACCCTTTCCATCAATGACTGTATGATTTTGAGATCCATCTTTTCACACTGAAGACAACTGAGGGACTCATAGGCAACAATTAAAGAAGGTTCAAATGCTCACTGATGCTCCAGAAGGAAAAACCATGCATTAAGAGCCAGGGGTGAAAACCTTTGAACATACTAGAGATATTTTCATTTTTCTTATTTTGCCTAATTATCTTTATGTATTTATTTATTTATTTTTTTACTTAGCACTGCCCTTAGCACTGAAGCTACGGAGATACTTAAGATACTTACATTTTTCCAGAAGACAAAAGTTAAACCCTAGTCTTCAAATTCCAAAAGTCATGATCAGCATTAATCAATCTGTGTAAATTTTAAATACAGTCTATAGTATTGTGATTGACTGAAAAAACTTGTTATATTTAAATATTTGACAAAAACATTCACTTGTACAGGGCTTTAACTGTAACTTGTCACTGGTGGTCAATTAAGCTGTCAACATAATGTTAAAAATGACCAAAAAACAAGCAGGAACAACAGTTCAGTCTTACCTGTGCAAGATAATACCCCGAGATCTGTTTTTATTCTTGTGCGATGGTTTGTAGATGCCCAAGCTGTAGACAACTCGGGTATCGTTTCTCTTGTACTGATATGAGAGTTACGGAGAGTTGCCCTGCACAATATGGCGGCGATGTTGACGTGCCATTGAGTGGCCAATGAGGCGTCTAGGTATTTATACGTCTATGGCCCTAGTAATTCTGAAGAACTTGATTAGCTTGTTCAGGTGTGTTTAATTAGGGTTGGAGCTAAACTCTGCAGGACAGCTGCACACCAGGACCGATGTTGCCTATTCCTGGGTTAAAGAAAAGTTCACCCAAAAATGACAAATGGAAGAAGTGTGAGTGAAGTGATGTGTGGCCAAATATGGTGACTCATACTTGGAATTTGTGCTCTGTCGCAAAGTCATTGTTAATATTAAGCTTGTTCAGGATGTGTTAGGTATGCATGGACCGGTCAACATTTTTCTTATTTTGCCTAATTAGCTTTTTTTTTTTTTTAAACTTAGCTCTGCATTTAACCTATCCAAGTGCACACACACAGCCGGGGCAGCTGGCAGCCATATTGCTGTGGCGTCAGTTGGGGGTTTGGTGCCTTGCTCAAGAGTCACACCTCAGTCGTGGTATTGAGGGTGGAAAATAACACTGGTCATTCACTCCCCCACCTACAACCCCTGCCAGACCTAAGACTCAAACCCGCAACCTTCAGGTTACAAGTCAGACTCTCTATCCATTAGGCCATGGTTGCTCCAAACACATCTTTTATAGTTTTTTTTTTTTTTTTAAATAGAAACCACTATAAAGTAAGTTTATGCAACTTATGCTAAACTGTGCTAAAACTGGACCTGCACTTGGGCCGGTGTCCTGCAGAGTTTAGCTCCAGCTTGCCTCAACACACTTGCCGGGAAGTTTCTAGTCTGTCTAGTAAGAACTTGATTAGCTGGTTCAGGCATGTCTAATTGGGGCTAAAGCTAAACTTTGCAGGACACCAGCTCTCAAGGACCGAGTTTGGGCACCCCTGACTTAAGTCAAACCCTTAATTCCAATTTTGCCATCACTTGGCACACAAGTAACATGGACTTTTTATGGTGCTTTATGACCATTTTTAAAGGTCAATGGCATCAATCCATCCCTGTTCTTTTATGCTGCCCACTACACAATTCTAGCTCTGATTTTCTAATCGCAGAGAGTTCTAAGTTCGTTTACATGATTAGGAATCACTTACCCCTTTTTCACCAAGGCATTTCTGGTCTAGAGGTAAGAACCGCTTACGTCAGGGGCTGGGGGTGGGGTTACCGTGACCAACAAGACAAACAGGAACATGCTTTTTAGGGGCCAAGCACCGAAGGTGTGATGGCACCTATTGTGTCCGTTGGCGTTCTTATTATTAGGACCCGAGCCCTGAAAGGGCGAGCGCCCTATTGTTTTTCGAAGGATTCTTCTTCTTTTTCTTTATTATTATTTTTTATCAAGGTTTTGGGGGTTTTTGGGGCCCTTAACATGCTCAAAAACTCTTGAAAATTGGCACACACCTTGGAATCTGCGGCCATTAGGGCCGGGCAGAGACTGGTACATGGGCGTGGCAAGGGGACTCTACAGCGCCCGCCGGGAATTTGGAGGGTCATATAGCACACATACTTGCACGTACACATATGAAACTCGGTACACATATAGAACTCATCAAGTTGAACAACTTTCACACTCTATGTCATTAGCTAATCCCAACAGGAAGTTGGTTATTCTGGGTTTTGTCAAAAACGCATGCTCTGGAATTTGATATACTAGTCCTAGGTTTTTGACCCAATTGCCACCAAACTCGGTCAACCTGATCTCAAGACATTGAGGATGAAAAATTGTGAGGGGATTTTTGATATCTCGAACGGTTTGGCCGTAGCGAGGCGTTGAAATTATGGCGAGAAATGAGAAACAGGAAATGGCTAATAACTATTGCACACATTGTCTGATTCTGATGAAACTTCAGCGGTTTGTTTGTTGTATGATGCCGATCACATAGATGTGACTATTAGGAGTCAAAGTTATAGCGCCACCAACTGGCAACAGGAAGTGTGTCTCTTTTAAAAATGCTTTGATATCACATGGTTAATTTTACCCGATTTGCTTCAAACTTCATCAGAATAATGTCAAAACACGGCCGATGAGAATCTGTAAAGGGGTCGCTGATACATTAAATGCTGTTGTCATGGCAACGTGTAAAACTTTAACATTTGTTTCCTGTGTTTTTGGGGCACTTAATAAGGTTGGATTTTCATGAAACTCAAGACACACATCAGTATTAATGACAGTTAGAAACTGGCAAAAGGTCATAAATGGGCGTGGAGGAGGCGCTCTATAGCGCCACCTTTTGTCAAAAGTTGGGGGGTTAGTTTTAGCTACAGACACCAAACTCAGTATGTATATTGGTCTCATCAACCCAGACAACTTTCTAATTTACAACCATTAGCTGCGACCAACAGGAAGTCTGCTATTTTGATTTGAATGTGGATTTTTGGAAAAATCAGGCTATAAATAAATTCATACTCCTCCAAGCAGGAATAAGTAGGTCACACCAAACTTTGTCAACATAATGCCAACATACTGAAGATGTTAAATTGTGAGCGGATTTGGGATATCTTGAACGGTTGATTTATGGTGATTTATTAAAGTAGCAGTAAAAAACATATCCATAATCTTTAAAATGCAGCATCCAAACACTTCAAAACTTTTTACATACACAGAACTAGTCATTCTGAAAAATAAATGCTTAATTCCATTGATATAAAATAGTCTACAAAAAATAGAAAATTAAAAAACTATTAAACATCTGATCTCACTCTAACTCTCTCACTCTAATTCTGTGTCGGGGGATGGGCTTTTGCTGTTATGTGTGTGTGTTGAGTTTGTGCCTGGGTGGTTATGTGTGTGTGTGTGTGTGTGTGTGTGTGTGAGAGAGAGAGAGAAAGAGAGAGAGAGAGAGAGACAGAGTGCATTTAAAGTGCATTATCCTAACTCTTCACAACTTTTTACATATGAAAAACAAGTCATTCTTAGGACATATGTTTATCATATTTTCAGAGATCCCAAAAACATTTAAAATATCACACATGTAAACTAGCAGATGAAGACTGTTATACCAAGGATGAACACAAGATGACCTCATAGGATAAGGAATCTTTTTCAACTCATTCTCAGGCTATCAGAATGATTTAAAAGCATTTTGCTTTTAACCCTTCCATTGCTGTAACACTTCAATCCAAACTGCCACAGGGTTACTCTCAATGCATGTGCCCGCTGGGGACCATTTTTCTGACGGCACCAGGGTTGCGGATGCGTTGGCGGCGAGGGCCCGTCCATCGCTGCTTGCAGCTATATTTCTTCTTCCGTTTCTTCCTGTCCAAAATTTAAATCAATTTATGCTAATAACTTTTGAACCGTTAGGCACAGAATCAAAATTCTTTTTTCCTCTGAATCCTTGGCTCATGCCGAGTCGAATGAAGTCCAAAATTCTAAAATCGTAAGGTTTAGTTTTTTTTTCTATAAATTTTTGTTTGTAAAACCTACTTTTTCGAACTCGTCCTAGATGGTTTATCTGATTTTCACCAAAATTGGCTCAGATCATCTTCAGACCATGCTGGCAAAAAGTTATGGAATTCAAGCTGATTACTCAAACCGTTTTCGAATAACGCGCGAACAATTTCTACGAAAAGCACGCAAAAATGGATGTGAGGCTGTATCTCCGCAACGGTTTGGCGTATTGAGACCAAACTTGGTGTGTGTTATAACAAGCATGACCTGAGGCTACCTGCAGTGTTTTGGCACACTGCCACCTAGTGGTCAGGAGATATGAAAAATGGATATTTTTGCTTATAACTTCTGAATCGTTTGGCCAAAAATCACAAAACTGGTCTCTTCGGATTCGGTGCATGTTGAGTCCAACCATACCCAATTTTCCCATGTCAGCCATTTTGGGTGTCGGCCATATTGAATTTTGTCCAAAAATGCTATATTTTACGAACGCATTGACGTATCATTACGAAACTCGGTATCTGTCTTCGGCACCATGCCCTGACAGTACTCAAAAAGTTTGGGGGCAGCGCCACCTTGTGGCCAAAAGTTATAAAGAAATTTACAAAAATGTAACTTACATTAGCCTATTGTAATTAAACAAGATTCCTTGGGTCAAACTGAGAACATTGATACCCATTATGCCAATATTGGCCAAACATCCTGTCCGCCATTTTGATTAATGTTGAAAACCTACTTTTTCAAACTCCTCCTAGACCGTTAGTCCGATCTTCACCAAATTTGACTCAGATCATCTTCAGACCTTGCTGACAAAAAGTTATGGATTTCGTGTCGATATATTAAACGGTTCTCGTTTAGCGTGTCAATGAATTTGCTGGAAAGATGCCTACATCTGAGGCTGTATCTCTGCAAAGCTTTGACATATTGACACCAAATTTTATATGTGCCATTGTCACCTCACACTGACCACGGCACATCAATTTGGTAACAGCGCCACCTTCGGGTCAGAAGTAATACACCTTTCATTAAACATTAATAATGAAATTTTCAAATATGCTAATAACTTCTGATTGCATTAGCCTATTGTAATGAAATTGGTCTCAAAATATTTCTTGGGTCATGCTGACAACATACATACCAATTATACCACAATTCGCTGAACTTTTTTTTCCGCCATTTTGATTAATGTTGAAAGCCTACTTTTTCGAACTCCTCCTAGACTGTTAGTCTGATCTTCACCAAATTTGACTCAGATCATCTTCAGACCATGCTGGCAAAAAGTTATGGATTTCGTGTCGATATACAAAACGGTTTTCGTTTAGTGCATCAACAAATTTGCTGGAAAGATGCCAAACTACATCTGAGGCTGTATCTCTGCAAAGCTTTGACATATTGACACCAAATTTTATATGTGCCATTGTCACCTCACACTGACCACGGCACATCAATTTGGTTACGGCGTCACCTATGGGTCAGAAGTAATACACCATTCATTAAATATTAATAATGAAATTTACAAAAATGATAACTTCTGATTGCATTAGCCTATTGTAATAAAACTGGTCTTAAAATATTCCTTGGGTCATGCTGACAACATACATACCAATTATACCACAGGTGGCCAAACTTCCTTTCCGCCATTTTGATTAATGTACAAAACCTACTTTTTCAAACTCCTCCTAGACCGTTGGTCAGATTTTCACCAAATTTTACTCAAATCATCTTCAGACTGTGCGGACTCAAATTTATGGATTTTGTGTCGATAAACATAACCGTTTTTGTACAGCTCCACTACACATTTGTGGCATGATGCCAAAATAACTCTGAGGCTGTATCTTTGTAAAGCTTTGAGATAATGACACCAAACTTTGTGTGTGTTGTTGTCACTTCACACAGAACACATCACATCAATTATAAAACAGCACCACCTGTTGGTCAAAAGTGATAAGCTATTAAATTGTATTACTATTGGTTGTATTTATGATTTTTCAGCCATTTCAACTGATATCATCCTAAAATGGCTTTCATTACTCATTTTTGTAGTTGGTCTGTTGCTTCTTGCCATGCTTAGCTCCTCATGCTGCCTCTTTTGTGCTTGGTCCTGCAATTGCTGCTTGCAGCTATATATATATTTTTTTTTTTTTGAAAGAGCAGCTAAACATGAGAGCATGTTGGATTCTGTGTGTTTGGATGCCGATGTAGGTTCGCAAAGTCATTGTTAATATTACACTTGTTTAGGATGCGTCAGGTATGCGCAGACCGGTCAACATGTGGTGTTGAAGCACCACGAGAGCAATTTAAAAGCTTAAAGAGTCGTCTGCTCTTCAATCGCTCTTGTGGTGCTTTGGTGTTGTGCGACAGTGCATCTCGAGCAAGTCGAGATGGTGTGTTTGGCACTGCCGCATAGC
Organism: Labeo catla; assembly: GCA_012976165.1. Lineage (NCBI taxonomy): Eukaryota > Metazoa > Chordata > Actinopteri > Cypriniformes > Cyprinidae > Labeo > Labeo catla. The sequence goes on from VONZ01000596.1 coordinate 387,420, forward strand.
GTTGCTGGGAAAGATGAGGTGGATTTGGTGATGTAAGACCTGGCTGTGTGGTGGTTCTCTAGCCCGTGGAAAAGCAAAACGGTTCTTAGAAGGCTCGTCAGTCGAACCAGCTCCGACCTGGCAATAACACTAGCTCTGAACTAGCATCCTATGTGCCGTTTTTCAAAGACAGGATCTGAAAGTGCCAACGTGTTGCTGATGCCCAAGAGATATTCAGCAGGCTGAAGTTGAGTTGTATAGTGTACAGGGCAGCATTAAAGTGTTCCACAAAATAACATCTATGACTTGGAATGACACAAGGTTGAGTAAATGATAACCAAACTTTCATTTTTGGGTGAATTGAATCTTGTAAATGTTATAGTACAAGAACTGCAACCCAAGTTAGGGCATTGCAGGATGCCACAATGCAAAACTATCACGTGAAAAAGGCAACTGGGATTACAAGCTCTTTGAATTTAAATACTTGACCCTTTCCACAGGTACGCTACAGCTTTGAGCTCTGTGATGGATGTAGCAAAAATTCTACACTGCAACTCCCTGCGAGATATGGAAGAACTCATGTTCTGTGCTCTTAAGCAGTTGGATCAAAGAATGTCAGACTCAGTGGACAATGTTGGAAAGGACAGTTCAAGAACATCGGCGAAGCCTGACTGGGTAAGTTACTGGGAGAGGAATGAACCTTTGCGAGATGCAGACGAAGTGGCAGTGCCTGTGCTCTGTTTGTGTAGCCAAGATGATCCTCTTCTTCCACCTCTCTCCACTGTACCAGAGGCACTTTTTCATAATAGCCCTTACTTCCTGCTGGCTGTGACGGAACAGGGAGGACACTGCGGCTTTAAGCATCAGGATGGTCATGGAGGTACTACTTCCTGGAGTCACTCAGTGGTGCTGGAATACTTTAGGGTAGTTGCTGATTTCTTCAGGGTAGAGGAAAAGAAAGGCTTCAGAGATGTTATTGCACACTGTGGCAGCCAGTGTCTGAGGCATAGCGCCAGTGCTGTGCCATCTAGAAAACGAACAACCTTTCTCCGGAAAGAAAGGCCCATCTTAGGTTCACGAAGACGGCAAATCTCAACTCCCTCTGATGCATTCACATTTGAAGAGGAGCAGGAGGATTTTACATGGAATAGATCCTACACACGCTGAGTGAGAAAAGCAGGTGGTATTATAAGATCATAGCAGATTGACAGTTCTAAACTTCCTACCAAAAGGCACAGTATGTTTAAGAAATATGAGGTGCCCTTAGTTAGAAAACCACAGTTTAACAAGGAAACCATGGAAGATGAAAGAACAAAATGGAGAACAAGAACATGTTGGTAGACAAAAAGAACTTCAATTGACTGGCAATTGACTTAAATATGTTGACAGCTTGGCCTATACTATTACATGCTATATTTAGCCATCCCGTTTTTTTTTGGTACAAATTCATTTGAAGGAAGTTGGGGCAACACAGCGCAAGACGGTTTTCCCCTCAAAAGACAAGACACCACAATAAAGAGCTCTCTCTCAATTTTTTGACTCATTATCTGAATTCAAAAGCACGTTCAAAGTTCAAAAGGAATCAATGAAAAAAAATTCTCACAAAAAGAATGTTCAGGAAAAATTACACTTAGATACTAGATTTTAAAAGCAGACAAATGTATTGAAACATACAAATGACAAACCCAAAATATACTAAAATTACTTTATTACAGTTGATTTCTTTGTCCAGTAGCCCTCTGCCAACAAAAGGAGTAATTACAAACAAAACATTACATTTCTCCGCTTAAGTTTTCATAATTTGTGTGTATTTTAATTCACTTGTAAGTGTTTTTGTTATGAATAGCCATAACAATTTTTGTAATCGCTCCAACATTCAGTTTTTCACAATCTATACATTTTAATACAGGTTACATATGGATTGCTATGGTAAATGTTGAAGCAGGAAAACGAGACAACGACGATCAAAACAAAAAGGATGAAATACTGGTTAAAGCACTGTACAGAGATGTATCACCTTCCTTGATTATTATTCATCCTGTTGTTTTCACACTTGTCAAAAGGGTCATTCAAACAAGGATGCTGTTCTCTTATAACAGGGCACACCTTTCTCCTTTGGAAAATACTGCATTGCCCTGATTGTGAGGGTTAACTCACATTTTGAGTCTATGGCTGTTCCTCTGGTCCGGTGATTCCATTGTACTGAATGTGATTAAATGATTGGCATGTAATATGGGTCAATATTCTCATGTTAATTTGTTACATTTGGCCCAAATCTTTAGGATTGGCTCTGTATTGGCTCAGTTGGTTTTAGCTAGTCAGACTGAGTGAGATAGGCAACTTCATGAAGTCTGCAATCCCATGCATATACCAGAAATGTGCCAAAATAGTGTTCATAGTTGGTACTAGTTATTATAGATAGCATTGATTTTGCAAACTGTAAGTTCTTTTCCTGGAAGAATGTTTTGAAGCCATTCTGAAATAGGCATGATGGCAGTTATGAAGTCATTTCTCTTTTTTGAACAAAACAAAAAGAAAACCCATGCCATTTATCTTTGAGAAGATAAAAGTTCACTGCTGGTTCACAGATAACAGAACATGAGTACTGGCACTAGTGAATATGGTAATTCATACCTTTGAAAGCAAGGAGAGCAAGAAGCAAAGAGAGGACTATGGAAAGTGATATCCTCTGTATGAGGGGAAATAAAATCTTTTTTTTGTTGGGGGGCTTTGCTTGACACCTCTGAGAATATGCTTTGTGTATATATATATATATATATATATATAGATTTTTTTTCTCTTTTTAAATAATCAATATTAGAAACCAAGTTATTTTTCTTTTTCTTTTATCTTCACATTCAAGCAATTAAATTTTAGTCTAGTTTTAACTTGGGTCTTTATATTTGATTTCCATTTATTCATTTATTTAAATTTTAAAATATACAATATACACAAATGTTTTCCTATACATCTCACTTAAAGCTGTCTCCTGGCTGTATACTCTTCCACCATAATGTTTTATATGCTATCTGACCTTTTTCCATTGCATTTTAATCACTTTTTTCTACATGCTGTGATAAGTGTTCAGTTGGAGGGTGGGCGGCAGTCGCTGGAGCTCTGGGGTGGGCGTGGAAGAAACAAAGGCATTGCAGGGACGACAGCAGCGGCACCCACCCGCCCGCCCAGCAAAAACATTCAGCGGTCTCAAGCCTACCCAACCCAGACCTCCCCACTCCTAAAATCCACACAACACGCTCTTGTCGAACCCAGCCTGAGAAAGAGGAGGAGGGGACACCCGAGGACCAGGAGATCTGCTCGTATGTGATTGTAGTGATCAGCTAAGAGTAGAACAGGATGGTAAAGTGCTTTACTGTGATGTTAAGCTCAGTGAAAGAAGACTTGAATGTGACAGGCTGTTATCCTTTTGCATAGTTGCGATTGTTAACTTTGGCATCACTAAATCAAAAGACTACAACGAACATTAATATACTTCAACGGCTTTCGCCATACTGTTATTCAGGAGCGACGTTTTACCGTGCCAACATGCTTTAACACTCACGTACATTTACACAGCAAAACCTGGTTTTAAGTGTCATTCTACATATTCAGTTCAAGACACCCCTACTTTTCAAGACCTCTAAAGTACCTCCACATTAATATAGCAATATATCGCTCACCTACCTTATGACCATCTATGTCCTTTTGGCCTATAGCAATAGAACATATCTGTTCATACACTTGCTATCAGAATTTTAGGCTACATTTTTAAAGTTTTAAAAGCAAAATGGCATCCTGGTCTCCACACAGTTTTTGGTTATTTGGACCTGTGGAAGGATGGCAATGGCAACATAAAAAAAAAAATTAATCAAAATAATAATTGTAGCAAAATCTTGGAATTTCACAGTATCTTTTCATAGTTAAAATTTGTTCTGGCACGAAAAGAGCATACTGTTTAGTAATACATTAAAAGTAGTGCTTGTTGTTTATAAAAGACTACGCTAGACAAAAATCAAGTGCATTGTAAAGCTTGATTCTTTCACATTCTGCTATCCAACCTTTATACCATCTATTTATATATATTTCTGAAACTGTTTTATTAAGAATCAATGTTCGACTCAAACGATATGCATTCGTCTCCCACTCTATATAACCGAAACCAGCTGCTAATAAGACCATGATAAAACCCACTGCACAAAGACTTACAATCTCACCTGTGAGAGGTAATGCACAGCATTCATAAATTCATTCTCACCCTCACTAACATTTTCAAATCAGTTTTACATACTCTAAAATGCACAACGCATTTTCTCTGAATTCAAAACTTGTTCACATCATTGCAAAAATGACTTCGGTCATTCTGGATTCTAGCTGTAGTTTGATACAACTGGCCAGAATGTTTCAAGTGCCCTTCTGACTGACATTCTTAGAACCTGAACTACAATGGATGCATTTTGTGCTTACCATGTGTATAAAATGTGTATTCAGAGGATTAGAAATAAAGGAATGGGTATAAAAGGGAAAAAAAGACCACGGTGCCCCTTTGTCCCTTCCCCTATGGCATTTTGGGTCAAGACGGGTGTTGTGGGAGAGCAGCGGGTGGTCTTACGTGTAGGACAAGTGCGAGCCATTGGAAATCTGAGAGGCGATGCTGGCACTCCTGCTCATCCCCTGCTCACTGCGGCCCCCTGAGGTGGCGCGCCGTACTGCCTGGGGACTGTTCCGTAGCCCACCACTTCCACCGCTCGAGCGCTGACTGCCCCCAGACCCGTGGTGCCCCCAGGGAGGCGGCCCCCCTGAAGGCAGGCCGTGACCCCAAGGCTGCTGGATAGAGTCACTGTGGCTTGGGTGGTGGTGGTGGTGGTGGTGATAGTGGCCGTGCTGGCTGCCGCTATGGTGCCCTCCCCAGTGTGACCCCTGAGAGCCTGCACCGTGCTGGGAGCCCCAGCTACTTTGGGCCCCCGGAAAGCTGTGGCTGTGGCCGTCGGATGACGCCAAGCTGGAGAGCACCATGTTGCTGAAGCCCAGACGCATGCTTTCAGAGTCAAACGCCTCGATCTCCCGGGCCTGTTTCTCTAATAGACTGCGGATTCTTTCAGAGCGCTCATTTTGCAGGGCGACCATTTCCTCTTCAATCTAACCAAAACCAAAAACCAAAACAGAATCAGGTAACATTCCCATTGAAGACATAACCTTTTCTCAGCTACTGTTGTTTTGGTCAAGGCTAGAATGCACCACACAACTTTTCCACAGATTTTTGCCAAGATTTGATGTATGGAACGCTAGGGTTGGGTATCGAGAACCGGTTCCATTTCATAACTGGTTATTCAATAAGACGCGTGCATTTCGGTTTTTGATCATGTTATTCAGCTGCAACAACAAAAAAAAAAAAAAAAAAATTACAGAAAAATGTTTGACCTCATTTTTTGTATTGACTATTGGAATCGAAACTAGAAATAGTTAAGAATCAGAATCAATTAACTGAATAGGTTTCGATAAAATTCAAACAGTACCCAACCCTAACGCTAGTTGATGTAAGTCAGAGCTAGAATGGTATAATTTTTATTAGATATATAAGATATGATTGAAGAATATCCTGGGAACTGTAATGAATAAAACCAGGAACATTTAGGCTTCATTTAGGCTCCTTTGGCTCTCTTTGACTTCGACTGTTTGAAACGTGGTATCCTGTTCATGGTGCAAGCTAAACACACTGTAACCAGCCATTGATACAATGTAACATGTTGGTAGTACGTGCTTCAACCTTAGATAGAGAACAGCTGGATAACAAAATAATTGTAGACTTTTTCCACAACACTAGTCTGCAGATACTGGGCAGTCAGAGTTGACAGATTTCACAGAAAATTGCAAAGTGCGTGTTGGGCACAGACTATGATTCCATAGTCTGAAGACTTTTTATCTTCAGACTATGATTTCACCTAGTTTTTTAGGAGATCAATATGTTGAGCTTATTTCACAACATTATTTTCATGTCTCCCAGCGACGAGAAAGATGGCTCTGTGTGACATTGTGCTCAGAACTACTTGAAAGTCTGGTAGTGTGTGATCACTTGTTTAGTGTATGATGCCCAGTTTTTCTCTCCAACCATTTACAAACTCAGCAAGTGTATGACGTGTAGTGTTTAGGTTTTAAAGTTGTGTAGTGCATTCCAGCCTTTAATAAAAATACTTATCAAACTTGTAATTTGTTGTGATTCGGATTTTGCATGCACCTTTTTTTGTGGAACACAAAAATAGACATTTTTGAAGAATCTACACATTTTTCCCATATCGTGTCCAAATTCAGTATTGGAAGGTCAACATGATGACAAAACACTTTTTCTTGTGCATGCATTAAGGAAATGTCTTTTTTTTTTTAAATGTCTTTTTTTAAATTCCGGATACAAATTTAGGCTAAACCTCCTTTAACAATTTGTAGATGCTTTATACATTTCAACTTTTATATTCCACTGAAAAGAAGTTTGAAAACAAGAGTTAAAGGGAGAGTTCACCGCAAAATGAAAATTACCTCATGATTTACTCATTCTCAAGCCATCCTAGTTGCATATGACTTTCTTCTTTCAGACAAATGCAAGCAAAGTTATATTTAAAAAAGATGTCCTGGCTCTTCCAAGCTTTATAGTGGCAGTGAATGGGGTTTAAAATAAAGTTGGATGGACGAAGTCCAATAAAAGAGCATAAATCCATCATATAAAAGAACGCCACATGGCTCCGGAGGGTTAATAAAGGCCTTCTGAAGCAAATCAATGCGTTTTTGTAAGAAAGCTATACATATTTAGTTTCCAGCAGACGTTCCAGTAGTGTAAACTCCGGTGAGAATATGCTAGTTTCATGAGAACCAAGTTTTAAACAAAACCGAGAACCAAGACTTTATCCATCTAACTTTATCTTATCTAACTTAAACCCCATTCATTGCCATTATAAAGCTAGGAAGAGCCAGAACATTTTGTAATATAACTCCAACTGTATTCGTTTAAAAGAAGAAAGTCATACACACCTAGGATGGCTTGAGGGTGAGCAAATCATGGGGTATTTTTCATTTTTGGGTGAACTATCCATTTAAATGGAGCATGAATGACATATTTGTTAGAGCTATACTTTTAATTCTAAAACAACATGCCTCCCCCCTTGTTTTTTCGTACTGCACTGCTTTAGTTTGCATCAGATAACATACCTTCTGCTCAAGAAGAGCCCTCCTCAGTGAAACCCTCTGCTCCAGTTCTTTCCTCTCACGATCATGCTGTGCATCCGTCTGCATCTTGATCTTGCTCTGATAAGCATTTAGCAACTCCAGCTCTTGCTGCAGCTGCATCTTTAGCACCTGACATTCGGCCTCCTGTGCCTCGTCCAGTCGCAGCTGAGGAGCAATATTGGAAGCATAGTTACATTTAGAATTGGTGTGTAACAGACAAGAGAAGGTGAATGGCACATTATTCATATTTAAATTAGGTGAACAGATTTTTTATCTCCTGCATTACATAGCCCACAACTGAATACTGTGAAGTAACTGCATCAACTTTTGCAGAACTTGTGAATGATTCAAACTCTTCGACGGCTTTGCAGGAAGACTATACATATGCCTACACCTAATATGGCAGGTCACTCACAGCTTGTGTAGAGAGCATGTCATTGATGGAATGGTCATACTGCTCAGCAAGGATGGCTAATTTTCGGGTCTGCTCCTCCTTCAGCCTCTTCAGCACAGCCTTGTGGTCAGACTTGGGTGTGGTCTCCAGGAGGTGGTTGCGCAGGGCCTTATACTGCCGTGTCTGGATTTTACACGTGTCCTGGAACTGTTTCTTGATCTGCAGCTCTTTAGACTAAAGAGGAGCAAAGACTGACTTTACACCACTAGTATAGCTAGTGTATGTTACAGAAACAAGCATAGGCTACACACCTTAAGGCTCTTGGGCTGTTGCCGAACCTCCATGACGTGTTTGCGGCGCAACTCTCGCTCTCTGCGTTTGTTGTACTCTAGCTGGTTGGTGAGTTCAGTCTGATGCTGCAAGCGGATCAGCTCCGTACGCATCTTCTGGATGGTGCCCAGCTGCCTCACCTCTAGCTCCTGCATGGACTCATGATGGCGGAGCAGCATGGCATGTTCCAGATCTTTTTGTGTCTGGCGCTTATTTAGCTCCTGGATTAAGAAAAACTTTTGATATTATATTTGTTTTCTTTGAAAACGTTTCATTTAATTAATTAATAATAATAAAAAAAAAATACAATAGTGATAATTATTAAACAGTCACTAGTTATGTCTTTGAGGAAAAGTGACGTTACCTCCCGTACAAGGTCTTGCTCTACATTGTGTTTTGCAATGAGGATTCGCCGTTTAAAGCGCCGACATTCCAGCTCCAGGTACTGCCGCTGCCGACGGAGCAGGTTGGCTTCCTCCTCTGCCTGGTAGTGCTGAAAGTTCTCCTTCTGCTTCGAAAGCCACTCCTGCTTCTCTTTCTTAGGGGTGGACTGGTTCTCATTTATCTCCTAAACTCAGCATGGGAAACATCAATTGGTTGTAAAAGGAAATACAGGCATTTTTCTTGCTTTAAAATATTTGTTTTAGCATTAAAAGGCAAAATGTAACTACATACTCCATTTAAACATTTGTTATATATAAAAATATTTTTAAAGGCCCCTGGGGGAAAATCAATTCTCTCTTTGGTGCTTTATAAGATGTTTAAAGACAAACCATGTGCAAATTCATCAGTCAACACTTTTGTTGAGGATTTTCTCCTTAAAACTGCAGTGTACCAAAGACGGTCTCAAAAACTTGGTTTTAAACTATCCCCGTTTCCTACCGTCACAAACATGTAATCATGTAATCACTTTTCATATATGGGGCCTATACCATGAAGCCATTTAGCTGGCTAACCAGGTACCTTTCAGTTTAGTTTGCACTGGGTCTTAGGCACCATTAAAGTGGTTTGGCTTTTAGTGATGTTTATCGCCATAGTAACTTACATAGCGCTACATGGCTAACCTGCTACAGGACAGGTTATGTTCTGGTTTAAAGATCTCATACCGAAATTTGACCAGTCCGGTTTGAGCAATAAAGTCACCCCCTTAGTTTCTCTTGCTTCAAATTAAAGGATACTACATAGACATTTTAAAGACAAAATCGTCTGGCTGTTATTGAAGATTGTTTCACATAATTATTTTATATAATTTTATAATTATTATACTGTTAATACATTACACAAGCCATTTTAATTTAATAATTATTATTACATTTTAATTTTAAAATAATACAAATACATACATATATGCAATATAAATAGGCTTTAGAATCAAATACATGAAACTTTAAACATGACTTCATATGAGCTTAGATTTTTAAATCTCTGTATACCTAAATATTTATATAGTTTTAACTATAAAAACTTTCACTTGCACTAATAATACAAATTGTCCTCGTTCATGGACAGCTCTTTTCATTTTGCTGTGTAAATGTGTTTGAATTCTTAATAGTGTCAATTTTTTAATATGTGGCAGCTAATTTCAACGATTCACTCACAAAGTGAATGACAGTTTCAAGGTGTGTGATTGGCTTTTTATTACTGATGTCACACTCAGAGTGATGTCACATGTGCAGAGGTGTTTAAGTCCCTTATAACAATGTAAATAAGAATTCACTGTGCACTGTAGAGAGCTTCAGTGATTATTAAGGAAAAAACTATGAATATCACTTTAATTTTTACTAAACTACATTTTTAATGTATTTCACTTCTTGCTTAAACATTTTTAAATCAACTTAGTAACAATGTTCTCTCCCATCCTCTGGGATGTTTATTGTCCATTTGTATAACTGTTAAGCTGTCAAATGGCTAAACAGAGATAAACCACTTTTAATAATAGAGATAAACCACTTTTTAGCTGTATTGCTTATGCTCATTTCCAGTTTTTTTTTTTTTTTATTTCATTACACTGTTCAAGGAAAAATAATCTCACAGATCTTAGATGTCAGTTTAGGTGGAATTATGCCAAGATGAAAAACACTAATGGCAAATTCATAGATGGGTAAAAAGCCACACTTGAATATGTGTTTACCTCTTTCAGTTGTTCCTTTCTTAGCTTGTACTCTCGTTTCTGTGACTCCAGGAAGCTACTAAGCTCTTTCTTTTGCTGTGCTTGAATGTGCTGTTGGAATTTCTTCTCATCATTGGCAAATGATTTGGCCTTTAAGAAATAACATTCATGAAAATGACAGAAGATACAATAGATAAAATATATATACATTTTTTAAAAAAATCTTTGTACACAGTGCCTGTGTCATGATGAAGCACAAAGTAGAAAGCACATAATTCTCTAGAACGTCATTTTATGATGTAATTTGTCCTCACTGGAATTGAGAGCCATTGGCCATGGCATAAGAGAAAGGGGGGAATTCCCAGTTCATGAGCTTTTTTCAGGTGAAGTTCAAAATAACTTTTCGCATCTTTGTGTCACCCAACAAATGATTGTGATTGAGGACTAAACAGATCGTGTGACATGTCTTCTACACACTTACATCTTTCTCTATGGATGCTTGGTTTTTCTTCACAAGTTTCTCCATCTCAGCGGCAAAGCTGTTCCTTTGTGCCTCCAGCTCTTTGTCCAGTCTCAGCCTGTGTTCATCCATCTCCGCTTTCAGTTTGTTCTCCAGTGCCATAAGGTGCTTCTGGTGCTGCCGTCTCATGCGCTTGTAACCAGACATCTGCTCTCTCAACTCAGAGTCCTGCTCATGTTCCTGCATCTGTCGTGTCACCTGAAAGAAGGAAGAGGAGGAGCACAATGAAATGGAAGGGAGGTGAAGAAAATAAAAATAATCAAGAGATGTTTAGTGAATTTTGAACAGTACAAGAACCTGAAACTGGGAGTGAACAAAATTTTAGTAATTCCATTCAGTTTACACCTTAGGTTCATTGATTATAAAACGAGTAATGCAGTTTTGATATGTCAGTAGAGGTGTGAAGCATTTTATGAAAGGATCTACTGTGACTGGCTCACCAAAGAGGCTGTGCGGATGGTGGCAAAGTGCTCGCGGTTGCGATGGTGTTTGCGTTGCGGGGGCTGTGCAGGTGCTGCCTGGGCTTCTGAGGGACGAGGACACGTTTCAGGAACCTCAGGGTAAACTTCCTCTTCTTCCTGATGGACACAAAAGCAGGAAACACATATTAGATATTATGAAGATAAATGTTCACAGTTACTAAGTATAAAGGATCTCTGATTTGGGTTATAGAAGAAGGCATGAAGGTTTCTGAGACTTTTTATCAAGAGGTACGTTAACGTACAGGCTTCAGGTGTATGACCGAACTATTAGACATAACAGTGTGATCTTTCTCCAGGTCAAGGTCACTCTTGTCATCAGCAGCGTCGGGAATACTGTTCACTGAGCTGCTCTGAGAACTTGCACTGATTGACATGCTGGGAATGGACTGATTACTGCCCACACTGCTCACTGTGCCCGTACGACCAGCACCGTGCTCTGGCTCCTAAACACACACAATATAATATTTACAAATTACATAATCAGCATAACAATGAATATTAAAAAATAAAGAAAGACTTTTATAAAATAATTATCCAGTGGTGGTTTTTATATAGGGTTGACTGAAAATTTTACATAAATATGTACATAAATTTCACAAAATTCGTTTTCTGTTTAACAGCAGCACTCAAGCTGAGAATGAGAATGACCCAAAGAGTATTTTGTGCTTCAAAAGGAAGCAAGAATATAACATTTTCCCAAAAATGTCCAGTTTTAAATTTGACTTTGAACATGTTGAACGCATTGATTTAAACTTGTTTGATTTTGGACCTCACTTTATATATGAGCCAGCCAATATTAAAATACTGGAACTAGATAAGACTTGCGATCTGACCTCATCTCCCTCCTGGGTCTCAGTGGTCGGCCCATTGTGCGCCTCCTGAAAGAGGATTTTCTTCATCTTGCGGTACTGCAGATTATCCAGCTCTCGGACCGCATCTTTTGTCCGTAAAATTAAGTCTATCAGAACAGATTCTGGCCTCTCTCGCAGGACGAAGGCATGCTATGGTTTTAGTAAAGAGTGCAGAAAATAAGGCAGTTGTAAGTATTTAGGTGGATTATTATTATGACTACCAAACAAAAAGGTTATTTAAAGGAGTAGTTCAATTCCAGAACAAAAATTAACAGATTATGTACTCGTCCCCTTGTCATCCAAGATGTTCATGTCATTCTTTCTTCACTTGTAAAGAAATTATGTTTTTTAAAGAAAACATTTCAGGATATTTCTCCATATAGTGGACAGCTATGGTTCCCATGAGTTTGAACTTCCAAAATGCAGTTTAAACAGCTTCAAAAGGCTCTAAATGATCCCATCCGAGGAAGAAAGGTCTTATCCAGTGAAACGATCAGCCATTAAAAAAAAAAAAAAAAAGTGTCAAAAAATGTATATTGTTTTTAACCTCAAATGCTCGTCTTGTCTAACTCTGCCATGCACATGCATAGTCTGTGTAATCTGGGTCAATACAGTTAAGGTATGTCGAAAAGCTCCCCTCTCATTTTCTCCTCCAACTTCAAAATCGTCCTACATCGCTGTTTTACCTTTTTTTTCTAAAGGGCATTTGATCTTCTTTGCATGTTCATTTTGTAGACACTGGGTCTATACTTCTGCAGCGATGTAGGATGATTTTGAAGTTGGAGGAGTAAATGAAGTGGGATTTTTTGACATACTCTACTTGTACTGACCTGGGCTGCGTTTCCCAAAAGCATTCTAAGCTTAAGTACATTGTATACCCATTGAAACCAATGGAGCTACGATCAACGTAGGCTTGTGATGCTTTTGGGAAATACAGCCCAGGATTACACAAAGTATGCATGTGCATGGCAGAACTAGACAATTTTTTTTTTAAGAAAATGACAGATCGTTTCACTAGATAAGACCCTTCTTCCTCAGCTGGGATCGTTTCGAGCCCTTTGAAGCTGAATTTAAACTACATTTTGGAAGTTCAAACTCACAGGCACCATAGAAGTCCACTATATAGAGAAAATTCCTGAAATGTTTTCTCTAAAAAAAGAATTTCTTTATGACTGAAGAAAGACAGACATGAACATCTTGGATGACAACGGGGTGAGTACATTATCTGTATGTTTTTTGTTCTGGAAGTGAAATATTCCCTTAAATGTGTTGATAATTCAGTGCAAAGTTAACACCTGCAACAGATCCTCAGAATGTGGTCTGTCTTGGGGGATTTTCTGAAGGCAAGAGTCAACAAAATTTCTAAAATAATCCGTCCTGAGGAAAGAAAATGACACTGCATTTAAGTCAATATTTTTCATAATTAATATACATTAGGCATTTGCTCTAAAATTATGTAAATGGGCCATTTAAAGTGGCTTCAACAGGGATTCTGCAGGTTTGATGAAGGTTAATTTAAGAATTAAGGCCTTTTTTAGATTAAGTTAAGAAAATGTAAGCAATTAAAGGAACATAATACAAATATTACAGCTTCCTACCAATCTCCATTACTTTTTAATTCATTTTGCAAAAATAAATTAACAAATAAATAAAATAGCTAAGGGCTTAAATACGTCTGATCCCAACCACTAGAATATGAAATTACTTTACCTTCTGATCACACTACAAAGAAGTGATGTTCTGCTGTAGTATTTTTGTCTTATTTTGCAAATGTCTAAGGACTGTTAAATGAAGATACATTTACTTCTGAAACAAAATGGCATTTTGACTAATCAAAATGAAGTGAGTTCATATATCCACTAATGGTCTTAGTAAAAACAACATAAAAAGGAAATTAAGGTCTCATATCCTATTTACAGATATTTGTTCTTTTTTAACTCAATTTTGTTTAGTTTCTCAGAAAACATCCCACATTTTTTTAGAAATGCATGCAACATTCAATTATATGACTTCATCAGTTTAAGACTTTCTGCTCTGATTTCAGATCTTTTTAATGGCTTAACTTGTGGAAAACCTGCAAAAACCCTGCTTCATTTCAACCAAACAATGGTTGGTCAAGTAGTTTTACTAACTTTTTAATTAATTATTTGTATTTATACGCACCATTACACAGCAACTTGTACCTAACATATTTTACTAAAACAATTTAATATTTGAAAAATGTGCCACTTTTCATGTTTTATTTTGAACTGTTTTAACAGAAACTTCATTAAAACAGTCTTCATGCTTCCATAATCTCTATTCACATGAAAAACAGTCAAATAAAATACACACGATAAATAATCACCCCAATATGATTTACTCTCTAGACCTAATGCAAACTGCTTTTTTTGTGTAAATATTAGTAGACTTACCATTCACTTGACTGCAGCATAGGGCTCTCATTCTGCGCTATGTGGTATAAGGCACTCATCGCATTCATGTTAAACAGAGGAGGTTTCCTTTCCGCTACAGCAAAAGGGAGAAGCAAAAGTAAGACTGACTTTTACCGCATGAAAATGTGCACAATTCGATTTACAGTCACCATCACTTCTTTGTCACCTAGTTCAATGCAGGTGATCCCAAGAGACCAGATGTCAACCTTTCCATCATACTGTCCCTCGTCCATGGCTAAAATCACCTCAGGGGCCATCCTGAGAGGAGACAGCCATGTTAGTAACTAGGCTGTGTGAATGGAATCATTATTACTCAAAGATAACCAGTGTGCTCACCAATATGGTGTCCCCACAAAAGAGTTTGCTGGAGAGGCAATGGAGGCAGAACCAAAATCTGCCAGTTTAACTTGTCCAGGCTCGGTCAGCAGGATGTTCCCAGCTTTGATATCCCTGAGTGAAGAAAACAATATAGACAAAAGTCAAAATTAGAGGTAGTTTCCCTCTATTCCACAGACAGTACCATCTGAGGAATTGTTAAATATCTGTGTGACTTTAATATGAGTCTTTTTGAATTCAATAAAAAAAAAAATTGGCTCATAATAGTCATATGCTGGTGAACTGGAATACAGTGGCCTTGCATGTTTGTTGTTCCCAGCATTTAATTCAGTGCAACCTTACATTAAAGCTCAAACAACTTCCTTTGACAGAACATTGTGTTGCAACTGAATAAAGGTGCAGGAAAACTTGTCAGAGTATTCAAGGTGATCCGTCACAAGAATGTTCAAAAACAGTTAGCAGAACCAGTGTCATGAAAATCATTCGGTTCCAGTGGAACTGGTTCTCGATTCCCAACACCACTTAATAAACATGTTCTTACTTTGTAAGATCATCAAAAAAGAAAAAAAAAAAAACACAAACCTGTGAATCATGTTATGGGAATGAAGGTATGCAAGGCCCCGCAAAGCACCATGGGTAATTGCTGCGATCTCAATTTCCTGAAGGGGCTTCTTGTGAACTAAGCAAAAATGGTAAAGGTGAATGTTCAATCAATCATTTACAGTTACAATAATACATTTGACAGACACTTGCATCCAAAGTGACACAAACTGCATTCAAGGAACATTAGTTTGCATTTGTTTTGTCAGTTCATGCATTCCCTGGGAATCAACCCATAACTTTATAATAATACACTTAACTATTAAAGCTTTATTTTGATCCAGTGATGGGGACTCGAGTTTGAGACTCGGACTCGAGTGCGACTTAAGTCGCACACACAGTGACTTCAGACTCGACTTGAGACTCGTCCTCGAAAGACTTCAGACTCGACTCGGACTCGAGCTGCGGGAGTCGTGAACAATGTTTATCTTTAGGAAACAGCTAATGAGCTCGCTGTTATTCCCCTCCCTCCGTTACCTATAACCTGCCCATGTAATACGTGACGTGTATTTGCTGCGCGTGGGCGCGGCCACACATTTTTTTATTTTTTTTTATTTTAGGCGCGGCCGCCACACATGAGAGGACAACGAACAAAAAACGAGCATCATGTGCGACTGACCCGATCAGCATATTTGTGTTTGCGCTCAGGGGAGATTTAAAGGTTTCTACGTGTTTTTGCAACGTTCAGTAATGTATCACATACATTTTACGAATCCTTTCATAAAGTGTAGAGTGTGTGTAGAGTGTTACATAGAGAGAGTGTAAATAAGAGACTGATTAGTGACAGTATAGACAGCGTCGTTGATTATAATAGAGCTTTGTGATATCGCGAACTAAGCTTTTACTAATTTTAAGGGAGTTTGTAAATGAGATACTGATTTAATACAGCAGTTAAATAAACAAGATGTTATTATTAAGTGACTTACATTGTCTGACTTTAACACTATTGCCTGATTTTGCTCTATTTCGTCGTCAAAAGTAGTCTGAAACAAGTCACAACTGAGCCGCTGCGCATCTCCATTCAAACACAGCGGTGTTTCGTTTATGAATGAACTCGTTTTTAAAACGAATCTAGTGAAATGATTCAATTTCCCATTCATAAAGACAGTCACTCTTTATTCCTAAATGAAGCAGCAGTTCGAACGAATCAAATGAATGATATGATTCAGTAATTAAATCAGTCTCTTGGCGCCACCTGCTGGCAGTTATTTAAATCATTTAACATTAACTTAAAAGAAAGCATTCTTGGTGTTTTTGTCATGTTGCAATAGCCCGTTTACACTGATTATATACCAAAATCAAAGCTGATACTGTATGCTAATAGATAAAGGAGTCATTATAACATATTACATGCTTTGAATTCCTTATATATAGCTATGCAGTGTTGGATGGGTCGCTGTACGTGATGCAACACTTATTATAACCAGAGACTTAATATAATAAAGAGACTTGAGACTTGACTTGGACTCTAGCTCAAAGACTTGAGACTTGACTTGGACTCTAGCTCAGAGACTTGAGACTTGACTTGGACTCTAGCTCAGAGACTTGTGAGCATCTCTGTTTTGATCATAACCAAAAGTTTGAAAATAAATAAACAAAACCCATATTTTGAATGAAATATTGATGATGCTTCCAAATGAAATCAAATGTTTAGTATCTTACCTTCAAGGAGGTCAGAGGCAGAGCCCAAACAGTACTCCATGACAAGCTGAAGAGGGGAAAAGGGTGAATCATAAAGATGAAATGGTTATAGTGTTTATATACTCATTAACATGGTTATGCCATGTTGTGAGAGTGAGAATGAAGAATTTAAAAAGAAAGAGAGAGATCTTACCCATGCTGTGTGTTCCCGCAGATAGCATCCTTTATACTCTATGCTGTTTGGGTGTTGTATTCTCTGGAGAAACTTGACTTCCTTAATGATATCCTGCCATTTCTAAGTAAAGACAAGAGAACATTAAATCAAACAGTTTCCTTTCAAATCAGCCAGAAAAGACTACAATGAATTCCAGCTTTCAACCAGATCACTGCATCCACTACTGACGTGAGCAGACTGGACATACTGACTTACTAGTACAGGTCCTGAAAAGGAAAGTCAGTCCTAAAAGCTTCTGAAGGGCTCTTTGTAGAGATTACGTGTAATCCGATTACTGCTAATCTGAAATTACAAAGGAAACGCTGCCACCAGCTAAAGTATGAATGGCCACGGAGCTTCGCTTCAATCTGTTACACAAGATTTAGCAATCTGCAAATTAAAGAGTTCAGGAACTGACTTTAATTTGCTTAATTTTACTGTGCCAAGTCACTATTTAAGAATCAAGCCACAGTTGTTTGTGAATGTGAAACAAAGTCAAGTCCATTGGACCAGAGTAATATAATGCAATCACTGTGCCCACCATCACAAGGAAAAGCTGAATCCACAACCAGACTGTTGCATGACTGTATGTAATGACTGTGGAATGTAGGAAAACTGACCTCAGTTGACTGTTTCCCACTGTAGGACATCTTCTTGATGGCCACCACCTCTGCAGTCCGCACATCCCGTGCCTGTGCAAGATTCACATCAGATTTCACAATTTAGTCTCCCAAACCTCTCATTATGCTCTGTTGCATGCATCAAAATTATAAATCCTATTCAACACACTGCAACAATTGATACATACAAAATACACTGCACCGAAGCTGCCATGACCAATCTCACGGAGGTCTGAGAAGAGCTTCTCGGGGTCCTCCTTGAAGAACAGCTCTGCGATCTCAGGGTCCTTCAGGCTCCCAGCCCGGCTGGTGGAGGGCATGCTGCGAGCCGGAGGACGCGCCGCACTCGCAGGGGACTATCTGGCCGTGCGACTGCGACGCGTAAGGCCCCGCTGGTTACTCATCTGCCAGAGGGAGGCAGTGTACGCATAGAGACCTGAGAGGGAACAAATAAAAAACTGTCAACATATGTAATAGGGCTGTCACTATATCATAATTTCACTACTGGTACACTGGTGAACTAACTTTTATTTTATTTTTTAAGAGCCAGAGCAGCCCTAGCAGAAATAGTTTTATCGTTTACTGCACTTTGTTATTCTTCTAGTTATTAACCTGTAACAGCTAATGAATCTGAAGTTACAAAATAAGGTGGATACCTCCATCTACTTTGTTGGAGTGTCAATCAGATTGTACATAATCCAGCACCAGTAACAATGTTATCATATATGTAGCATCTGAGTTTTTGAACTTACAACCTTTCGGTTACCTGCCCAGTTCTTTCATTTCCTTTTACAAACTTGTAGGTGGAGCACAGAATTTCCAATATAAAATGAGCTAGATAGATGTTTGTGGTTCCTGAACAGGAACAGACCGAGAGGTCATATAAACTGTTGTATCTTCAGATACTGATTTTACACAATGACCTGTGACCTAACCTTTGTTTACAGGCTGTAAATACAGTAATGTCAGTGTCAGTACAACAGCTGATAGCTCCCAGCTTTCACACTGACCTGCTCTGCTACATTCTTATCACCTCATCAGGCTTATTCAGGCTTGGAGGGAACTAAAGCAATGGGTTGACTAATAGTCAAAATCTGGGCGTATTCACGAACCATTAGAGCTGCTCATCTGGATGAATGAAAGACCAATTGTGTGTTGCCCCTTTTTCATTCAAATGGAATTTCCACTGACTTGAAAGCGAAAGTGATGACATAGGTGACAACACCACTTGTGGCATGTTTATCTGTATTTATCTGTATCCTATGATAATGAGGTTATGAGTCTTTATGCCATGACAACCTACTTTTGATGCAACAGACAGACATTAGTTATAAATAAAACACTATACCTAATTCAGCAATAAAGTGGCTGGAGCTGCTGGGTACTGTGTTGCATCACATATTACCAGTGCAAGCAGCCTTGTTGATTACAGCATTGCTTTGTATCAGTTGTTGTTACATTAAAAACTTTACTTCGACATTATGCCACCCTTAGAAGTGATGTCGAGACCAGAAAATTGGTGCACAACCTATCCTAATATATTGCTGCTTAAAACAAATATACTTCATGAAATCCATTGTGCGGTCAATTTTAACCATTTCATGGTCCTTTATCACTGCTGTGGAGATTTCTTTAGTCAAAGCATTTGTGAGTAAACAACAGATTTAGCCCTTCAAAATGTATTCCTTAGCCATGTGATTAAGAAGGGAAGCTCGAGTCACAAGACAGGCTGTGAAGAGCGACTACCAAATGCTCAACACCATGACATGGTGGGATTTTTAACTGTCTCCTTGACAAAAGGTGCTCAGACAGACCACTACATACATTTTCTGAAGACAGTGTTAGGGGCCGCTCAAACAGAACGTGTGTTTGAATTCCAAAGCACTGTTTTATTATTATTATTATTATTGTTTTCAGCATTCTAAAAACAGTGCTTAAGTTTATTTTATTTTATTTTTTTTAAAGTGTCTTAGTGTCTTTTTTTCATTCTACGGTCCTCTCTCACATTTTTAAACAAAAAACATTCAGTGTAATTGCCTCTAAAAGGTTGGAATACACTACACGACTTTTAAAAACTGAACAGATCATAAAATCCTTGGCCTCATACTAGGGATGCACCGATACCGATACTGGCATCGGTATCGGGCCCGATACTGAGCTCCTGTACTCGTACTCGTACTCGTTAAAATGCCCCAATACCAAACGCCGATACCACATCATGTGACAAGTGCGTATGCAGGCAAAGAAGCACCGACAACAAAACAACAGACAGCAGAATGGAGTCATTAGATATTAAGGATGTCTACGAAGTATATGTATGCAAGTAATATAATGTTAAACATTCAGTATTAAGCTTGTATAGCTGGTGCGCGTCATCTGATAGGCAAAGCACGCAGATTGGATTGAGCGTGCGGCGGTCATGATGTGTGGGCTTGTCCAGTTAATATCCCACTTGACATCACTGGAAAGTGTGTAGTTCGTTGACATATGTCAAAAACAATTGAATTGAAGTAAAGCAACGCACAAGTTATTTAACGGTAGAGAGAGAGAGAGGGAGTGAGAGAGAGCGCGCGCTGTTGCGTGATCTTTACTAATGTTGCATATTTACCACATGCATCTTTTGGTTTAAAACAAATTCGTAAATATAAAAAAAAATAAATAAATTATAGGGGCATTCGCTATAAACATTTATTTTCAACCTTAACCATACACGACTGTCCGGTGAAAGTGAAACTATAGCAGACTGTGTGAAATGCGATAGGCAGTACTGTACTTGCGCATGTTTTGCTTGCTTCACAAGTGTTTCTGCATTATTTGAGTTGCTTTGGATTATAGCTCAAATAGCAGCATATTACTGATGAAAAAACGCGACTTATATTTCTGAAAATATCAGAGTTATGAGATTCATAATGAGTGGTTCGCGTGATTACAGTACTGAGCCTCTGCAATGGAGCAGTTTAATGCTATTCATTTGAAGATGATGTACCATAGAGCAAGAAAAAAAAAAAAACAGTGAAAGTAACAAAACACATTTTAATGGACATAATTAAGTGTAAAAATAAAAATAACTAAGGGATAAATAGTCAACCCAAAAATTATTCAGACAGCAGATATACACCATCTTTTGATATATTTTTTTTTACTAGTGGGTGCAGTTCATGCAGTTTATGATAATGTGATCTAAATAAATTTTTGTTTGACTGTATCTATTTGATAAATGAAACTGACCAACTAACATTACATATACACGTAATATGTACATATACATATTCGTTTCTGTACCCTATATTTTACAAATCTACCGGTAAATTTTAAAATATCGGTATCGGTACTTGGAATCGACAAGTACCAAAAATAAAAGTATCGGTATCGGGTGAGTACTGGAAAAAGTGGTATCGGTGCATCCCTACCTCATACACTACAGAGCAAGTCTGCAGATTGAACTTGACAGATTTCATAGAAAATCACGTAGTGTATGATGGTCACAGAATCTGATTTTTTTTTTTTTTTTGCTACAGACTCTAAATCCATCCAGTTGGAGGATATAAAAAATGTTTAATATTTTTGAGCGGATTTTAATTTGTCATGTGTCTCCTAGCAACAGGATACATGTTTCTGTGAGAGTTTGTGGTCAGAGATTGTCTTTCTATAGGGAGATGAGAGGGTCTATATTACTTAATATTGGAGAAAGCGTAATGCTAACTTGGACCACGACACTCAACCACCGTTTACGTATAGCATAGAAATGAATGGGAAGTGCCGTAGACTGAATCCCGCCTGTTGCAAATAGTCAGTGACTTCTCTTACAAAACAGCAGTTTTTTGTGGTAAACGCAAAAAAAAAAAAAGTTTAATCCAAAAGTACCGTTTAGTGTAAAACATGTTGAAGATTAGCAGATAGGCTGTTGATTCATTAAATGATTAGCCGTTTCCTCTAAAAAGCTGTTTATTCAGGGTAGTGAAGCCTCTCTTTCATTGACATCCATTAAAAAAAATTACCTCTGGTCTCCTTTCCCACGTACTGCCAGACCAGAAGTGTTAGCTTTAGTTGTTACGCTTTTCCGGTTAATGGTTGCAGGCCTGCCTTCTAGTGACTTTCTTTGTTGTGATCAGAATGACTTTAAAGCCTGGTAGTGTATGATCCTCAGTCGTTTATGGATCATCTCCACCAAGTGGTATGGTTCAGTACAGTACTGTACACAATTATTTCATTGTCAGAAGTTGGTACCAAATTGAATGGTACCAAAATAGCAAACAGTACCATAACACTTTTTTGGTACCCTTCCATTGTGGTACCTAGCACAGCAAAAGGCACCAAAAGGGTGGAGCTAAACTCACTGCAGAACACTGATTGGTTGACTAGAATCGTCACTTCTGTGTGCTACAAGGGTTAAATAGTCTCCTTCACTCATTCCACCCAGAGCCGATCCGTCATGCTGTTCATGCGTGTTGGGCTTATTTACATCAGAGTGCAAACACACACACACACACACACACACACACACACACACACACACACACACAAAAAAAAAGTATTTTTATATTTTCAGACAGACAATTGCCGTTTCTCCATATCCATTTTTGTGTACTTGTGAAACATCACCAGTGTGCCCAAAAACCTCCGTGCAAAATATTACTGTTACTGTGTCATGAAAAGTAGTTTCAAGAGTTTTTGTAGTTCTATTTGAAAATTCCCTATGCCGATTTCCGAGATGTGAGCTCTAGGTGATCAGCAGATGCTCAGTGCTCATGTACGCCGCCTAGAGCAGCCTTAGCTCGGCTAGTCCTTCTGACACTTGCCACTGGCTCTGATGTCTCTGTAGTGATTTAACATGAGATACAATTCGTTTTGGGCATATATAACAGGTTTCATTAATCTATTATTTGTTCCTGGTCATATCATTTTGGCTGAGCACAAAGATGTTTAACTTTTTATATTTATTTTTAAATTTTACCGTAGGACAGCGCTGACCTTATAGCATACATTTGACTGAATTGTTTGCTTTTGTGTTTATTGCCTCTTGTACTTATACTTTTATAATGGCTATTATTGTTCATTAAAACTGCCATTTAACAAAAAGAGGCAAAGTTGTGCTTTATGTCATATTGAGAAATGGCTACTGTCACGCATTATCACTGATCACTACTTTCCAGAGCCACACCGGAAATAAGAAAGTTAAGGGTTGAAACGCAAGCTGGATCAGGGTGTTCCGTCCTGAATTGTACCATACTGTACTGATCCGTACCGCTCGGTGGAAAGGACCCATTAGTGTGTGACAACCAGTTTTTCCTCTGTGACTGTTTACAATCATGCATCTGTTTATGTCATGCATCTCCTTAACAGTTTGGTAGTGTGTGATCCTCACTCATTTAGCATATGATGTCCCATTTGTCTAAGTCA
This sequence comes from Labeo catla, assembly GCA_012976165.1. Lineage (NCBI taxonomy): Eukaryota > Metazoa > Chordata > Actinopteri > Cypriniformes > Cyprinidae > Labeo > Labeo catla. The sequence continues at coordinate 410,541 of VONZ01000596.1, forward strand.
GCAAGTGTACAATGAAGTGTATGATTATTTTAAAATCTCTTCAGATTTTATAAATTTTGTACTGTAGTCATTAGTATTGCCCATACAACAGCAATCACCACATTGCCAGGGTGCTGTTGTGGGTGGTTGCCAGGCCCACAGCATTGCTATACAGTTTTTAAGGTGTGTCAAATTGTCGTTATGTGGTTGCTAGGGTGGTTCGTGTCCCAGGATACGGACCCCTCTTTTAGCGCGAGTCTATAGGATTTCCAAATTATCCCCCCATCTGATGCAAAGTTGCTGTGTCAGGCAAAATTTTGGGTGGGTTGGGTTTGGAGAGTATTCATTCTACAAATTACAGTTAAATTACAGTTAACTTGCAGTTAACCTCATAAGAGAAAGTTTTTCAACATAAAAACACATTTTATATACAAGTATCAAGTTGTGATTGGCTGATAGCAAAAACAGTCAGTATTTTACATAAGCTTTTCATGTGCAGTAATGACTTTTTTTCAGATCAGACCAACAAACCCCACAGGGCACAATCTTGCCTCACAAGGCTGAGTAAGCCTGATTAAATGTGTTGACTTCATTAACTGATTCGGTTAATGAAAAACTTCCTTCAGAAATATCAAACACTATCAGCTTATTCCACAAAGAAAACAAGTAGCCTCTAAGAAAAATTGCTGAATTACTCAATACTGACGCTCCTCTGGGACCAAACAGAAGCAGCTCAGCATTCATTAGGCTATGGAGAATACTGTTATGCACCAGAGAATATTTCTAATGTACAATATTGATCTTTACACTGTATGTTTTAAATTCAACTTCCCACAATGGCTTACATTATAATTACTGGTTTATCTTTTTATAGATGCTGTCTATAACAAACTGTACTTAAGTGATGGGTAATTTGGAGAATTGCATTTAAGATTATAGAAAATTATAGTAACTTAAAAAGGTCATAAGCAATAGCACAATATATTGTAAAAAAAATAAAAATATGTGGGTTGCATGGCATGCTGGGTGGCAGTAAACTAACTGCATGTAAGGAAACAGTGTAAATGAAGAGTTCAGATGCAAAACCAGCTAAAAGCCATCTCGGTAAAAAATGAGATAATGATACTGAGTGAATGCTCCTGACACATAGTATACGTCCATCAAACACTTTTACTTCAAACTCACTAAATTCCAGCCTCAGTCCGAACAGAACTACAAGTACTTACATAGAAACCTATACAAAGTAGCCAGGCTTTTGCATCTGAACTCTTCAAATATTAATTGTGGTTTAACTAGCAGGGATGCACCTTCCTAACTAGGGCCTGGGTCTCGCATTAGCAACATTTTGTTGCACTGCAGGCCTGAACGCGACAGAAGCTCAGCAAGACAGTCTTGAGACACAGACTACTCCAGTGTGACACAGACAGGAACTTGGCCATGATCTCTCCAGTTAGTCTCAGTGGGAATTCCCTTCAACATACAAAAAAAAAAGCGTGATCTGTTGGGCCTTAATCTCCAATAAGCAGTGTGATTAAAAGTTTGATTTGCCAGGTCTTAACCTCTGTGAGTAATTTACACCATGATTAAATCACTGTCACATAACACGCTGCTACAACCTTTCAGCCAATTTTCAAACTACAACAAACTAGGACAGATATATTTTTTGGAGATGTCATTTACTCTGAGGTCATGCTAGTGCCAAATGATTGTAAGCATTACAAAGCACTAACAGAAAATGCACAGATTAAACACTTCAAAAACTGCAAAGAGATTAGCCATCACATCTAGCCTACCTTGAGTTAGACACAATTCAACACCAAAAGAACTGTTAACTGACAAATATCACATTTCCAGGGAGTGTAAATAAATTAATTGCTAAATCATACAATCAATGTTCATCTGTTTGTTCCAGTGAGTTATGAAATAGTTTAAAAGGGAGTGTTTCATAACTTTCATAAGTTTTCTGCCATGTTATTTGGAAACCAACTATAACAAAGAATAATAAGGAATTTATTTTTATATGATCTACTGCTAAAACAAAAAATAACTTCATAGAGTCAAACAAAAGGTGAAGTAAAGCAGAGAGTTCAAGCTAATTTTGTGGCATTCTTGTGTGTACCACTGACATTCAGCTCAGGCATTTTAACTATCCATGGTATTCCAACTCATCTTATACATGCTTAGATTGTTTCCTTAAAGGAATAGTTTTTTACTCCCCCTCATGTCATTCCAAACATCCTTCCTCATGTCATGAAGGAGAAATGCTGCAGATACAGCAATTTCCAATCAATGACAGTTTAGTGACCATGACTGTACAGTCATAGTTTTCTGAAGCAACACAAAAGCAATAATATTTCATTTAGGGGTGAATTATAGCTTTAACCTGGAAGGACTAGGCTCACTTACAGAAGACTGTCTGTATAGTCATGTACAACTGAATATGTTATTGGTGATTTCATTAAAATTCACATTAATAAATCTTCACACAAAATTCCTTCGAAAAGATTTTCTCAGCTGCTAATGTCACAATGAAGCTGTTTTCAAGAGTCAAAACGATACTAGACAACACCAGACGTGTTCTTTCCAGCTTGTCTGTGCAAAACAGCATGACTGTCCTTCACTGGAAGCCTCCTGTATTGATCAAGATCTCTGCTGTTAAAACTGTTCACATGACAGAAGGTTCCTCCTTCCTGGTGCAGGTTTCCAGTTTGATTCTCTAAAGGTGACATTCTCACACACTAATTAAGTTCCCACCTGCTAGACAAATGGTTGTTTGGTTGAGGATTTAACACCATACAAACTTTTAAATGGTTCAAAATAGCCTAACCTAAGGTTTTTAAATCACTGAAAATACAGACAACTTTTTCATAATACAGTTAATTTTATACAGTTTGTTGCTGGTGCACTGATCCCATTCATCTTCTAATTGCTGATGACATAAAATACTATGGCAGTTTTAAGATCTGTGGCTAGATAAATGTATTTTAGAATAGCCTTTGAGAGATTATATTAAATATGCTGTGCATGCCATAAGGACACTTATTTATGTACATTCAAAAAAAACTGTTAAATACAGTAAATCAAATCACAGCAAGGTCATGATCTCTCATAAATGATTATCATGCTCCCAGTCCCAAAAACAGTACTGCAAACATAGGCTGATATAGGCTAGCATTATGCATATCTTGACATGCAGTAAAATATCTGTGATTCCGAATGGTTGTTAATCTCGGAAACATTAGTCAAATCAGGGTGACATCTGTTTTTATTACCGAGATAAATAACTGAAAATGAGTCTAGTGAACACACTGCAAGTGTCAAAGTAACTGTCACAATATTAAACGACAGAAGAAAGAGCATGCATCATCAAGATAATACAACACTGAAAGAAGGACCATTACAAACATAATCAACATTAAGAATTTGCAATAAAGGCCAAGTAAAAAAGACAACTGATGAACAAGAGCTCAAACAAAAAGTGATTTATAATGGATGATCTAGAGAAGTAATTGCTGTTGCTTGCTCATGCCTTTGTAATAACTAGATTGGCTGGTAGCCTACAGCAATGCAACCTATTAAAATATTATTGAATAGATCATTATTAATCATTATAATTTGTCCTTTGAAAATGTGTGCCTGAAAGCCTAAACTGATTACATTTATCAATAATTGACGACTGCTGTATATCACTATACAATATAATAAAAAGCATGATGCAGTTCATATGTAGTGCTTTATATACAAATCAAACAAAATATTAAAATTTAACTTGGACCAGAAAGTAATAACTGCTTCCAAAATTAAGGTGTAAAATTACACCACGATGAATCACACCCCTTTGCCACTTTACCACAAACGTAAACAACAGGGAATTAAGGTACATTTTAGGCACACAAAATTTGTACCCAAAATATAAAGTCATTCCATCCTTGAAAAAACACTAGGCATTCAATTCACAGCTTAAGCAAGTAACAGTATGTACATTAGCAAGGCTTGCAACCAAATACATAAACAAGTGCATGTGCCCCTTGCTAAACAAAAGATACGAGTGAAAAAAAAAATTTAATCAGCATGGCTTATACATTTAGAGATATTTTAACATGCAAATAATGGCTAAACTCCATATAAGCACATCGAATCTCGTATATATACATACCGATAGATCCACATTGACAAAGAATGGGAAGAGCAGCGCAGTCTCAATAGGCGATCAATATTTAAGCTGAGCTTCTTTCAGCCCTGAGACGATGCTGTTTGAAAGCGATCTATTAAATAGCGTTAACTACGCTAATAAGTGAACTGTATTGTCCCTTGGCCAGGTGACTATCATGAATGATGCTTTAAATAGGTATGGAGAAGAGTACAAGGGCTGCTGGCCAGTCCAGTGTGTGTTACGCAATGTCAACACACTGAGATGAGGAATGTGGCGCGCGTCACTGAAAGCAGCTCACAACAAGGGAATACCCAGCTCGATAAACCAAGGATTTAATCAACTGATTAACTGTCATAACAGAGCTGTGGATAGTTAATTTATATAATGAGGAAGGTCCCTATTACTAAAAGGCTTGTTTTTATTTAGTTATCAAAGCCTGCTTGTTGGAGTGCAGTGAAACTGGGAGGGAGTGTCATTGCAATAATATGTGACACTGGACATTGTCGTAAAAACAGTGTGGTTAGTTGATATTTTTACAGATAAATTAAGAACAATTCCATTTAAAAAGTACAATTCAGAAACAAAATTACAATGTTTCCCCTCACCTCTTAGTTTAATTCTTTAAAGCAGGGAACAACTTTGCCAAGTTTAAACATTTGGCTAGTTAGATGAACACTAGCATTTCATTCGACGCGTGAATGTCAAAGTAATTTTACCAATATAAACCAACATCACCCTAAACCAAATTTGTCAACCCTGCATGCTGGCACAAACAGAACTACACTTACCTAACGTTACCCAGCAGCAACACTCTCAAACATTAGTGACAACTGCTATTCGAGAAGGAAGAAACGTTTAAAGTGTGTAATTTGTTTGTTTGACGCGATTAAACAACGCCAAAAGTTGTAGACCAACCCCAGCTTAGCCATATTAGCCACATTTTAGCTGAGCAATTAGTGGAATGTTAGCCAACTTCCTACGACGACAAAATAATGACACAACCGCAACGAGACATCGGTAAGGTCCTGACAAAAACAGATAAACGGCTCGTTTGAGGGTGTAGTTGAACTCACCCGTCCACCAGGCCAGGTTTGAGCGGACTCCAGGAGAAAACCTCAGCGTGCTAATGTGGCTAACTTAGCCCACACCAGCTATCCTGGGAGGAACAGTTAGTGAGAATTCAGGAGAAATGTGTAAACAAAATCACTTCTTGTTTATTCCTTTGGACATTCGACAGATCGTATAGTGGAGAAGAATAGTCGGTGTATTTACAGTATCCAGGCCGTCCGGGCTGACAGTGTTGAAGGTGATGACTCACAGGGAATATAAACTAAATCAGCTGTGGCCAGTTTACAGCTAACTCTCCACTCCCAGTCAGTCACTTCCAAAAAATGGCGGCGGGTAGTTTTCACCTCCTTCACTTCGTAGAAAACACGGGAGAAATATTGTAGGTAGATCCCTAAACAGCACCATGGGCGCCCTCCGTAACCACCCGAGATATGACAGACCTTCAATGTCGCCGCAGCCGTAAAAGTTCTTCATGCGTGGCGCGTCTGTCGTGTGGCCGGGCAGTGATTTTCATCTCTCTCTCCCTCCCTCTCCCTCTCCCTCTCTATCCACTCTCCTACTGCAGTCCAACCAGCACAGAGGCCGTTAACGCAAGTGTAGTAGCGATGTTCGATTGGTGAACCAATCGTTCTTTTGAATCGGATCTTTTCAATGAATCGGCTGAATCGGTCTGAGCGGATCTTAAACCAGTTAGTGATGAGACGGGATGATGAAGAGAAATAAACTACTTTAATAATGATTTAATATTGATTTGACTACTTTAATACTGATTTGAGGAAATGTTATGTTAGGGTCATATTAACACAATTCCACGGCCATAAAAGATCCATTGTCTATTGCCAATAATGTAGATATATGAAGCACAACTCATACGTAAGGCACTTTCAAACCAAGCAGGTTTCTGTTGGTAAATGTTCTGAAATCTGCGTGGCGAAATCTTTCGCCTTCACGCGAAATTCTATTAAATTATATTCTATCAAACATTCCAGTGAAATATAACTAGATTGTCTGACAGTTTTATCAACAGGCACAAAGTTTTTAATTTTTGTAAGGTCTTAATAAAAAAAAATATATATATATATATTTTAATTTTGTGTTTTTCAACATGCTAAAACACGCTAAAATTTTTAGTATTGTATACTAAATTGTAAGAACACTTAAGAAAAAATGATGTCAACCCCTCAGAGGACTTCAGATGATGCCAACCCTGAAACAACATATAGCACTACCGAATTTTGCTACTAATTTATAGTGTTCTTTGTCTGTTTGATTACGTCAGTAATTGATCTTTACCATACATCTCTGCCATATGTACATCAACTTGACATAGTCACCACTAGCTACTACTAAATATATTGTAAAAACTTTAATTTGCTGTGAAGTGCTTTGCAACGATATGTATAGTGAAAAGCACTATACAAATAAATTTGAATTGAATTGAATAGTATTAATTATTTTAGTATTCACATAAAATTTAGAACAGTTCTAAATCACTCTTTGATTTATGATTAATGTCTGTAGCAAACTGAACTGGTTGGCAAACCATGAAATTATAGGCTATATAAACACTCTTCTTAATTTATTAAAACGCAGTAGTATTATAATAAAATGTGTATGTGCGTGCAGGTGGCTTTATTGGAACGTTCACAAATAGTATACAACGAAAAAAACAAAAAACAAACAAACTTGTGTACTAACAAAATAGTATACAACACCGGGATGTCATGATGTGAAAAAGATCGCTGAATCGCACTTTTGAACCGGCTCGAAAGAACCGACTCGTGGAAATGATTCGGACTAGACTCTAGTGATGATTTACTAGAGTGAAGCGTTCACAACCAGTTGGGCGGGGATAAAACAAGTACCAACTTTTGGAGGTGAGCTGTCTTTTTCAGTAGTAACTGCACTAAATCGTCATTGTCATGGAATCTCAAAGTAGACAGAAGGCTTAGACCAAAAAAAAAATGTAAAAAAAAAAAAATAAATAAATAAATAATAAAAAAAAGCTCTAAGCAATTAATCTGTCCATTAAAAAAACTCCTGCAATTTCTAAACCATATATACTATAACTTCAATATAATCAATATGCTCCAAGCCACAAGACGCTAGACTAGCCACTACTTTAAGTTTTTGCAGGAAATGTTTGGTCTTTCATAGAACAGAGGACTAGTTCAGTGTTTTTATCCTAGTGAGTGTGAGAGACTGCAGTTGTGTGCTGAGCTTCTTAGCTGATTAACATGTAACATTAGGCTTGGTTTCCACAAATAGCTCTAAGCCACCCACCGGTCAACAAATTTGTATATTCCCACACTGCCCAGATAATAACCCACTCAAAGAGCCAAACCCCAAAAGCATTGCTTTCTTTTTCTTTCTACTTCACTGTACAATATAATGTAGCATAACAAGAATCCATTCCTATGTAAAACATGCCTGGGCTGTCTCATAAATGTGACAGACAGGCAAAACTGGTTTTATGAACTTGAGATCTGCTGTGTTTGACACAGATGAGTTGGCACACATCCGTGAATATTTCTTTGTAGACTTTATTGTTGACACTCTTTCATTTTTGTATGAGACCTACTTACTAAAATAAGATCAGTCAAAATAAAATAAAGTGAAAAATAAAGTAGCATATTTCGTATTCTGATGCAGTTTTACTTTAACTTTTCAGCAATTTGTGATTTGTCTTGTAGATGGAGATATTGTGAAGTCTTGCTTCCCATTTGCCAGAAAGGTTCTTTTTTTATTATACTTAAGGGTTGCTTGTTATTGTATATTATATAAGTAAAATATTTTTTGCCATAGCCCTATAACTTCAACAACTTTCATTCTTGATTACTTTGATATAGTTTTTAATATTATTAAATCAATACTGCACCTGAATGAAATGATTATATTATACAGGATTTTATTTGTATTGTATCTAAGGTGATTCACAGATTGTGTTTATTAAATTTCAGTGAGCATATAGATTAAATAAGCTTGTTGGTTTATTTGAGATGTATTTTTTAGACAGCTGTTGACAATTAAAGAAGTTTAAAGGAATAGTCCATTCAAGATATCGATGAGTTTGTTTTTTCATAGGAACAGATTTGGGAAATTTAGCATTACATCACTTGTTCACCAATGGATCCTCTGCAATGAATGGGTGCCATCAGTGTCCAAACAGCTGTTAAAAACATCACAATAACCCACAAGTACTCCACATGACTCCAGTCCAACAAATAACGTCTTGTGAAGTGAAGCTGCATGTTTCTGTGCATTCATAATATTGCTTTCTCCCATTCTTTAAATAATCTTGGGTTGAGATCCAAACAGTTTGGATATATGGGGACACTGCGTTTTTTTTTTTTTCTTTCTTTTTTTGCAGTGTATATATTGTATTACAAGTATATAGGCCTTAACATCTTAACATTTATTGGCATGGTAGTTTTGCTGGTTTATTTAATTATTTATTTGCTGGTTTATTTAATTAGTGACAGTGCAGAATCTGAAATATTCCTGATTTATTTTATACAAAGGGGGTACAATGAAACATATTTGTTCACCTTTTATTTGTGGTGCCATAAGACATCACAATGGTGAATGTCTACTGTTATTGATCTCACCTGTTTACAAACACCTCCACTAGACATCAACTTTCTAAATAACAGCTGATCCATATTCTTTTATGTCTCTCTGTTCATTGTGTAATCAACGGATGCTGAGGTTTCAGATAACAGTACATTAAGTTCTACAGACTACCTCTAGCTTTCACCTCTCATGTAACTGTCTTAACAACTATGAAGGATGCTTATGTAGTCTTGGGAATAATGTAATAGGCTTAAAATATGTATTTTAATTATATGTAGCCAGTATGTGTTTTACATAAAGTTTATTTGCTACATTTGAGTTCACTACAAATATAAAAGATAAATGTTATTTAAGTATATGCTGTGGTATAGATGTGCAGCACTATAACAAAATTGGTTGTTTGGGTGTTGTCTTTGAAATGGAAGCTTATAAAGCAGGTACTTGGCAGTATATTACATTCCATCCCCAATATGCCAAACAGTGTAATCGAGCCTACAAGTACCAGCACGCTCCGTCATACCACGTGATGAGGATCATAAGAATCTGCGTGATAACAAGCGCAACAACAACGCTGTAGCTATAGATACGAAATGGATCGTAAAGTGTTGAATAAGTGAAATACGACATTCAGTCCACCTCAAGTCGGGATTGAACGCTGTACTTGAGCTGTATGGTTGTTGATTGACTTATTTTCTAATAATGAAACTGTTTAACTACTTACTGAAAGATGTCACGCACAAAATCGAGTATTATTCAAGGTTCTCGCCCTCACCGATGTCAATCAAGCAATTTCTGGATTTTGGTGAGTAATGAAATATTGCAATAAACGCATAACATTCAGGTAAACAACCGCTACTGATGCAGCAGTGTACGATTAATGTACGATTGTCTCGTGCTGAACCTGCTTTCAGTGATTTGTCTTACGTTAAATATTTTATTTTTAATCTCACCACATATTCCGCGTGATTATATCAACATGTTGTCTATATTTATACTGTATATTAACCTTTAATGTTAAGGTCAAGTGAAAGCTAAAGCTCTGTTGGCGCAGCACTGCCATCAACTGAATAAAAATAGACTCTCCATTCGATCACACAGTGTCATAACTTCATTAACTTGGCTCTGCTTTGCAAAGGATAATACGTGATTTTGGTATAAATAATTGCATTATTACACAACTTATAACTTATAATATTTGTGGTTCTGTTATGCATAATTTTATATATGTTTTATGCAATATTTTATATAATTTTCTATCTATTTGTTGATTATATTTATAATGTCTTCTTGTGTCTTTCTAATCTTTTGCACTATACAATAGTTGCAATTCAGCTGTAAAAGTGCACACGCATGCATACAGAGACTTAACATGTGCATCATTAGCAAACAAAGAATAGCTTGTTCTTGTCTCTTGTTTAACCAGGCAGGGAAAATGCATGTGAAAAAACCTCCTACATGTTTCTACGGAAAGAACTTGCAGTAAGGTTGGCCAATACGATGAGGGAAGTCAACTTGTTGCCCGCCAGTCTTCAGACCCAACCATCCGTCAAACTGGTCGAGTCCTGGTGAGAAAGGCAGGTGTGATGATGAGTGTGAGCTGTGAGTAAACAGTGACTGTACAGTGCATTGGTGTACAGTGCTCAGGGTGATTGTTTTGAAAAAAAAAATATGTGCATAGAAAAAAAACATCATGTTGTAAATGTAGGATGAAGCTGAAAAAGCTTTGTTCCACATCCTGTTTGTTCATTTTGACAGAGGTAAGGCTGGTTTTTCCCAAGGTTTTTTTCTTCATTTGTGTCACCTAACAGAGTTTGGGTTCCTGGCCACTGTTGCTTTTTGACTTGCTTTTTGCCTAGTTGGGGTCAAAACGACATTTAATATTCAGTAATATTATCAATTTGACTGCACTGACTCTTGAACTTGGAACTGAATTGATCTGAATAATGACTCTGTTGTCTTCAGTAGTGCTGCATTATAGCTGAATTGCTTTTGTTCATAATTGATGAATTTTGCATCATCGGCTGTAATATTGAATTTAATTTAATCAACATTCAACTGATTGAAGCTGAATAATAATAATGCTGTCTTCATTTGAGCTGCTTATCATTGAACTTCACTTGTCTCATGATTTGTAAACTTTATAGTTATTGAACTGAACTGAATCAACACGGAACTGTTTTGAGATGAATAATAACATTATAGTCTTGTGAGAGCAGCTTCACTGCAGAATTTGGATTTGCTTCATATTTAAAGTTTCATTATTGATTATGTTACTTTCCTGTTTAATACAGTAAAGCTGCTTTAAAACAATCCTTAATGTACAAAGCACTGTATAAAGGTGACTTGACTTAATTATTCCACAACTGGCATTATTGTATTACTGTAGTATGCAACATTATTATGACATGAGTGGCAACCAGAAATCATCTAAAAAATGTGTTCTACATTTTGGCAGACAAAAGCATCATTGCAGAACCATGGCCACCAATGGACTCTACGATCAATTTAGCTTACGATGCTTTTGGGAAACGCAGTCCAGATTACTGCAGAAGTAGTAAAGTGTCATATTCTGCTTCATTTTTGCAAATGTAGTCACTTATCTAAATATTTAGTGTATATACTGTGTAGAGTACACATATTGTCAACTGAAATTGTAACCTGATTACCTGATTAGATTAGAACGCTAATTCCAACATGCTAAATATGACATGAGCAGTGTTTACTTATGGAAAATAATTCACAAACGCCACCTAGTGCGTATGAAAGGAATAACAGAGTAGCCATACCATGTTATATAATACAAAACTTTAATAGAAGTCTTGTATTATGTAACTTTTTAATGTCTGTTTTTTTACGTGGAATCAGGTACAGCCAGAGCTTTGAAGAGCTGTTAGAGTATGAGACAAGAAGTCCAGAGGATCCCCACACCCTTAATGAGTGAGTCTGCAACTTTTCCAAACATGCTGTCCTGTTTTTCAGTGAACACAGTTTTGCAAGGGAAAGTGAAAAATTATTTTCTTTTATCTTGCTTGCTTTAAACATGTGAATTGTGGACATGCATATTTGCTTTGTTACTTTTACCCAAATGCTGCATAATTTGGTATAACAAATCAAACCTGATTATGTCTCAACACTGAAGTCCTCAAGTGGTAAACAACTTGTTATTGTGGGCTTCAGCTTCCTAGAGATCCTGATTAAGATTCGGAACAGGCACAATGATGTGGTGCCCACTATGGCCCAGGGTGTCATCGAATACAAAGAGAAGTTTGGTTTTGACCCATTTATCAGCAGCAATGTGCAATACTTCCTTGACCGCTTCTACACCAACCGCATTTCTTTCCGCATGCTCATCAACCAGCACAGTGAGTGACATCACATTCATGTTGGATAAATGTTAAGCAAATATACATAATGTAAATTTTCTCAAACCACTAAAGTACAGCAGTAAGCATCTCTCTATTCTGTTGTAGCTCTTCTGTTTGGTGACTCTGCTTGTCTTGCGCAACCAAAACACATCGGAAGCATCGACCCAGCCTGTAACGTGGCTGAGGTGGTGAGAGGTGAGAAAAAAATATTGAAAATGCACAGATACATGTAATAAACATAGTTCTGAAGATTCTGACCTCTTATCCCAGATGCATATGAGACAGCAAGGATGCTCTGTGAGCAGTACTACATGATAGCACCTAAACTGAAGATCGGGGAATTCAACTGTGAGACTGTTATCTGTTTTATTGTCCGTAATTATACTTTTTAATTATATTTTCTATGTATGATGTATAATCTATCTGTGCCTTCCTATCTTGCTTCACTCTGTCTGCTAGCCAAAGCTCCAAAGAAGCCTATACAGGTGGTCTATGTGCCCTCTCATCTTTTCCACATGCTGTTTGAGCTCTTCAAGGCAAGAAAAACAGAAAAATAGTTTGCTAATTTGAAAGGAGAAAGAAAACTGGGTAACACTGGGTACAACAAGTTTCAGTTTGTTAGCATTAGATACAAACAATGTATAAATTAAACAACACATTTTATAGCATTTATTAATTTAGGTTAATGATAATTTATACAGTTATTCATAGTTAATTGGTGTTTAATTATAATACATTAGAAGGGAACTCAAAAATAAATTATTTATTGAAACATTTTTCACTCACAGGATTTTTTCAAAGTATACTTTTATCAAAAGGAGAGCAGTATGAATATAATTAATAACATAAAAACTAATATAATTTACAAAAACAAAAAAAAAAACTACTAAATATTTTATTAAAATTAAAACAGAAAATATAAAAAAATAAAAATGTATTCAAGATATTAGTAAAAACTGTAATAGTTTCTAAATTATACTAAAATAACACTCATTCATAATACTATTCATAATCATTCATAATAACTGATGTTAATTTATTTTTTAAATACAAATGTTAGTATACGTGGAATTTACAGTGAACTCAGATTAGTAAATGCTATACAAGTATTTTTCATTGGTAGTTCATGATATCTAAAGTTAATAAATTGACCCTTTTTATAAAGTGTCACCAAATCTTTGTTCATATTTTTAGATGATCTTACTTTCGAAAGTATTCATACCCTTTCATTTTTTTCACATTTTGTTATGTTGCTGCTTTATAGTTAAACTGCTTTAAATTACTTTTTTCCCCCACATCAATCTACACTCCATACACCATAATGGCAAAGCAAATACATCTTTGCAAATTTATTAAAAATAAAAAACTTAAACGATTCCATTGCATAACTATTCATACCCTTATCTGGGACAGTTGAAATTTAGCTCAGGAGCATTCATATTGGTTGTAGAAGTAACTACACTTCGAGTAGAGTAAAACCTGTGGCAAATTCAATTGAATAGGTTTGGAAAGGCACAAACGTCTTAATAAAAGGTCTAACAGCTAAAAATGCATATCAGAGCAAAAACCATGCCCTGAGAAAAAAAACTGCCTGAAGAGCTCAGAAATAGGATTGCATCAAGGCACACATCTGGGGAAGAGTTCAGGAAAAAATTTTGCTGCATTGAAGTACTCTCCATTACCCTTAATGGAAGAAGTTTGAAACAACCAGGATTTTTCCTAGAACTGGCCTCCTGGCCAAACTGAGCAATTGATGGAGAATGGCTTTGGTTAGAGTGGTGACCAAGAAGCTGATGGTCACTCTAGTTGAGCTCCATGATCATATATGGAGATAGAAGACACCTACAGAAGGACAAACATCACTGCAACACTCCACCGATCTGGGCTTTATGGCGATGTGGCCAAACTCAGTCCTCTCCTCAGTAAAGACACATGAAAACACACTTGGAATTTGCAAAAAGAAAAAAGGACTAAAAAAAAAAGTAAAGGACCCTCAGACTGTGAGAAACAAGATTCTCTAAGCTGATGAACCTCAATTTCAATCATGATGTTTGAAGGAAACCAGGCACTGCTCATCACCTGAAGAATACCATCCCAAAAGGAAAATTTGGTGGTAGCAGCCTCATGCTGTGGGCTGTTTTTCAGACACTGTTTTTCATTGACAATTCTGTTTTTGGTTCATCAGTATGGTGTATGGAGTGTAGATTGATGTGGGAAAAAATAATTTAAAGCAGTTTCTTCATAAAGCAGCAACATAAAACAAACAAGAAAACAAAGGGGTATGAATACTTTCGCAAGGTACTGTATGTGGACTTTTGTCAGCTATTTTATTCTTTTTACTTTCTAACATCTTTTTGGTAAGTTACTGTATTATGTGTACATGTGCAGAATTCCATGCGGGCAACAGTGGAGCTCTATGAAAACAGCAGTGAGGGGCTTCCTCCAGTGAAAGCAATGGTTACTCTGGGAAAAGAGGATCTCTCAATAAAGGTTCCACACAGGACTGTTTCACAAAAACATGAATATTTATGGCGACTTACTTAAATCAAAGCTCACAGTAAATCTGCACTTTATTAATCTGATGTTTATGTATCTTCTTAGATTAGTGACAAAGGTGGAGGTGTCCCCTTAAGAAAGATTGATCGTCTTTTCAATTACATGTATTCCACTGCTCCAACACCACGTCTGGATCCCTCACAAACTGCTGTCCCCTTGGTAACTTCCCATCAGACAGCACAAATCTATATCTGCATGTGTAGTTATATAACCTGTTTATATTGTCTCCGCAGGCTGGTTTTGGCTATGGACTGCCGATTTCTAGACTCTATGCACGCTACTTTCAAGGAGACTTGAACCTGTACTCGGTTGAAGGGTTTGGGACAGATGCAGTAATTCATCTTAAGGTATTTGCATTGACATTTCTATCTGTGAAGCACTTAGAAGACATTAGCTTTGACTAGAAACTTGGAAATGGTTTTCTTCCCACTCTCACCAGGCTCTTTCTAGTGAGTCTTTTGAACGTCTTCCAGTCTTCAATAAGTCAGCATGGCGACATTACCAGACAGGTCCTGAGGCTGATGATTGGAGTAACCCGAGCAGTGACCCACGAGATGCATCCACGTATAAAGCCAACAGATGACCTTATTGTACCTGCCACAGTAATACTAATGGAATTACAGCAGCCAAGCTTATATTAAACACTGCCAGATAATGAAACTTAATTGTAGGCCTTAATAGTACTTGCTTACTGCCATTTCTAATTCTCCAAAAACAATAGTTTTAAATTAGTGAGAGTGTGGAGGATGTTGTTTATTTATTTATTTTTTTGCTTCTGTACTCTAAATTTCTTTTTTCTTTTTTTCCTTTTTTTTTTTTTTTGGTGTTCAACAGTTTGGGGTCAGTAAGATAAAAGAAATTAGTACTTTTATTCAGACTGATCAAAATTGTCAGTAAAGACGTTTATATTACAAAAGATTTTGAATAAATGCTTTACATAAATAACATTTAAAACAAATTCTGTTCTTTTGAACTTTCTACTCATCAGAGGATCATTAAATCACCACATTACAATCATGAGTCTTGTGACACTAAAAAAACAGAGTACTTAAATTGTAATAATATTTCACAATATTACTGTTTTTAAGATTAAGAGAGAATAAGAGATATCTTTCAAAAACATTTAAAAAAAACTTACCAACTCAAACTTTTGAATGGTATAAATTATAGATTTTTTTATTACTATTTATGCAATAATAGTGGTAAATTAATGATTCAACAACACATAGTTTTCACTTTCAGTTTTCACCCATTGTTTTGTGTATTTTAGAATATGTTTTGGTCAAATATTTTTGGTGCGTAGCTAAATTCTATTTAAGAAACACACAATGGCCAAGCACTGGTAGCACTTTAAGGTGAGTTTTAGATCCAGTTTAAACACAATGGGGCGATATATTAACACCCATTTGTAAGAGAATGTGACTCATGACTGTGGTAATAAGTCCATAACAGTGTGTCGCATGTGTGTACTTTGAACAATGTTTTAAACAAACCTCTCAATACAGGTTTTTATAATGTTGTCATTTTGTACTAGTTTTTAAAATATTCCTGTATTTGTACTGTACATTTCATTGTCAGTATCCATCAGTCTGGAAACTGTCAACAAATAATATTAGCATAATATTAAATATGTTATATATTAATTAGTATGTTATATGTTCTATTATTGTGTCATGCAATGTTTTGCAATGTGCTTTTCAGCTTGTTATATTTAACTTGATTAGTTTATTAAAACAGTCTACACATTAGGTCAATGGTTCATCCATCATTTCATTCAGAAAAACAGTGTTTTATAAAATACTCACAAATATGTTTTATATTTGTTCACACAAAGGACAACTATAAAGATAACTATTTTAGTTTTAGTAATTGTTCTAATTATATGAGAATAGGAAAGTCCACATTACAGCTCTAACAATAATGACACTGAAAAACAATATAGCTGAATCACTTTCAAAATGATTAATATATTGATAATTACTTGATAATTTTTTTCCAGCTGATAAACTATATTACACTGACAGCCAATAAGAATCAAGCTTGAGCGTTTAAAGTGGCAGAACTGCAGTGTGTGCTTATAGTAAACATAATGTTATTGTGCATTGGTGTGGACGTTTTGTATAGTTGTCATTATACATTCGTGTGTGTGAACAGTCCTTTAACTCGAATGATATTAAGTTATGACGTGTTCAGTTTTATGTTAAAGTGGTAATAGTCGTGGCTTTTAAAATTTTCTTCTACAGAATTATGAAGTCAGTCTGGACCTTTGGCACCATGCATTTTGGTGCATAAAATACAGAAACCAAACGAGAAGGTGCATGCGCAAATGTACAGGTGGTAGGAGAGCCAGTGTCCATCTACTTTTCCCCCTCGTCACCCTCACTGCTGCTGATAGAGGCTCCTTTAGGTGGCGGTGAACGGAAGCGGAGCAGGGGCCAGTGGGAGGCGGGTGATGTAGAGCGACCTCTGGTAGGGCTGGAGCTGGGTGACGTACTTGGTGACTGATAGGGAGACAGAGCCTGGAGAACACGGCCACTCCGCTCCTGGATCATGTGCTGCAGAGCACAAAGAACACAATTTGAAATGCAAAATAGCACTGCATGCGTAATACCCCAGCTTTGTAAATGTCCCTCATTTACCCAGGCTTTATCAGGACCAAACAACTCCAGGAAGTTTCCGATGAACTCGCGAGATTTTTCTTCCCATTTGTAGATGAGGTCATGGCTCTTCTCTTCGACACGGTGCACTAAATGTTTGGACTTCTCCTCCACTGTTCTCACCGTCTCCTTCATTCTGTCCACCTGCTCTTGCAGACGATACTTCTTCTCCTGTCAATCAAAACAGTTGGAATAGTTCACCTAAAGAGGTAAAGACTTTTTTTTTTGAGATATTACAAGTCTTTTGAAGCCAGACAGTTTCTTTCTTACATTGATGAAGCCAACATTGAGTTCCCGTGCTGTGTATCCTCTCTGCAGGTTACGCCTGACGTACACGTCATAGTCTCGAACAATACGTGTGATGAGATCAGAGGTAGAGATCCCTTCTGTTCTCTGAGTAGCCACAAACATTCCTTCCAAACAATTCAGAAGAAATTCATATTTAAAACAGAGTCCTTGACTCAGTTCTGTAAATGCACACTTTGGTTGTTGTTGTGTCTTTACCTGCTTCTTTGATATGTTTATACACGTCTTCTGATCCAGCAGAGGTGTATGGGATATCATCATGTGCCACAAAGTCAATCTGCAGACAACAGTAAAATAAATACACAGGTATGACACCATGACACAGGGATCCCACACTTCTGCATATGAACTGGTTTGATATGAGTTTATGCTGATATTATTTTCTATAATCTATATGTAATTTGCCATTTTTGCTACTCTGTTAACAAAGTTTTGGACAAAATACAGTTTAAAATACTGCCTAATACAGTTTAAAAGCCTGTTTTGTTTTTTTTGTCTTTTTTTTGTTTTTCAATAAACATTAAAAAAAAAAAGAAGAAAATAGAAATTTAAAAACTATGTTGAATGTGTACCAGGCAGAGTTATTGTTAACTATAACCAAAACCATTAAACAAATAATTGAAAAATAAATATTATATTGATAAAATATTACTAATAAAATAATAAAGTATTATGTTTTTGTTCAGCTAGATGATTTCAGCAAGATTTTTTTTTAATTATTTGAAAGATTAACTTAGGATAACTTAAAGTAAATAAACTAAAATTATAAACTAAACCTAATAATAAATAATGAACATGACAAAAATACTCTGACAAAAATACTTTAAAATTAAAATGAAAACAGAAAATAATGAAATCTAATTAAAAAACTATATGATTTTTGCTGATATTAATGATACTGAAAAAAAACACTGGTAAATTAAGGTTTCACTCAGTAACTAAATTAAGGTTTTACTCAGTAGCTTGCTGCTATTTGTGACCTAATATTGATTTGTAGTTATTAAATTGTATCCTCTCATCATACTCTAGAAAGTGTCCAAATAATGTTATTTCTTGGATGTCAACAATTTAAAGAATGTTAAATAAAAAGTTTTGTGGTAACAGCAAAATGGTCATGGTAAAATATGAGATTTTATGTAATTACAATTAGCACAAAATCAATAATTACATATATATTACCAAATATTTATTACCAAAATATGAGGGATCATACAAAATGCATGTTATTTTTTATTTAGTACTGACCTGAATAAGATATTTCACATACAAGATGTTTACATACAATCCACAAGAAAAAAAAAAGAATAGTTGAATTTATAAAAATGACCCTGTTAAAAGGTTTACACACACTTGATTCATATTACTGTGCTGTTACCTGAATGATCCAGAGCTCTTTTTTTTCTTTTCTTTTTTAATGGTTTCGTGGTAGTTGTTTATAAGTCCCTTGTTTGTCCTGAAAAGTTAAATCGCCTGCTGTTCTTCAGAAAAAAATCCTTCAGGTCCCACAAATTCTTTGGTTTTTCATCATCGTTGTGCATTTGAACCCTTTCTAACAGTGATTGTATGATTTTAAGATCCATCTTTTCACACCGAGGACAACTGGGGGACTCATATGCAACTGTTACAGAAGGTTCAAACACTCACTGATGCTTGAGAAGGAAATACAATGCATTAAGAGCCAGGGGGTGAAAACCTTTTAAATTTCAAATTTAAAGGTAAATTTAACTTATTTTGTCTTCTGGGAAACATGTAAGTATCTTCTGTAGCTTCTGAAGGTCAGTACTAAATGTAAAAAATATGATATTTAGCCAAGCTAAGAAAAATGTATGCATCTTCATTCTGTTCAAAAGTTTACACCCCTGTCACTTAATGCATTGTGTAGTGAATTTCGCTTTCGCCAACCCAGGGAGGTGAAACAGGGTAGTGATGGATACTCATGTCGCAGCTGACAATGTTATGATTCTTGGATCACGTGTCAATTAATGTGTGGTTATGAGTACATCACATAAAAAAGATTGGTGGGATCTCTAACTTGTAGAACGTCTTACTGTATTATCAACACAAGGAAGACACAAGTTGTAACAAAATAAATTTTATTAACAAAAGATAGACAAGAGTAATCAACAACTACAAAATGAATACCATGAATGAAACAGGAATAAAGTGTCACGGTTCATGGATCTGTGTGCTCATTTCTGCGTCTGTGTTTGTGTTGCATTCCTTGTGCTTGTCTGCGTTGCCTTGTTACCGCACCTGACAAGGTAATCAGAGCGCTCACAGGTGTCGCTCATTTGCTCTGCCTATATCTGACTGGCGTTTCTGTGGTGTGTTGTCAGATCGTTGTTCTCACGTACTCTCCTGTCTTGCTTCCGTCAGGCCTTGTTCCTGATTTTGAGTCGCGTGGGACGATAGGCGCTGTTTCAATCCTACTATCGTTTGGATTGCTCCCAGCGTGTTCTGAATATTCTGCACCTGCACGGCTGATATATTTGCACTTCTCACCTCTTCAGTCTTCTGCTGTTATTGTTGCTGGAGTTGTCTAATAAACATTTTTGCACTCGCAGTTGGATCTTGTTGTTCTGTTTCATGACAGAACGATCTGACCGTTATGGATCCAGCGAGTGCATCAGAGTTAAGAGACTATTTGACTCACAGTAACTCACGTATGGATTGCCAGGAAAAACAGATAACAGCCACCAATCACGCTGTTCAAGCCCTGGTCTCTCAGGTCTCGGAGCTGACCACCCAGCTTCAGCGTCTTCAGACTGAGTCCGTCCAGCAACCCACCGCCTCTAATCCACCTGCGTCTTCTGTCCCGGATCAGGCTGGTCGTTTCAGCGAACCTCGCCTTCCGCCTCCAGCTTTCTACTCGGGTGAGCCTCAGCAGTGCCGTTCTTTCCTTGCTAAATGCTCTCTGTACATCTCCCTTCAACCATCGTCATTTCCTACTGAGGAATCGAAGGTTGCTTTTGTCATCACGCTGCTTTCTGGTCGGGCGGCTCTCTGGGGGACTACAGTTTGGGAGCAAAAGCTTCCGTGCTGCACTTCGCTCCAGTTGTTCTCGGAGGAGATCAAGAAGGTTTTTGACCGGGCGGCTTCGGGCAGAGAGGCGGCTCGTTTTCTGGTGGAGTTACGACAGGGGAATCGGAGCGTTACGGACTACTCTATTAAATTCCGCACTTTGGCGCCGGAATGCCGTTGGAATTTAGAAGCGCAGTGGCACATGTTTTTACATGGACTGGCTGACTATATTAAAGATGAGATCTATTCACTGGAGTTACCCACATCGCTGGATGCCTTAGTCGATCTGGCTATCCGGGTGGACACAAGATTGCAGCAGAGAGATCAGTGTGCGCGCCGAGCTCCGGCGGCCAATCAGCTGATCCACCTTCCCGTCTCTTCCGACGTTGACGTCTCTTTCTCCGAGCCGGAGCCCATGCAAATGGACAGGTCCCGCCTTTCCCTGGAGGAGAAGCGTAGGTGGCGCAACGAGGGTCTCTGTCTGTATTGCGGAGCGGCTGGTCACATCGCAGCACAGTGTCCCGTAAAAGCCAGAGCCCGTCAGTAGGTAAGAGGTTACTGACGGGTGGGGTCACATTGGCTAAATCCTCTCTTGCTGCTACTCTCCTTTCTGTCAGGTTGCAGTGGTCCTCTACCTCTTATGACTGTCAAGCTTTAATTGACTCTGGTGCTGAGGGTAATTTTTTAGACTCTGATCTTGCATACAGACTTAAACTTCCTGTGGTGGCTCTCTCCCAGCCCATTGCTGTACATGCTTTTAATGGATTATCTCTTCCTTCCATCACTCATACTACAGGTCCTGTAAGACTCATCACTTCTGGTAATCATACTGAGACCATTCATTTTCTTTTAACTGACTCTCCTGTTATGCCTGTAGTTTTGGGACATCCCTGGCTTGTGCTTCATAGCCCTCACATAAATTGGAGTCAGAACTCCATTCTCTCTTGGAGTGAGAGTTGTCATGCGTCTTGTTTGGTGTCTGCCTGTCCTTCTGTGTCTTGTTCTGTGTTTCAGGATGAGCATATGGATCTGTCAAACGTGCCCAGTGAGTACCTCGACCTGAAGAGAGTGTTCAGTAAGTCATGAGCTGCTTCTCTACCTCTACATCGTCCCTATGACTGTGCTATAGATTTATTACCAGGTACGTCTCGGCCTAAGGGCAAACTTTATTCGCTTTCCGCCCCGGAGAGGAAGGCCATGGAGAAATATATTTCTGATTCTCTAGCAGCCAAGATCATCCGCCCTTCTTCTTCACCAGCGGGGGCGGGGTTTTTCTTTGTGAAAAAGAAGGACGGGTCCCTTCGTCCCTGTATTGACTATCGAGGGCTGAACAACATCACGGTAAAGAATAGATATCCTTTGCCGTTGATGTCTTCAGCCTTTGAACGTCTGCAGGGCGCATCCTTTTTCACGAAATTGGACCTCCGCAACGCTTATCATTTGGTTCGCATAAGAGAGGGGGATGAATGGAAGACCATTCAGGGGGCACTTTGAATATTGTGTTCTTCCTTTTGGGCTTTCCAATGCTCCCGCGGTCTTCCAGGCACTCGGTAACGACGTGCTGGGAGATATGCTAGATCAGTTCATTTATGTCTACCTGGATGACATATTGATATTTTCTCACTCTCTCCAGGAACATGTTCAGCACGTCAGGCGAGTGCTTCAGAGGCTGTTAGAGAATGGTCTTTATGTCAAGGCGGAGAAGTGCGTTTTCCATGCACAGTCTGTTCCCTTTTTGGGGTACATCGTGTCAGTCGAGGGCTTGCGCATGGATCCGGACAAGATTCAGGCTGTGGTAGATTGGCCAACTCCAGATTCCCACAAGGCCCTGCAGAGGTTTCTGGGCTTTGCCAATTTTTACCGCCGTTTTATTTGCAATTTCAGCCAGCTAGCTGCCCCTTTGACTGCCTTAACCTCCACCAAGACTCCATTCAGGTGGTCCAGCGCGGCGGAAGCTGCGTTTGCCAAACTAAGAAGCTGCTTTGTTTCACTGACCATGTTTTTCGCATTCATGGCCTCCCGACGGATGTGGTTTCTGACAGGGGGCCTCAGTTTGTCTCCAAATTTTGGAGGGAGTTTTGTCATTTGTTGGGGGCGACTGTTAGTCTTTCTTCTGGGTTTCATCCACAGAGTAATGGTCAGACAGATAGAGCCAACCAAGACCTTGAACGTATGTTGCGATGTTTGGTCTCTCAGAATCTGTTCTCTTGGAGCCAGCAGCTCTCATGGGTTGAGTACGCACATAACTCATTACCAGTGTCTGCCACGGGCCTGTCTCCGTTTGAGTGTAGTTTAGGGTACCAGCCACCTATTTTTCCCAGTCTGGAGTCCGAAGTCGCGGTTCCCTCTGCTCACGCATTTGTCCAGAGGTGCCAGCGCACCTGGAACAGGGCCAGACAGACCCTCCTCCAGGTGGGGGCGCGCACCAAGGCCAAGGCTGATCGCCACCAGTCAAAGCCTCCCGTTTACGTCGTCGGTCAAAAAGTGTGCCTTTCATCTAAGAACATTCCCCTCCGAACCGTTTGTAATAAACTTGCTCCCAAATTCATTGGCCCGTTCACTGTCACCAAGATCATTAGTCCGGTGGCAGTCCGCCTTAAACTCCCTCCAGCGTACAGGAGGATTCATCCCATCTTTCATGTTTCCAAATTAAAGCCTGTTTTTCATGCTACCATTAATCCGCAAACCCCAGTTCCCCCACCGCCGCGACTCATAGATGGGGAACCTGTTTATTCGGTGAACCGTATTCTGGACTCTAGGCGGAGGGGATGCGGACTCCAGTACTTGGTGGACTGGGAGGGTTACGGTCTGCAGGAGAGGAGTTGGGTACCTGCAAGGGACATATTGGATCATTCTCTTATCGATGATTACAATCGCCAGGTAAGTTCCTCTGGGAGCGCCAGGAGGCACTCTTAGGGGGAGGGGTACTGTCACGGTTCATGGATCTGTGTGCTCATTTCTGCGTCTGTGTTTGTGTTGCATGCCTTGTGCTTGTCAGCGTTGCCTTGTTACCGCACCTGACGAGGTAATCAGAGCACTCACAGGTGTCGCTCATTTGCTCTGCCTATATCTGACTGGCGTTTCTGTGGTGTATTGTCAGATCGTTGTTCTCATGTCCTCTCCTGTCTTGCTTCCGTCAGGCCTTGTTCCTGATTTTGAGTTGCGTGGGACGATAGGCGCTGTTTCAGTCCTACTATCGTTTGGATTGCTCCCAGCGTGTTCTGGATATTCTGCACCTGCACGGCTGATATATCTGCACTTCTCACCTCTTCAGTCCTCTGCTGTTATTGTTGCTGGAGTTGTCTAATAAACATTTTTGCACTCGCAATTGGATCTTGTTGTTCTGTTTCATGACATAAAGTGTATAAGATGCATAAAATGCAAGTGGTTATATTGGGTGTTGCTATGTCAGAGCTACGTTATCTGGAAAGATAAACTGTTGCTATTCTGAAACAAATAAGGTGAGGTTGTGGTGAAGAGGTTTGGAAGTGGCATTTACGTTCTCTGTGGTTGAGTGTGCAGTCCGGTGGCGGCGACAACATCCACTGGTTGCGCTGGTGGCAGTACAGTGGGGAAAGGAGAAGGAATCCGTTTCAACAGCCTTGAACATGAAGCGCTGTAGGATACTGATCTCCTGGAGCACCAAAGGGTCCAAAGATCTGGAACACGCAGATGTGGCCCTGGAGTAGGTGCTAAAGGTCCTTAGCTTGGAACACGCATACAAAAGTACCTGAAGTAAAGGTTTGCTCGCCGGAGCTTAACCTTGGTGCAAATGTCTGTGTGTCTTCTGCCTCTCTGGGCTAGAGACTCAGAACTTGGTCAATCTGCTTTGTATCCTAGGATGGAGACTCAGGACGCTGCATCTGCTGTTGTCTCGCTGGACGAAGACTCTGAACGTAGATTATCTGTTTCCTTGCAGGCTGGAGGCTCAGAACGTGGTCGTATCTGTAGCTGCCTCAAAAGCTGGAGACTCAGGCTTGGTATCTGTTGTCTCACCCTTGCAGGTCGCAGATTCAGAACGGTGTAGCTGTTATTGCCTCTTCCCTTACAGCACTCAGGCTCAGTACTGGTTGATCTGTACTGATTGTCTCACCTTTGCAGGCTGGAGTCTCAGAACCTTGTTATCTGCTATTGTCTCACTGAACGGAAAACTCAGAACTGAGGTGTTTCTGCTATTGTTTCACCCTCGTCGCAGGGCTCAGATTCAGAATGAAGTGTTTCTGTTACAGTCCCTTCCCTCTTGGGTAGTAGACTCAGAACAGAAGGTTGTTCTGTTAGTGTCACTTCTTTACAAGTAGCAGACTCAGAATGTTGGTGTTTCTGCTATTGTCTCACCCTGACAGGCGGCAGACTCAGAACAAGGAGTGTCTTTTGGAAGGGTACCTTTATCCCTTTCCGATGAGGAGGAGATTGCAATTTGGCGCTTCTCCATTTCCGTGCTGTGATTGGGTGGTTCCATCAGAGTGGGGGGACACGTGATGACCCACCCTTCTTTCCTCCTGTGGAATTTATTTGCATAGTCCAAACACAGGGTTAGAAAAGTGTCACTAAAGTTTTACCGGTGCATTTCTCACTTTCCAAACCATAACCAGAATGCATTTGGCAATGTTACAAACACATTAAGTTCAAACATGATGGGAAAAGATTGAGCTGTCATGCATGCATTTATTTGTCCATTAACAGCTGAGTTTGTGTAAGATGTTGCACTACACATCACTGTCACTAAGAATACTTATTTCTCTGAATAAGTATAAGATGTGTGTGTTGTAGTGTGCATCAGTTTTAAGGTTTGAAAACAGTTATGAATGGATTTGGATGGATCTCCATGATCTCTCTTAGTTTCTCCCACTGCTGCTGCATCTGGAGGTCCTAAGGAATTTTTATGGTCGGTCACAGGCCAAACCCTTAGGAATCAGTCTCAAGGTGGGCGAAGGGCACAAACTGCATTTTAAAAATTAGGAAGTTCTGTCCTTCTCGGGCTTTGTACCAAAGGTCTTGGAATGTGCTGTCCACTACAGTTGGGTTTCCTTCTTGAATATCAGTGAGCATTTGAGCCTTCGTGTAATAGTTGCATATGAGTCCCTCAGTTGTCCTCAGTGTGAAAAGATGGATCTCAAAATCATACAGTCATTTTTGAAAAGGGTTCAAATACACAAAAAATGCTGAAAAACCAAAGAATTTGTAGGATTTTTCTGAAGAACAGCATGCAGTTTAACTGTTCAGAACAAACAAGGGACTCATGAACATCTATCACTAAACAGAAAAACACAGCTGTGGATCATTCAGGTAACAACACAGTATTAAGAATCAAGCGTATGTAAACTTTTGAACAGGGTCATTTTTATAAATGTAACTACTACTTTCACCTGTGGACTATATGTAGACATCTTTTATGTGAAATATCTTTTTCGGGTCAATACTACATAAAAAATTATATGCATTTTGTATGATCCCTCTTATTTTCATAAAATAATCAAATTTTTTTAGATTCTCCAAGGTGTATGTTAACTTTTGACCTCAACTCTATATTTATACTACAATGAGCTGAATATTAATTTACCCTGTGTTTTTTAAGGAAATCAGGAGTAAGGGTCCAGGGGGCATCACGGACCACCTCGTCCACATAACGACAGTGTATAAGAGCTTCATAACGTTCATCTTCTGTCATCACTGTGTAGCCTTTATACTTGTGCGTCAAGGCATCACTACATACTGAAGGAGATACACACCATGTATGTAGCAATCATCAGACATGGTTTAGTATAAAATGCAAAAAATAATCCATACACACACAACACAAATAAAACTTTTTTTTTTTTTTTTTTTCAGATTTTGGACACTGTTGAAGGTGATGACATAGATGTGTGTGTTTCCCTGAAAAACTGGACGAAAGTGTATGTGTACCAATGTGACTCACCACCAACAATCAGGTGTGTGTTTGGGAACAAATTCTTGGCCTGCATCAGAGCCCGGGCATGACCCGAATGGAATAGGTCAAAGATTCCATCGGCATACACTCGTACGGGCCGATGAGCTGCACAAAAGCAAAACAAACTTATTTGCTATTTTGATTCGCCAAATTCTCTGAGTTACACTTGACTGTTTCTCTCACCTGGAGTGCCACGGCGAGCCTGGGCTAAAGTCACTTTTTCATGTGGGGTGTCTGAGGTACTGCCTGATTGTTTAGCAAAGATGGCTGGTTCTCTAAGAGCCTGTGAAATACTGGCTGTTATGATGCATCATAAGAAAATGACTGGTATCAAGTCAGATAAAGCACATGTACGCATATATGGTGTTTTGTGGAACAGAACAGATTAAGCTGTCTGAACTGACAAAAAATACATTAATCATATTTTTTAATGAAATACTTGATAAAAATGTGAATGTACAAATGAATGAAGCCATACAGTTTGAACAGAGTTGAACAAATGAGTTGAACAAATGTTTGATGAAATGTTTTGTAAATTATCTTGTCCTATCTGAAGTGTGATAAGACACACTGAACATAAGCACTCAGGTGTTCAATAAACGTGTATGAATGAGTTTGTACATGAACTCCCAATAATCTGATTGCCCTTTGAACCATCAGCTGTTCAGGAGGGAACCCCTTACAGGTCCACTGCTGCACTGATATAGACAGTTATAATCACACCACACCACTGTTTAATGGATCTGAATGGTGGTAATGACCTATGAACTGCATATAAAACAAAAAATAATTGCCATGAATGGAGTAGAGGAAGGCGTCGGGCATGGAATCTGTACCATGCACTCAGATAACGAACTCCAGAGGTTATGTAATAGAAATACTAATGATGGAAAGCCTTGTGCTGCTCTTTTTGTTTCATATTATTGTTGTCCAATAGATTTTCAGTGCATTTTAAAGCATTCATAGGTGATTAAACAACTCTGTATTATACTGATACAAATCTTTGACTGGATGGTCCTGGCAGAGATATGCATTTTTTTAAATTTCCTAATATAAAATTTACATACATCACTGCAGTTAGTAACACTCTTAATAGTTAAGAATATTTCACAAAGGGCTGGAAAAGTCCATGAGTCAGTGCCAAACAAATGCTGCATGGTCAAATTATAAAATGATAATATTAGTTGTTCTGACTAACCTTAATAGGTGGCCTTTTGCATTGCTGCTGTTGCTGTGCTTGAACCCCTCCTCGACCAGAACGACCATTAGCACGGGATCCATTTCGCCTCCTGTTCACCATTGTAGAGATTTCAGTTGACCGTCCCGTGCTTTTGGCTTTCCACTGGTTGCACTTGCCAGATGTGTGACAAGCCTTTGCCTTTACTCCTGTACTGATAACTGGCCAGTCACAGTGACCCTTGTGACTAGGCAAAGGAGCAAAGGTTGATTTTTCATGTGACTTAAATACTTTGTAAGTGCAAACAAATGTATTATTTTAAAAATATTGCATGCTATATTGTTCATATTTATCTGCGTATTTATCTTTGTTTGTTTACTGGAAGCCTCTTGACAGCTTCTGCACAGGGAGTGGCTAAAATAATAAAGATATTATGCTGTAGAGGCACATATTCAATTTGATTTCAACTCACGTATATTTGTATAGCCTTTTTCACAATACAAATCGTTGCAAAGCAGCTTCAAAGAAAATTTGGTAGTTTTGTATGTTGGTTCAGGGTTGGTATCATCTGAGGACCTCAAAAGGGGTTGGCATCATCTCTTCGCAGGTGTTTGGTCATCTCAGAATGTGTAAGGGTTGGATCCAGATTGAAGCTTGTGTAATTCCTAGTTAACACGTGATGCCCATCCCGTGGCAGAAACCGAGAAGCCAAAAGATAAAAATAAAAATTAGTGTGGCTGCTGTTCCAACCAAGCAAAATATTATGTGTTCAGCCCAAGCAAAGAATGATAATGTACATTTGTTATGGGATACATTAAGTGAATGCTTGGCTAAAGAGATGTGTTTTTAATTTAGAATTAATCAGAGAACTGTGAATGTTATCAGAAAAGCTATTCCAGAGTTTGGGAGTCAAATGCGAAAAACTTCTACCTCCTTTAGTGGACTTCGCTGTCCTAGGTATTTCCAGACCTGGGTAGATTACTTACAAAATGTAATCCTTTACTGATTCCAAATTACATGACAAAAACTAACTTTTTTATCACATTGATTTAAATAGGATAATCTTGTACCATATTGACAAAAATACAAAAAGTAAGAAAATATATTCCATTTATTGTTATTAACAACGTGAAGTGGATAAAACATTATATTTTATTTGTTTACCCACATGTCATCTGACCATAACCAACGTCAGAGAACCAATGAATGTGCAAATGTGGTACTTAATTATTAAAATATTTATTTTTAAATCTCAGGGGTACTTCAAGTAAATCTATTTGGTGAAAGAGGATCAGATGACAAAAAGTTTGTATGAATTTGAGCATTTTAATATGTTTGAAAGACAAAAGCTTTCCAAAGACACAGAAATACATGGCTAACCTAATAGACATCAATGTGTTCATCAGTAGTTGATGCATTGTTAAATCACTTCTTAAACCTGAAATGATTTTGTAAATCAGTGGTCAAATGTCGCCACCTGACTAATTACTGATCTTTATGTGAATGTCCACAAAACTTTCTGAATGTATGTAAGCAGTAGGCTATTTAGAAAGGAAAATGTAAAAAATGAAAGAGGAATTAGGGAGAATCAATCAATTATGAATAATTTATTTCTATTGTGTACATGTAATCATATAATCCATAGAAAACAGTAGTCTGATTACACGTATTTTAAAATGTAATATAATCTAATTACAAGTACTTAATTTTTGAAATCTGATTACATAATACAGATTATGTCTAATTAGTTAATACCCAGCTCTGGGTACCAAAAGCCCAGAGTTTTGCAACCTTAGGGAACGTGATGAATTGTAGTTTCATAGAAGACTGGTTAGGTACGCAGGAGTTAAACCATTTAGGGCCTTATGAGAAAGTAGTAATAAATAGTAATATTTTGTAATTGATACAGAACTTATTAGGTAGTCAGTGTAGAGACTGTAAAATTGGGTAACATGATCATATTTTCTTGACCTGGTAAGGACTCTAGCAGCTGCATTTTGTACTACCTGTAGCTTGTTTATTGAAGAGGAAAACATATCTTTATGCAAACATAAGTGCAAATATGAATTCAAATAAATAAGTATTGACTACTGCTCTCAACTCTAAGACCCGGAGGACTAAAACTGCCTTGGGTTCCCTTCAGATTTTCCTATGGAATTTTATATATACATATATTTTAAAACAAAGTCTGTGGTTAACATAAATTGATGATAATTGGGTGTTTTGTTGTACAAGGTAAACTGCACATACCCACACCCTTAAAGTTCTTATGTAGTTACTTATTACAAATATATGTTACAAATAACTGTTTCAAAATGTGTGTTTTCAGTATTGGTTTGTGTAATTCACATTGTAGAGCAAAACATCCAAGTATCGTTCATTTATATTTACCACCAAACTTGTTTTACAAAACCCATATGAAAATGGCTCTGACCAACAGGAAAATTAGTCTTCCAGGTTTCAACGTCATGGCTGCAGCACTGTATTGAGCTGTTTAACACACCCCTGACTCCCGCTGCAAAAATTCATTTTTAAATTGTGCATCTATTCTAATGGATGTATTATTTTTACATGATCCTTGTTTTAGAGAGGTTTATCTCCATTAAAGCAGTCACTGCTGCCTGCATTGGCTGCTCAGCTCAGCCAGCCCCTGTTGAGCTCTGAGTTTAACACGGACCTTATCACTTCATAAAATGTTGATCAGGTAGAAGAGTACAGTGAAAAAGTATTATTCCTTAGAGCTAGAGTGGGAGGAGTGCAAAACACAAAATTTGCCATAAATCAATCGTTCCCGAATATGGCACTTGCAAAAAAGTGGACTGCCATCCACCACTGCCAGTGGCTGGTGCTGGCGGGCATTTAGGCATTGAACCCCTACTGGATTAGTGCTTGAGGTTGTGTTGTGGATAGTAACCTAAAGTTGGTAATAGCCTATATGTAAATGCTTATCCAATGCTTGTAGACCAGCTTTCATTAATCCCCCAGCAAGCTTGTTATCATACACCAAAACTGTTAAATGATTGTACTCATAATGTATTTCTAATTATATTATATATTAAAGAAATACATTTTGTAAATATTTGACATACCTCCTAGTATTTTTTTGTTCACTGCAAAACTTTGACTTATAAGGATTTATTTCATACTGCTGGTACAAACAAGGAAGTATTTGCATTTTTTTTTTTTTTTTATTTGCCTAGCCCTGACTGGAACATTGTTTCTTATACTGATACATCTTGCAATGCATTCCTTTAGTTGAGAAGCCTGCCAATCCTGTCAACTCTTTTTGAAATGCAATTACGTTAGGAAATTTTTTGAGTGGGAGTCATTAAATACAAGGTGTGATCATTACTTTCAGGAGTTGTTTGTTCAAAGTCAGTAGTTACCTGTGGAAGTATGCTTTACCATATGGGGTTATTTTTCTGGATTTTTGACTTCATTGTGGAGTAGATGGATGATTAGAATGTCACAATGTCAAGTCTTCTTTTAACCATGCTGAGCACAGGGACAAAGAGGTGATATGAACTTTTTGCTGCGATGAATGACTGTTATAAAGCTTTACATTGTTGACTTCTTTTGTAGTTTTGTTTGCCAATAACTTTTGTAATAACTTAATATTTTGTAATAAATCTAATATTGTAACAACTTCAAACAACAGGCCTACATAAAGCTTAACAAGAATACGCTGGACATCAAATAAGAGATGACCTAAAAAGTAACCTAAAAATGGCTCACTTCATGCAAGCTTAAAAATGTATAAATGTTTTTGCATTATAAATCAATATATATAACCAAGAGACATTTATTGTAAAGAAATGTAGTGCAAGAAAACCTTCTAATCAAAACATTAAAATAAATAAATAAATAAAGAAGTATAATTTTTATTAGAATTTAGAATTTGGTTTCAAATGTTGTTCAAAATGTTTAGTCACCTGTAAGTGACTTTTATGTACAAAAATGTTCAAATACTGTAAATCACATTTCTATGAGATGTTTAATTATTTGAATGTATAATACTGATTTCTCAAGCATTATGTAATATAATAATGTTTGTTCATATTATTAATCAGTTTTTATAATGTATTAACCTCCTGTGTATGCCACTTGAAAATTCAATGTATTAAAAACACATTAATTCATATAGTTCATTAATGCATTTCATATATAAATGGCTTATTTTTCAACCAATCAGAATGAATGCTTCGCACTACGTAACAAATCTCCATACATATTAACAATCGAGGGCTTGCGTTAAAAACATAGCTAAGCTAATCGCATTGTTACGAAGATCAAATCTGCACGATCAAGAACAGCAACATACCTACAAGGCATTTGAATGGTATGTAATCTAAAAATAAGTTTGTAATTGTGTATGGCTATCAAAAGTTTACAAAACTAAAAATGTTGCCGACGCTATAGATGTGGCAAAGATGTCCGACCGGAGAAAATAAAATGGAGACGAGCAATGCTAGTGGCAACAAGAACAAAACAAATCATAAAATAGATCATTTTTACATTTATTATGATTTTTATTGTTTATACTTTGTACAGTTTGATTTGGTATTCAGATATCTCTCTACAATTGTTCAATATCTTAAAAAGTTATTAAGTTATTAGAGGTTCTAGCAGTGCCATATGGTAGCAAGTGACACAGCAATTTGACAACTGGCACTTTTTCTCTTCCCTGTAACGGAAAGGTTGTGAAGTAAAGGTTTCAATAAAAATTCATAATCATTATCTTTCATTAATTGGGATAAATAAAGATTAAAGAGACATTTTAACTTGCAACTTTAACTTTAAACAATGCAAATACACAAATTAAGTTGTTTGGAAAGCAAACGTGTTAACATCACAGAATAGGTGCTTGGCCAGATAAAGACTGCATTGCCCTTGACAGATATCTTTTGTTCTTAATATTTTGGTGATGAAGTTTTACATTAATTATATGTAAAACATGTTTTTTTTGTTTTGTTGTTGTTTTAATTAGGGGAACACATGCTGCAGCTTCTCTTGCTTGAAAGATGTGGTGTTGTGTCCAGCTGTTATCGATACTTGGCAGCTTAAGGTAGTCAGGTTTATTTAAACCAATCATTAAACATCTAAAAAAAAAAAAGTTTTATTTTACATATCATTTCATTGTGTTTTAGTATCCTGTCCAGTGTGTGGACAATTGTGAAGGTCGAGATGGCCAAGTGGTGTTTGGCTGTGAAACATTTCAAAATAATTTCCACTCCATCAGTCAACCAAACGTAAGTCATAACCGGATTTTGCTCAGTTGTATTATTTTAGAAATACGGTATGAGAGGTCATGCTCTATTGTGAACACAGTCATGGCTAAACAGTTTTGCCATGATATATCACATATTGACCTTATTACACTCACATGTCACATATTATATTTGTGCATGACTTCAGGTGCTTTAAAACTGACAAAAACTGCATTTCAGTTAAATAAATATTGTCAGATGCAGTTGAATGTGTAATGTGTTTCTATTCAGATTTCTATTCAAAATCTGGATAATCCAGAGGGTGAAGATGGAATAGTGGTGTTTGAGTCAGAATCATTTCCCAGTCATTTCCATTATACTGATCAACCAAATGTATGTCATGATAATTCATTCAGCCTGACATTGCTTAAATTTATAATAATTTGTTCATTTCTAAAGTATAATGATATTTCATGTGATTTAAAGGACTTAAAAGCTTGACTTGAGATTACAGTTAGTAAGTAATAGTATTAATGATGTGGTCAGAGTAAAGTGTAAAAAAAGTGATTGGCAACCATAACACTGACAGTTCAAAATAAACATAAATGGTCAGAAGCAGCTTAAGTGTTGTTTTACATATTAAAACCA
This sequence comes from Labeo catla, assembly GCA_012976165.1. Classification (NCBI taxonomy): domain Eukaryota; kingdom Metazoa; phylum Chordata; class Actinopteri; order Cypriniformes; family Cyprinidae; genus Labeo; species Labeo catla. The sequence continues at coordinate 444,180 of VONZ01000596.1, forward strand.
ATGTAATGTCTTTCAGGCTTCTGTTCAATGCCTGGAAAATCCTGAGGGTGAAGATGGAGTAGTGGTGATCGGCCATGAATCATTTCCAATGCTCCTGTGGCATCTCTTTATCAGAAGACCCTGATAAAGATGCTGATGCTTATTCATTTACATAGGGTCATATAAAGTATTAATATTTTAACGTGAATAAATCAGTATTTTATAAGTATTTGTTTTTTATATATTTTTTTCATTAAAAAAATTAAACAGCTTTTTTTTTTTCATTTCTTTGTTCATAATTAAAGTCAGCACATACAGACAAACAATTTACTCATAAAAGAGTAAAAGAGTCTAGCTCTGCAAGACTAAGAGGGGCTATTTTTATGTACATTGGGTTGAACAATACATTCTCTTGAACAATAATCTTACTGAACATACAAAACATTAATTTCAACAGAAATAGTTTTTACTTTAAGATTTGTCATGCATCAGTCTGTATAAATCTGTATAGGATTAAATTCAGATCAGGCATAACATTATGACCACTGACAGGTAAAGTGAATAACACTGATTATCTCTTCATCACAACACCTGTTAGTGGGTGGGATATATTAGGCCACAAATGAACATTTTGTCCTCAAAGTTGATGTGTTACAAGGAGGAAAAATTGGCAAGTGTAACGATTTGAGCGAGTTTGGCAAGGGACAAATTGTGATGGCTAGATGACTGGGTCAGAGCTTCTCCAGAACTGCAGCTCTTGAGGGGTATTCCAGACCTGCAGTGGTCAATATCTATCAAAAGTGGACTAAGGAAGGAGCAGTGGTGAACTGGTGATAGGGTCATGGGTGGCCAAGGCTCACTGATGCACGTGGGGAGCAAAGGCTGGCCTGTGTGGTCCGATCCAACAGACGAACTACTGTAGCTCAAATTGCTCGAGAAGTTAATGCTGATTTTGATGGAAAGGTGTCAGAATACACAGTGCATCACAGTTTGTTGCATATAGGGCTGCATAGCCGCAGACCAGTCAGGGTGCATGCTGACCCCTGTCAACCACCGAAAGTGCCAGCAGTGGACATGTGAGCATCAGAACTGGATCATAGGGCAATGGAAGAAGATGGCCTGGTCTGATGAATCACAATTTCTTTTACATCACGTGGATGGCTGGGTACATGTGTGTCACTTACCTGAGGAACATATGGCACCAGGATGCACTATGGGAAGAAGACAAGTCGGCAGAGGGAGTCTGTTGCTTTGGGCAATGTTCTGCTTGGAAACCTTGGGCTCTTTCATCCATGTGGATGTTACTTTAACACGTACCACCTACCTAAGCATTCTTGCAGACCATGTACACCCTTTCATGGAAGCAGAATTCCCTGGTGACTGTGGCCTTTTTCAGCAGGATAATGCACCATGCCACAAAGAGAAAATGGTTGAGAAATGGTTTGAGGAGCACAACAACGAGTTTGAAGTGTTGACTTAGCCTCCAATTTCCCCAGATCTCAATCCAATTGAGCATCTGTGGGATGTGCTAAACAAACAAGTCTGATCAATGAAGGCCCCACCTTGCAACTCACAGGACTTAAAAGATCTGCTGCTAACATCTTGGAGCCAGATACCACTGCAAACCTTCAAGGGTCAAGTGGAGTCCATAACTCAACAGGTTCAGGCTGTTTTGTCAGCAAAAGGGGGACCAACACAATATTAGAAAAGTGGTCATAATATTATGCCTGATCAGTGTAGGTTTAGTATTAGCATTCTTCCATTCTTCAGAGGTACTTTGAAGAATATTCGTAACCACTGTCTTCCATTTAATGGAAAAACAAGTGTTATTTCTCAAGACAGTTTTAATGTTCCACAGAAGACAGACATGTTGTACAGGTAAGGAACCACATGAGAGTAAATGATGACAGAATTTTCATTTTTTGGGGTGACTCTCCCTTTAAGATCTTTCAAAATGGTCTGCTAATGTTGTAGGTCAGGGGTGCTCAACCCTATTCCTGGAGACACACCTGAACCAACTAATCAGGATCTGAAGGACCACTTCATAATTACAGACAGGTGTGTTTGATCAGGGTTGGAACTAAACTCTGCAGGAAGGTAAATCTCCAGGAACAGGGTTGGGCACCCCTTTTGTAGGTCATAAACTACAATCTACATGAAAGTCTATAGTATTTCCTGCTAGTTTCCTCCCATTACAGTTGTAACTGACAAAGCTTTAAAAATAATTGAGTGTGCAGCCACATCAAGACCAGCAGATGTCAGTATAACAGTTTAAATCAGTGGTTCTTAACTCCAGTCCTCAGGGCCCACTGCTCTGCACTTTTTGTATGTTTCTGAATTTAACACACTCAGTTCAGTTCATGGATCTTTCTCCTAACGAGCTTATGATCTGAACCAGATGTGCTAAATGAGGGAGATATACAAAATGTGCAGAGCAGTGGGCCCTGAGGACTGGAGTTGAGAACCACTGGTTTAATTGATAACAGGTTAGATTCAAAAAGTCACCTTTTAGTGTGTGTCCATCCTTAATGTAATGTATATCATGACCAGCAGAGGTCAGTATAACTATTTAAATTATAACAGGTTAGATTAAAAATGTCTCCTCTTGGTGTGTCGCCCTCCTTTATGTGTTGTATCTCTTTGATAATCTGTCTATATTCTACATTTTAGGTTATCTGCTAAATTAAATGTATGTTTGGAGAGACTAGTGAACACTACAGACAACTACTTTTACTTTGGATGGGATTAAAGAATACCAGGACCTAAATGAGCTCCTATTTAGCAGCAAATGCAACTAATTTAGTCAGCATTTAGTGTCTTCTGCTTCCACCATACATAGCTGGAAGAACATTGAGAACAAATACTGATGGGAAACACAGAACTCTGTGAATGATGCAATTGCATAGAAATGCTTTGTGTTTCTATGTACATGTAGAGCTTTTCTGCTTTTTGAGACTTTGAACAATGTCAAATCATGACACTTAATTTGACAGAGGGAGAAGGACAGAGAAAGAAAGAACAGGAGAAAGAACTACTTCAGTCTCACTGATATATGTGTCCATGGGTGTCCAAAACCTTACAGTGATCTTTGTTAGAACAATCACCTCTGGTATATGGGCTCCTGTTGGTCTGACCAAACATGATGTATATTGTCCAAGAATAATAATTTCATTTGTTTTGAGGTAGAGTGCTATTTAATCCAATGAAGTAGCTCTGTTTTCAAACACAGAATAGGGAAATGGCTCATTTTGAATTAGTAATGTGATTAATTTAATCATGTACCCACTGTTAACTTGTCCTTGAACAAACAGGTCAACAACAGGCCGATGTCTGCCAAAATAACTGTTGTGCTGATTGAATAAGGTGTAGAGTAATAAATCACTTCACTCACCACTTGCTGCTCTATAAATACATGGTAGGCCACTTGTTTGTCTGAAGCAAACTTAGTCAGCACTTTAAGCAAATAGTCAACAGTCTTGTACAGGCTACTGTCCAGAAGTAAAATGGCAGAAAGCCACCTCACTGTTTTATAGAGGCATCTTTGTAGCGTTGGGCATTTAATGGACAGGTTATCCCAATTACTTGCCAAAATCACCAACTAGATTTAGCCTCATACAGGACACAATCAGTTTCAGGGAACTGTGATGAAATTAAAATAAACAGAATGATATTCTGGTGTGTTGCCAGGAAGATGACATATAGGCAATATCAGTTATTTCTTTGGAGGGAATGGCTGAATGTAATTCGAGATTTCCAACGAAACTGCCATTTGCCCTTGTTATACTATGTACATTATACTTATACTTATACCTATAAAAGTATACTTACACTTATACTTATTAAAATATATATAATATAATATAATATAATATAATAATTATTGGTATCAGGAGATATTGGATATTTATTTCTACATGCTCATTTTGTTACATTGAGATTATCTAATCTATCTGTCATTATTTAACAATTTATCTTAAAAAAAAACAAATTTGTTTTCATTTACATAATGCTTATGGCCAATGGTAATTACAAGAAGGTGGATGTACTGTGTAAGTGATATATGCATAAGAAATAATCTAAGGAAATTGTTAGCAGAATATGTTGCCATTAATATTATGCCCCTGTCATTGAAAATATGGGAGAATAACTCATTCAGAAATAGATGCCATTTATTGTCAGGTGGCAACAAAGAGTTAGATAGTCCTTCAGTCAACATATTCTTTAGAAGACATTTTTAATGGTTTCAGTATTGCATGAATAAGATCCCCAGTGTTTTCATGTAAGTTTCTGGTTCTATACGAGTCGCCACTGTGTTAGCTAGCTAGTAATTGAAGTTTGCTGTTTGCAATCCTACCCATGTGTCATTTTAAGCCTCTAGTATATTGAAGAGCAGGTGCACAGTTAAATGAGCCCCATTATCCGATCAGTAGCAAGTGTGTGAAAATGTCTTTTAGTTCTAGGGTCAGCTGTCCAGGACTAACTATGCAACTATGGAAAGAAGTTGACACTTCGTAGTGCTCTATATTCAGTGACAGGCTTTTTCAGAACAACATTCAGTGCTCTCCAGATTTCCAGGAACATAAAATGGGGTTCTAGAGCAAATCATAAGTTACGTCGTGACAAACAGGTTTATTCACGCTTGTTATTCATGGAAAGTTCTGAGCGTGCAAAAGGGTGGTTGCTTTGACTGACATTTTCCTAGAAGACACATGGAAATGATTCAGACTGTTAATACTAAATGTCATTTAAGGCATTATAATTATCTCTAATAATAAATACACTGAATGAAGTCTATGCATTTAACACAGTGGGTTGACTGACAGGTTGAATTGACATGCCAGTGTGTTTTATAACATCATGGCTGAATGAAAGTGATAGAAATGAAACAAAATGACTTGAAATTGTTAACAAAAATAAAATGTAAAATAATACACTAAGTTTTATTTAGGTTATTATATATAAGTAGTATTACTCTTATAATATAATATAATATAATATAATATAATAACTGGGCTTGTTTCGTTTAGTGCACTGAATTTCATTGTATGCATCTGTCACACTCTTGTGTTAAAGGAACGAACATGAAGACGAGATCGAGATGATAACAAACAGCCTGTAATAATCCACAGAAAGGTACAATCCAGACAGGGTAGATAGGTTACACACAAGGTATTCAAAACCCGACAACAATGAGCAGAAAGGGGGCAACTTAAATACACAGACCAAATTGGACTAGACCAGTGGTTCTCAATTCCAGTCCTGGGGAGCCCCTGCTCTGCACATTTTGCATGTCTCCCTTTTTTAACACACCTGATTGAGTTCATCAGTTTGTTAGGAGAGAGATCCGTGAACTGAACTAACAAGTTGATGATCTCAATGAGGTGTGTTAAATAAGGGAGATATACAAAATTTGCAGAACAGGGAGACCCCAGGACTAGAATTGAGAACCACTGAACTAGACACAACCTCGTGCCGTGATGAGGAGATGGTGAAGGGATGGTGAAGGGGCAGAGAAGGGATGGCACTCCCGGTGGAGAAATGCAGAAGGAGGTTTAGCAGGTAGACGGATGACAGAGAGGAGGACATCAAACGAAATCCAAGGAGGTGCAAGTAGAGGAGATGACCAGAGAGGAGCAGACGGAAGGAGGAGCCAGGACGGAGTTGCTGAAAGGAGGAGCAGACGGAACCGCTGAAGGAAGCAGCCCAGGAGGAGGAGGAACCAGGCAGGACCGCAGGCAGGAAGGCGGCCCATGGTGGAGCCGATGGAGGGAGGAGCCATGGTGGAGGAAGGGCTGACGACTCCAGGTGGCCAACAGACAGAGGCAGATTCGGTGGTAAGGGAGCCCAGGATGAAGACGGAGAGCCGTGGAGCCAGGGCGACACAGAGGATCCTGAGGGCCAAGGTGGAGCAAATGGATCAGGGGACCGAGGTGCAGACGGGGATCTGGAAGGCCGTGGTGGAGCTGGAGCAAAAGAGGACCAAGGTGGAGCTGGAGGAAGGGAGGAGCCCAACGGAGCCAGAGGGACAGAGGGAAGAGGTGAAGCCAAAGGAGAGCAGTCCCGAGGCGAGGGCAGATAGACGACATAACAAGGCAGAGCCAGAGGGATGGGAGAGCCCGGCCGAGCTGGTGGACTGACAGGCTGAGGTGGAGATGATGAGGTCTCGGAGGTTGGAGGTGGAGATCAGGGATTCTCTAAACACGATGGAGCTGGAGTCTGACAGACCTGAAGCAAATCTGATCCTCAAAGCTGAGGATGAGCTGAGGGACTAGCAGGATGCAGTGGCAGCAGGGGAGAAGATGGCAGACGACTCATGAGAGGAGGTGGGAGAAGGAGGCTAGGTGGATATTCATGACAGATGGAGCTTTCTAAAGCAGGTGTCACAGCGGATAGGGGAATGACCTCCGTGGTCGAGACAGGACAGACAGGGATTTCATAAATAGCCTCCTTGGCCGTAATAGGACAGGCAAACAGTTCAGTGCACACATGTGGCAAACTATTGGCTGCTCTTGCTCCGCCACAGAGTGCACTAGAATTCACAAGAGAGAGCACCAGATGAAGTCAATCTATTAATTAGCAGGGTAGAGCAGACTCCATGTAGAGCAGCAGTGGCTTCTTGAACAAACATAGATTCATTTTGTGCAAAGTTAAGCAATTCACTACAACAAAATAAAGCAGCAGCCAGTGAGCTTAATATTTTTATTTTGTGCTTGGATTGTTTTGTTGAATTGTGTTGTATTTGAATATTATAGGGGTTTTGTATTAGTTTGTAGTTTGGTTTGTAAGTTGGGTTTGGTTTTCTATATAGAAACTATTTTCAGATTAAAAGCTATAAATATAAATGTTTAATAAAAATCATTAATCATTAAAATCACTAATTTAAAAGCAGTGTATTTGGAATGTAAATAGATTTAAATGTTTACTCATCTGCTGTTCATTTATATGATATCCTTTATGCTAATTTAAAAGGAACACTTTGTGTATAAGCTCTGCTTTGTGTTTTGATTGTATTCATTTGTGCTCTTACAGTGATTTTTGTATTTGTGTCTAAAGGTTTTCACCTGCTTGACATAATGACTGGCTGACTGATCACTGCATTGAAAATTTGCAGAAGTCAAATCATCATTCCTTCTATATCCTGCTGGAATAAAGGATGGCTGATTCAAAGTCACTGGAGCAGCTTAAAACCAATAAAAACTGTAGCAAAACGCCAATTCTCCTGGCTGGCCAACAGTGTCATCTGAATGCACAAAATATTATCTGAAAAGGAGCTCAGAGATAGTTTCAAAAACTTACAATTGAGGCCAACTAAGTAATGGAAGCCAGTGATGAAGTGGAGGCCCAGTATATTGCTGAATGCGAAGCTGGACGCAGATGATTCTGTGCTGAGTGAGCAGCAAAAAGCTGAAATTGAAAAAAACTGCAAGTGAATGTGAGATGAAGCTAAAGGAGCTGAAGGATTTTATCCAAGAGACACTTTGGACTAACTTTGGAGAAGAGGAGCTAAGTATGGCGGTAAAGGCTGCAGAGGATGCAACCGAGCGTGTGTCATCCATCGAACCCAGTAGTAACAAAGAGGCCTTTGATTTTATGCTTGACCACCTAAAAAGACTTGTTAAAATGGCTAAAGCACTATACACACAGTGGAAATGCTGGGCTCCTTCCGTTGAGCAGAAAGACTTCCAGTGTCGTATACGACAGCTTGAGCAGACCTTTCTCAAGTTGGTTTTAAGAAAAGCAGATTTCATTCAAGCAAAGCTAAAGAAGACAGTGAAATAGTGGTGACTTGCCGCTTCCATTTGCTATCCAACACCAGATATCAAACTGAAGCCAACCTCCCTTCCTAAATTTACCGGTATCAGGTGTGACTTCCGCCATTGGAGAAGAGATTGGGAAGCCTTTCGAAGACAAGTGGAGCCAGCTGGGTCAAAAGAAGTCAAAAAGTTTCAGCTGCTTGACAGTCTGGATGACAGAATAACAAGAGATCTTCGATTGATGTCCTATAACACAGCAGATGATATCTTCCGTGTCTTGGAGAATCGCTTTGGAAGGCAAGCTGCTGTCACCATTGAGATCCAGCGACTTCTAGCTGTTAGAGGCCACCAGCCAAAAAGGATTGTTGAGCTCATCCAAGTTGTTGAGAAAGCCCTTCAAGACTTGAGTAATCTTGGTGACACTGGGGCTATGAAAAACCCATTAGTGACTAAGTCAATCGAAAGCAAGCTCCCTGATGGTTTGAAGAAAGAGTGGGTTCTCTATGCAGCCGAGAAGAGCACTGCAGTGGTGCCAGAAGAGCGCTTTGAGTGTCTTCTAGTCTTTCTCAAGAGCCAGGAATGTATTTATGAGCAGCTGGACCAATTGAGGGATGAAGATCCACCTAAGAGAGAGATTAAGTCCGAGCCAAGACAAGCTAGAACCAGAGTTTTAAGCCAGTCAAGTAATCATTCTTCAGGGTGTGTTCTGTTTTGGAGATAACAAACATAAGAAAAAGCTGTATTTCTGCAAAAAGTTTTGTATGCTTAAGCTCACCGAGAAGAAGGATGCAGTAAGAAGACTGGGAGCCTGCACAAAATGTTTGAAAGTTCATGATGATGATGACCACTGTAAAACATTTCTGTCCAAAAACCTAGAGTGCAAGAATCAGTGAACCCTAGACCACCACTATTACTTGTGCCCCAATGCTGAAGTGGTTAGAGGTAAGACAGCCCAAAAGAAAAGTAAAGTCAGTATGGTCGGAGGTGAAGACAGAAGGAACTATACAGAGGCTCAAGAAATATTCTTTAGGAAACTCTCACCTGAATTAGCCCAACAGTGCCGAGATCCTTTCTGCAACACAGTGTCCAGGACCTCTCATACTGCAAAAAATCAAACAAGCCTTCTAGAGGAAAATGGCTTAAATGAGTGACCTGTCATCATGATGCTTTTGGAGGTTACGGTGAGCGCTGGACAAAAGATTGGTACGTTGATCGATCTAGCTTCGGACACCAATTATATAACCCATGAGGCAGCTGATCGACTCAATCTTAGAAGTGAAGATATCACGCTTGTGGTCCATGGTGTTGGAGGCATGAAAGTTTTTGTCAAGACAAGACTTTACCTTTTGAGGATTCGAGTCCAAACCCCAAAAGGCACCTTTAGGTCCCACCAGTTGATCTGTTATGGCCTGGATAGGATTGCAGACATTTATAAACATGTAACAGCCAATCAACTGCAAAAGTTCTTCCCAGATGTTCCCCTCAGTGAATTGGTGAGGCCAAGAGAGATCCATCTTTTAATAAGCCACAAGGAAGGTCAGCTAGCTCTGCATTGCCTGCATTGTAGGAGATTCTGTGCTGTGGGATGGGCCATTAGGGAAAACTGTCGCTGGTGCTCATCCCGAGATATTTGAGGAGATTGTAGTATCAGCTCATACATCCAAAATGCATTATGCAAGGTCTATGAGGACTGCTGCTGTGAAATATGAAGAACTCACTTGTGTGGCCTCTATTAATCCTCTGCCAGGTCAGCAAGCCTCATTAACCATCCAGCCTCAGCAGTTTAGTTCTGCAGCTACTACCCGTGACTTCCTCGAGTGGTGGAGATGGGATAGTATTGGCGCTGCTTCTGAGCCAAGATGTGGAGGCTGTCGTTGTGGAAACTGCCAGCCAGGTGGCAAAGAGATTACCCTGGCTGAAGAAAGAGAACTGGAGGTGGTGAGGAGTGGTCTTACATATGTAACTTCCGATGATCATAGTAAGAAACCCCACTGGCATGCCAGATATCCCTGGATAGAAGATCCAGTCACATTGCCGAATAACAGAAGGGCGGTTGAGATGACCTTACGGAGAACTGAAAAACAGTTGTCTAAAGAAGTGGAATGGAAAGCTGCTTATGCGACTTAAATCCATGTTATGGTTCATCGTTGTGCTGCTATGAAATTGTCTACAGAAGCCTTACTTACTTGGTCTGGTCCAGCTTGGTACATCAGCCATCTCATTGCACCAAATCCACATTCTGTTACGACCCCAGTAAGGCTCGTCTGGAACAGCAGTCAGAAGTTCAGAGGCCTGAGTCTAAATGACCTCCTGCTAAAGGGTCCTGATGTCCTTAATCCAATTTGTGCTGTGCTTCTAAAATTTCGGAGGGGTGCCTTCACTGCTCTGGGAGATATTAAGAATATGTATAACTCAGTTTGGCTTGAAGACAGAGAAGTATTTTTACACAGGTTCTTGTGGCGTGACTCTGAAGAGGAAGAACTATGCGAGTATGCAATCACCAGGGTCAACATTGGCGATAAACCAGCAGGTTGTATTGCTCAGCTTGCCATGAGAGAGTCTGCTAATCTTCCCCAGTTTAGCCACTTTGGAGAAGAGCATCAAGTGTTACATGAAGGCAGTTATGTGGATAACATTGTCATTTCTTAAAACAGTTTGGACCGTCTCAAAATCATCACAGTAAATGTGGAGCATATTCTAAAAGCAGGAGGGTTTGAGTTGAAGCCCTGGGTCTTCTCTGGCCAATGTAGGAGGAATGAGTCTGCTGGGAAACAGGAGGTAACTCCAAAGGCGGTGATTTTACCAAACCAGCTCAAAGATGAGGATAACAAAGCTCTTGGCCTGGGCTACACAGTGGAGGATGACAAGTTTCATATCATGGATAGAATAAACTTTTCAAAGAGAAAGGAAAAGATGAGACTTGGCCAGGACCTTTTGTTGGGACAAGTCAGAGCTCAGACATCAGACCCACTAACACAACGAGAGTTACTTAGTCAAGTTTCTGGTCTGTATGACCCAATTGGCCTGGCAACACCCATTAAAGCAGGGAGGGGCCATTTTGGTCCGAAGGGCATTTCAAGAGGCCAAACCCAGGGTAGCACCATTAAAGAAACATGGGACCTTGCATTATCTGACAAACCTTGAGAAGATGCTATTGATCTTTTTGAAGATTATGTTCAGCTGAGCAAAGTTTGCAAGGGCTTTAACTCCAGCAGCCGTTTCTGCTGAACCTGTGGTGCTGTTCTGTATTTGTGGTGGCCCTGCGATCAAAGTTTAACAGGAAGACTGGTGGAGTCTAAAGCTAAATTGACCCCTCTAGACCATAAGGGTGAAGCAGTCAAGGCAGAACTTTTATGGGGCAGTTTTTGCTGCCTGTCTAAAGAAGTACTTTGAGCAACATAGCAGAATTCAGGTTAAATAATGGCATCATTTCATCGACAGCCAGACAGTTCTTGGTGCAATCCAGCGTGAAAGCTATGGTTTTTAGACTTTCTTCGCCAACAGGATTGCAGAGATCCAAGACAGCACACGACTTCAGGACTGGTGGTGGGTCCCTGGACCACTGAATATCACAAATTTTATTACGCGAGGGGCTGGTCCAAAAGACTTAGAGGAAGATTCAGAGTGGTAGCAGAGGCCAAGGTTTCAGTCACTGAGTGGCCAATTAAATCTGCAAAAGATGTGACTGCAACTGCCCAAGAGAGCATTGGTAAGATGCAAAAGAAATCGTTTAGTGCTGCACTTACAAGAGCTCAAGTGAAAAAAGAGCTGTCAGATAAAGGACATCGAAGACCGCCAGCTGGTTTAGTTATCCAAAATCTGGTGGATGAAAAATGATTTAGCAATCTGACTCATTTGGTCAAGTTGCATGGATTAGGGAGCAGCTAAAAAGTTTGTAGCAACCCTAAAGTGGAAGGCAGTTCCATCAAGTGGAGTTATCCCTGTGACCAAACGTCAAGATGCCCTAAGAGATCTTTTCTTGGCTATACAAAGTGGTGTGACCTTTCCAACCATTACTATAGATTGACTGGTTGTCTATAAAGAGCAAGAATCTGGGCTGCTGGTTTGTGGTGGAAGAGTCCAAAGCTTCAAAGAAGACAAATTTGGTGTTCCTCTCTTACCTTCCGACGCATGGATCTCAACATTACTGGCTCGTGAGGATCATAATGTGGGTCATGAAGGAGTGGCTGCGACTCTTCTGAAGATGAGGAAGAAAGCGTGGGTCATCAAAGGAAGAAAAATTGCTCAAAAAGTTGTTGATAATTGCATAATTTGTAAGAAAGTCAGATGTCAGCAAGTAATGGGCTACCTACCTCCAGAGAGAACTAGGCCTGCTGCCCCATTTGAGTTCACCAGTTGACTTGTTTGGACCTTATCAGGTTAGAGATGATGTGAAGAAATAGGTAACAATGAAGGTGTTGGGAGTTGTATTCTGCTGCATGGCCAGTAGAGCTATCCATACAAAGCTTGCAATGGCATACCTTACAAAGGAATGTTGCTGTTGGTGATATCCCTTGGCTGTGCGACCAGAATGCGTTGAGGGGCCAGTTTAAGCTTGGAAGAGTTGTAAATGTTAAACCAGACTCCAGAGGTGTTGTGCAGGATGTGACTGTCAAGATTGTTCCAAGCTACTGTGTTTCCGTAATAAAACCTGTGACGAAGCCTGAGGTGAGACCTGTAAAATCTGCAGCATCCAAGCATCCAGCCTCTAAGGACTCTCAGCCAATAATTCTGCACAGGGATGTCCAGCGCCTGGTTGTCCTGCTACCAGTTGAAGAGCAAGCAGGAGGCCCAGGAAAGGAAGATGGGAAGATCGAGTGGGAGGTGTTGTGGCAAACTGTTGGTTGCTCTTGCTCCACCCCTTCTAACTAGAGTGCACTAGCCAGAGTGCACCAGAATTCACCAGTGAGAAAGCACCAGGTGAAGTCAATCTATTAATTAGCAGGGTAGAGCAGACTCCATGTAGAGCAGCAGTGGCTTCTTGAACAAACAGAGATTCCATTTGTGCAGAGTTAAGCAATTTACTACAACAAAATAAAGCAGCAGCCAGTGAGCTTTAATATTTTTATTTTGTACTTGGGTTGTTTTGTTGAATTGTGTTGTATTTGAATATTATAGGGTTTTTGTATGAGTTTGTAGTTGGGTTTGTAAGTTAGGTTTGGTTTTCTATATAGAAAGTATTTTCAGATTAAAAGCTATAAATATAAATGTGTAAAATCATTAATCATTAAAATCACTCATTTGGTATATAAATGGATTTAAATGTTTAATTATCTGTTGTTCATTTATATGATATCCTTTATGCTAATTTAAAAAGAACATTTTGTATATAAGCTCTGCTTTGTGTTTTGATTGTATTTATTTGTGCTCTTATGGTGGTGTTTGTATTTATGTCTAAAGGTTTTCAGCTGCTTGACATAATGACTGGCTGATTGATCACTGCATCAAAAAATGTTAAAAATAAAGAAAGCAAAATATGGTCAATGAGTTGAATCCGGTCTAATTTTTGTAGTGGGCTGTCTCATCAAGTGGAAGAGATGAATTCTGCACAGACTTTGTAATCCACTTGATAGACATCCATGGTCGGGATGGGACAGACAGACAATCCTCTCTGTCTGCAGTGGGCTTTGGCCAATGCTCCACGCAGGAGGGCGGTGTTTGGCTGGACTCTGGGTCTGGATTGGGGCTGGTGTTGTCATCGGCTGGATGTCATCATGGATGATCCGCATGATATCAGCACCCACTCCAAGTAGTCCACAAAGCTCCCTCAAGGGCCCTCCCTGGAAAACTGGGTTCATGTGGTGGTGTTATTGCCAGCGTGCAGAAACGAGCACAAGCAGTTGTCTGGGAAGGTTGTCCAAAGTGTGAGACTCAGGATTTCCTATAAATGTCTCTCGAGGGAGCGATTCCCCTGCTTCAGGCATTGCAGGTTGACACCTGCAAAGTGATGCATAGAACAGAAAACAAAGACGGGAAAATAAATGGGGTAATATCACGCTCATATACTTCTTTGTTGGTCGGGTCTTCTGTTACACTTTATGTCGAAGGAATGGACATAATGACGAGATTGCAAACAAACAGGCTTTAATAATCCACAGAATGGAATAATCCAGACAGGGCAGGTAGGTGACACACAAGGTATTGATGTTCAAGACACGACAACAATGAACAGAAAAGAAGCAACTTAAATACACAGAACAGTAAGATAGTGAACAAGGCACTCCTAAACAGAATGATGAATTCAAAACAATAACCACGACAACTAACAAGACGGTAAAGATGGTGCAAACAGAAAGTCCAAACTAACAGAAACCGTGACAGAACACCCCTTCCCTGAAGGCGCATCCTTGTGCCATGATGAGGATATGGCAAAATGGTGAAGGTGCAGAGAACTGCAGAAGGAGGTTTAACAGGTAGACGGATGACTGGGAGGAGGACATCAAACGACATCCAAGGACGTGTAGATGGAGGAAATGACCAGGGAGGAGCCACTGAAGGAGCAGACGGAGAGAGTAGTCAGAAACAGGGGGATCCAGGCAGGACCCAAATTTTAGCCAGGAAGGCAGCCGATGGAGGGAGGAGCCATAGTGGAGGAAGAGCTGACGACTCCAGGGGGCTGACAGATTTAGGCAGATCCAGTGGTAAGGGAGCCCAGGGTGGAGATGGAGAGCCGTAGAGCCAGGGCGATGCAGAGGATCTGGATGGCCAAGGCAGAGCAGATGGCTTAGGCGACTGAGGAGCAGACGGGGATCCAGAAGCCGCGGTGGTGGTGCCCCCCGGAGTGACAGAGGACCAAGTTGGAGCTAGAGGGAGGTGCCCAACAGAGCCAGAGGATAGGGGAACAACCTTCGTGGTCGTGACGGGACAGACAGAAGACTTTGGGCATGTCTGCATATAAATCACCCTCAGCAGTGGAACAGTGGGTGGGGCTTTCCTCTGTCCCCTCACTCTCAATTGTATCATCACCCGTGGTGTGCTTGTTGCAGGCGCGTGCACCTAGTCAACTGCGCTTGTGTGGTGGTGTTAAGGCCAGCGTGCAGAAATTAGCACAAGCAGTCGTACGGGAAAGTGGTCCAATCTGTGAGACTTCCTCCAAATGTTCCCTTGAGGGAGTGTTTCCCTGCTCCAGGCAGTGCGGGTTAACAGCGGCAAAGTGATCCATGAAACAGAAAAATAAATGGGGTAATATCACGCTCATATACTTCTTTGTTGGTCGGGTCTTTTGTCACACTCTGTGTCAAAGGAACGGACATGAAGTTGAGACCAAGCAACAACAAGAAGCAAGCTTTATTAATCCACAGAATACTAATAAAGGAAATCAAATACAATCAACTATTCTCAAATAAGTAATATAACATCTATACAGCAGAATAATACTTATTTTATTCTTGAATGATTCAGTGTTTTTGAATGAATTGGTTGAGTAAATGATTTAGTTACTCGCTCATAAGGTCAGTCACTTGTTTATTTTTTTAATGAATCAGTGTTTTTGAACAAATTAGTTGAGCAATTGATTCAATTTCTCATAAGATCAGTCTTTTTTCATTTTTGAATGAATCAGTTGAATGTTGAATGATTTATTGAGTCACTCATAAAGTCAGTGGGTGCATCCAAAATGGCATACGTATGTGAAAAGAGTAGTTCTCTGTTACTGTTCTGTGACACTTAAATTTGACCAAAAACCTTTGAAGCCAACATACCTTCTTTTTTCAGACTGAAGTTTAATGTTATTGAATAATTGTTGTGGCATTTCTATCGCGTGGACATTTGCTCTTTGTGGTGGGTGTCAGATCATTGTTGGTGTCATGTGTGGTAGTAAAATATAGAAGCATCTTGATTTATTGAGGTGTCAGTATCAGCATACCGCTATGGCCATTGCTGCCATCCTGGGCAGCTGTATTAAATAAGAGGGGGCTTTCTGGGGATTTGTGGAGGCAGGTTTAGGTTCCATGAGCACACTGCCTGAGCACGCACCTAATGGCCTTTTATTGCTCAGTCAGAGACACAGGCAAAGAAACAGGTAGTTGTAGGGTTTAGGAATGTTGAAAGAACCAGAAAATTCTTTGAAACTCAGATTTTCAATGGTAGCACCTGTCATATCCTGTCAGGTACTCTGTAACCCCCTGGAAGTATTTTGCAATCAGATGAAATTGTGCAGTGATGCTTTATTCTATGTATTGTTTAGTCCAGTAAAACATTAGGACTATAATGTTACATTTTGGAATTTCTGAAGCATTTTCAAGGTGTCTGTTTACATAAAGTGTCTAATTTCTGTGTAAATTAAAACAGACATCTACTCTCCATATAATAAAACTTGTTTTAACCTATAAATCTGTGTATGTGTGTGTGTGTGTGTCCCTTAGGGTGCAGATATTCCTGTCTGAGACAGAGACATGTGGAGCTTGTGTCAACGTGTCATTCTTCAGTCCACTGTTATTGTTGTGTCTGTTGAAGACGTGTCACTTGTGCATTTTCAAAGTAACAGCACCTCACTTACCCCTGGGACAGGGATCATTGCCCAGTCATTGCAACCGCTTGTCTTTCAATCTCTGTTCATTCAACTCTGTTCTATAAGCGTCCTACTCAAAAAAGCTGGAAGACTCAGGTGATGCTTGTTACTCAGCACCAGTTCAGGGTAAACTCCTTTGAAACCAAAACTGTAGTTTGCAGTTTAAAGAACAGGCTTATGATAATTTTAAACAGCCACAACATTAAAATCACTGACAGGTTCAAGTTCTTGAATTCCAAACAGGAAAAATGGGCAAGTGAAAAGATCTGAGTGATTTTGACAAGGGCCAAATTGTGATGGCTAGACGCCTGGGTCAGTGGATCAACAAACCAGTGATGTAGCATTTGGTTGCTAAAGCACTACTCAGTGGAAGTAAGGTGCAACACTACTGTCATGTTACTATTAAATATATGTTAGTAAAGTCTCTACATTTAGTTATTTACTGCGCAACACAGTATTTTTAATTAAAAAAGTTATTTTTTTTCATTTCATTTGCATTTTGTAGGCCAGATTTTGAGCCAACAAGAAGAATTTCAGACTTACTACTATTTAGTTTGAGAAGATTTGATGTAAACCAATCTTTAATCTAAGCTACACAATCTGAGAGGATAGACAAAGGAAAAGTAGACGTGGGTTTGGAGGACAGGTAAAGTTGGGTGTCATCAGCATAGTTGTGGAATCGAATACCATACTTCTTTAAAATATTACCAAGAGGTTTAAGATAAATATTAAATAAGAGAGGACCCAAAACTGACCCCTGTGGAACCCCAGTAACATATGATGGCTTTGATGTAAACTGCTTTAGCTGTACGACCTGTTAGATAAGAGTGAAACCAAGTCAGACCAGTGCCCATGATTCCAATAGACTCCAATCTGTCTAACAGAATACTCTGCAAGATAGTATCAAATGCAGCACTCATATCAAGCAGAATAAGTATGGATAGAAGTCCTGAATGAGTAGCTGTCAATAAGTCACTGGAAATCATAACTAATGCAGTCTCTACACTATGATGTGAACAGAAGCCAGATTTAAATTGCTCAATTATCAGAAAGATGATCCTGGACCTGGGCTGCAACAATCCTTTCCAGTATTTTAGAGAGAAACTGTATTAAGAAAGTTATTTGAATCAACCCCGGTTTCTTAGGTACAGGAGTTATCACCGCAGCTTTGAGTGGAGGTGAAACAATACCAGAAACAAGCGAAGAGTGTATAATATCAGTAGTTAAAGAAGAGAGAGAAGATAAGCATGCTTTCACCAAATACGTTTGAATAGGATCCAAGTAGTACATTTCGATATTTGAATAAAATAGAGTACTTCACCTGTGCTTAAAAGTTTAAAAGTGAAAAGAGTAGAAATTAGAGGCTGGTCAGAACAAATATTTAAAGCACAGCAACCTGTCAGGGGTCGTGTGCGGGAAGAAGGAGCAAAGACAAGGAAATGATGAACATGTACTTTATTAGAATAATCAAAAAACGGGAACAGGAACAAACAGGGGAAACCACACGCCAACACGACGGAAACTAACATATAACAACGTTAAGAACAGACGATGAACAAGGAACTGAATCAAACTTATATAGGACAACTGATTAGATAGGACAGGTGTGAGTGATTAACCAATGACGACATAACGAGAAACGGAACAGGAAAGACCAAAAAAGGACACAGGAGGGAAAAACCAACAAAACAGTCCACAGGGGTGTGACACAACCTAAATTTGATGCAGAAATTTGTTAATAAATATTTTACATTTTTCCATCAAAACAAGATACAAAAGATTCACAGAGTACAAATAAGAAAAATGGTGGCTTTAACATTTTTTTATTTTTTTATTTATTTTTTTTTTACCACAGATAAATGGGTTCTTGTGTTCCCTTGACCAGAACTAATTGAACTTGCAGAATAATCTGTTTTAGCTGTGGAGCTACCTTATAGTTTTGCATATGCTCAGAATTCATTTCTTTATGTACCAGAAGTCCAGTCCTGCTATACAAACGTTCCAGACAACAGCCTTGACTTTAAACCACCGTAGCTCTGGAATGAACCACAGAGCAGAACTGATGAATGAAACAGTCCTGGTTTTCACTATAGAGCGTGAACTTCTAGAATTGTAATGAGTCCAGAGTTGTAATGAAAAACCAGTTCATCTGGACTTAAAAAATGGCCATTGCTAGAAAGGGCGGCAAGTCCTTCAGCAAAAACTAGACATCAATTTTTCGATGCCATGCATCGTTGCAGAAATTTGATTAGTCTCTTTTATTCATTGGGCATTAATCGGATTTTTTTGCTTTACTTATCATCATGCGCTATTTTTGTTGTTCATTTACTAAGTTATGTCCTATGATCCCTCTCACTTCATCATTCTCCGTTTATCGGTCAAGTTAAATGTCAACATATTCCTACTGTGTGCAATGTCCTGGCACAGAGCAAAAGGTTGTAAACCTAACTGCATTAGTCTGATGAGAGACCGTAAAGACGTTTAAAACAGACAATTAGACAGATAGTAAACCATTCCTAAATTATCTGTACGTTACACAGACAAAATAAAATCAGTGTGTGCACTGGAATTTCAGCTCAATCAAACTCAAGAGTAGGCCTCAATCTAAAATAGTTAATCATGTCTTAAAAACTTTACTAACACCTGAACTATGAAGTCCTGTCAAAACCATATACCCACTCATATTCTGCAGAAAAAAACTGTCAATCAATTACACATGTGTGACGGCAACATAAAGGATTGTTATTTACATTACACTTTTAGTGTAATTTAGTCAGACACTTTTATGTAAAGCGACTTACAAATGAGGACAACTGAAGCAAGCAAACCTCCAAAAGAGCAATAATATGATAATATTAATATAATATAAGTGCTCTGACAAGTTCCGACAAGAAGCTATTTTTTATTTTTTTTTTGTTATTTATTTTTATTATTTTTAATAATAAATAAAAAGAAAATAAGTAGATGGAATAATAAAAAAAGAGTGCTAGTGTTAGAGGACCAAGTTTTATGAACTTGGCATTTATTACATATACTTTGTGCTTATGATTTGTTTTATTCTTTTCTTTACATAATAATTCATGCTTAAATGGAAGATGTTATCATTGATTAATGTATTCAGCTGATAACTGTTGCAGGGCTGTTATTTTTTGCTATAATTCCCCATGTCAATAAAAACACAATAAAAGTGTCTATTTGACATGACTTGCTGTCAATTTATAAATGTAACCCTAATAGAGGCTATAAATAACATATATAATAATAAATAACTAATTATAATAAACTATTATTAAAAAGGTGCTTCATAACACCATTATATAGCACTTTCAGAGCATGGATCTTTAAAGGGTCTCTGTTACAAAATAACATTCTGCCTCTGTTTAAAAACTACATCCTTTCATCAAGGTACATGGACTTCTATAGTGATTACAGTCCATTGATTCTCTTTCTGCCAGTCAAATGCTTATTTATGTTTTCCTTATCCTTGTCCAAATCACACAGCATGTTACAATGAATTTAAATTTCTACATGTATGTTTATGAAACAATATGCTGAAAAGGTAGCGTTATTCATTCATGCGTTTGAAGTATTTTAGAGTATGTGTGTATGTTAGATACTGGAAGTGATTTGTTTACATGTGGTGACCTCTACAGCAGAGGGATTTGGACAGGTGGGTTGTGTTTGTTCAGAAATAATGGTGCTAATCTAGTGCCTACAAATGGGACACATGAGCCTCTCATGTGCTGTCAGTAGCAATCATCACATGCGTCCATCCCAAACCGCCGATTTTCCAAACTGCTTGTTCTATGTAGGGTTGCGGGGATGCTGGAGCCTATTCCAGCATCTTGGGTCATAGATAAGGAAGCGCCCTGTACAGATGGCCAGTCCATCACAGAGCTCACACATTCATTCTTTCACTCACACCTATGGGCAATTTTACAGTGCACACACAAAATGGCATAGCAAAATAGTAATCTGAGATTGTTGTTGGGTAAGTACACTGACTTTGCGGAGCACAATGTTGTCTTCTCCCCAAAAACATTGAATTCCACAGAAAAATATACCAATTACATCTGAATAGTGTTTCAGAGTCATGCATAGCCAAAATGTTCCAAGTTCACCACCAGAGGTCCCTGTCTTCACAATATTACTGTGTGCATTATTTCAGTGGTTGACTGAATCTGTACCATTAGTTAAAAAAAAATATATATATATATATATATATATATATATATATATTTTTAACACCATCACCTTGGATCCTCAATTCAGCTTCAAGGTAAAACAAGTTGTGAGGGGATCTGTGTACTTCATTGTGCAGTATTCATTGTGAAATGGTAGGCAGTATGCAACATTATTTCCAACACAGCAATTGTCAATGGATGTAAATGGATAGTTCACCCAATATATATAATCACAATATTTATATATACAGTTGTCCTTTGCAGAATATGCAAAATGTTAATAATTTTAACAAAATAAGAGGAATCATGAAATTGCATGTTATTTTTTATTTGGTAAATTTTATTTTTTATTTTTTATTTGGATATTTGCTATTTCACGTAACAGATGTGTATATATACTCGACAAGACAAAATAATAACTGATTTAATAAAAATGACCCAGTTCAAAAGTTTACATACCCTTGAATCTTAACACTGTGTGTGGTTTCCTGAATGATCCACGACTGTTTTTATTTTTTGTGATAGTTGTTCATGAGTCCCTTGTTTGTCCTGAGCAGTTCATCTGCCTGCTGTTCTTCAGAAAAATCCTCCAGCTCCTGCACATTCTTTAGTTTTCAGCAGCATCTGCATATTTGAACTCTTTCCAAAAGTGAATGTATGATTTTGAGATCCATCTTCACACTGAGGAAATTTGAGGGACTCATACATAACTATTACAAAAAATGAAAACATTCACTGATGCTCAAGAAAGCAACACAATGCATTAAGAGCCAGGGTGTGTAAACATTTTGAATTGGATGATCAGGGTAAATGGTACTTATACAGTCTTCTGGAAGATATTTATGTAGCTTCTGAAGTGAAATACTAAATGGATAATAAAAATATATATTTTAACAAAATAAGAAAAATTTACACATCATCATCCTGTTCAGAAGTTTACACCACCTGGCTCGTAATGCATTGTGTTGCCTTCTTAAGCATCAGTAAATGTTTTCACCTTTTGTAATAGTTATGTATGAGTTCCTCAATTGTTCTCAGTGTGAAAAGATGGATCTCAAAATCATACAGTCACTTTTGGAAAGTGTTCAAATATGCAGAAGATTCTGGAAAATACAAATAATGTGTAGAAGCTTGAGGATTTTTCTGAAGAACAGCAGGCAGATGAACTGCTCAGGACAAACAAGGGTCTTGTCACGAATCTGGTCGGTGTCCCGTTGTCCGCTCACCACCAGATGTCACTCTCACCTCACCTACACACTCTGACTGTTGCACCACACTCCGGACTGCATCTCCCATCCTCCACCGCACTGATGGCGTCAGCCCCCGTGACCAATCAGGCGTTCTATAAAGGCCCCGGTCCTTCCCAGTGCACTTCACGGATAGTTGTGTTGTTGTATTTCTTTCGTTAGCGGTTTCCTAGTTTCCTTGTTTCCTTGTTTCCTTGTTTCCCAGTGTTTAGTTCTCTTGCCTGGCCCATCCCGTTTTCGACCTTACGCCGCCTGCCTTTTCGGACTATCGCTCTTGTTTATTGGACTACTCTCTTCGACTGCCTGTGATATACCTGTCTGCTCCCGTCTCGACCCTGTCTGTACGACCATGTCTTTGTCTGGAAATATCAATAAAAGCTTGCGTATGGATCCGCTCGCCTCTCGTCATTCACTCTCCGTTACAGCACAATCCGTCACCACAGGATCCAGCAGCTTCACCCCCGGACATTCAGATATGGACACAGACACAACTCTATGCAGAATCAAACAGAGATCCCACACCCTCGAACAGTATGCCCGTGAGTTTATTTCAATTTCTAACTACTCCACCCTCCCGGACTGTATTCAAATTGAGGTGTTCTGTGACGGTGTGAATGAGCCGTTAAGAGCAAAGCTTAGACGCGAGGGTCCGCGCTCTTCACTCGAGGCATTCATGAACTTTGCGTTGTCGTGTGTGGGTTCGCCGTGCACCGTGGGGGTCGCAGAGAGGGAACGCGACAACGCGGTAATGGCGACCGCGCGTCCCACCCGCAGATTGGCGGTCATGCCGGAGCACGATCCCACAAACACGTTTGCCGCCTGGATCGCTCGTGAAATGGCGGCCGTGCAGGAGCGCGCTCAAGCAATGGCGGCGACGGCGGTGCCCGTGCCCAAAATGGCGGCGACTGCGGTGCCCGTTCACAAGATGGCGGCGCCAGCGCGCGCTCACAAGATGGCGGCAACGGCGGAGCCCGTTCACAAGATGGCGGCGAGAACAGAGCTCCGTCACGTCACAGCCGCCATACCAGAGCCATATAAAGTTGCAGCTGCATTTCCTGAGTCAAGTCAAGTTTCCAAGTCTACCCAAGTTGCAGCTGCGTTTCCTGAGTCAAGTCAAATTTCCAAGTCAAGTCAAGTTGCAGCTGTATTTCCTGAGTCAAGTCAAGTTTCCAAGTCAAGTCAAGTTGCAGCTGTGTTTCCTGAGTCAAGTCAAGTTTCCAAGCCAAGTCAAGCTACGGCTGCTGTTCCAGTGTCAAGTCAAGCTACGGTTCTTGTTCCTGTGTCAAGTCAGGTCAAAGCTGTGTTTTCTGTGTCAAGTCAGAGCTATCGCCCTATCTCAAGTCAAGTTACAGCCATCTTTCCTGAGCCACTGCACAAGATGGCTGCCACACCAGAGCCACTGCACAAGATGGCTGCCACGCCAGAGCCACTGCACAAGATGGCCGCCATCTCCAAGCCACTCCACAAGATGGCCGCCATTCCTGAACCTGTGGTCAGCACCCGGACGCCACCTGTGGTCCTGATGGCCCACGTGCTGGACTCACCCCTAATGACGGTATGGGCAGCTAAAATGGCGCTCCCTCATGCTGCAGCGGCTACCCCTGGGTCAAGTCAAGACACAGAGTCAAGTCAAGCCAAAGCTGTCGTTCTCCATGAGTCAAGCCAAATCACAGCTGTTCCCCACGAGTCAAGTCACGCTACAGCTGTTGTTCCTGAGTCAAGCCATGTTGTTCCTGAGTCAAGTCACGTTACAGCTGTTGTTCCTGAGTCAAGCCATGTTGTTCCTGAGCCAAGCCATGTTGTTCAGGAGTCAAGTCTCGTTACAGCGGATCTCCATGAGCCAAGCCAGGTTACAGCAGGTCCTCATGAGCCAAGCCAAGCTGCTGCTGTTTTTCCAGAGCCAAGTCAAGCTTCAACCGCTGCTCCAGAGTTAAGTCAGGCTACGGCTGTAGCTTCCAGGTCCAGTCAAGCCTCCAAGTCCAGTCAAGCCTTCAAGTCCAGTCAAGCTTCCAAGTCCAGCGATGTCAAGGCTGTTGTTCCTGAGCCAAGTGAAGTCATTGTTAACCTTCACAAGCCAAGTGAAGTCAGGGCCGTTCCTCCTGAGTCAAGCAAGGTCACAGCTGTGGTTCCTGAGTCAAGCAAAGTCACAGCCGTGGTTCCGGAGTCAAGTAAAGTCAATGATCCTCACAAGTCAGTTCAAGTCACCGCTGGTCTTCACGTGTCAGCTCAAGTCACTACTAAACTTCACGAGTCAAGTCAAGTCACTGCTGATCTCCAAGAGTCAAATCAGTTCACCACTGACCTTCACGAATCAAGTCAAGTCACAGCCAATCTCCACGAACCAAGTCAAGCCACAGCTGATCTACACGAGCCAAGTCAAATCACAGTAGATCTCCATGAGCCTAGTCAAGTCACAGTTGATGTTCACAAGCCAAGTCAGGCCTCAGCCAGTCACTACGAACCAGGTCAAGTCACCGTTGATCCTCATAGGCCAAGTCAAATCATCGCTGGACTTCACGTGTCAGGTCAAGTCACAGCAGCACTTATTGAGCCAAGTCAAGGTATTGCTGTTGTTTCAGAGCCAAGTCACGTCCCGCCTGACAGCCCAGAATCAAGTCATGTCTCGTCTGACCGCCCAGAGCCAAGTCACGTCTCGTCTGACCTTCCAGAGCCCCGTCACGTCTCGTCTATCTGTCCAGAGCCTCACCATGTCTCGTCTGACCGCCCAGAGTCAAGTCACGTCTCATCTGACCGCCCAGAGTCAAGTCACATGACGTCTGCCAGTGTGATGGCGATCACCATTCTCAGTATGTGGGCCGCACACTACACTCCAGAGGTCACGTCTGTTCACAAGTCCGCCCCGGAGGTCACGTCGGTTCACAAGTCCGCCCCAGAGGTCATGTCTGATCTCAAGCCTGCTCCAGAGCTCCCGTCTGATCTCAAGCCTGCTCCCAGAGCTCCCGTCTGATCTCAAGCCTGCTCCAGAGCTCCCGCCTGATCTCAAGCCTGCTCCAGAGCCCCCGTCTGATCTCAAGCCTGCTCCAGAGCTCCCGTCTGATCTCAAGCCTGCTCCAGAGCTCCCGTCTGATTTCAAGCCTGCTCCAGAGGTCCCATCTGGTCTCAAGTCCGCCCCAGAGGCCTTCCCCGTCGGAGAAGCTGCGCCAATGCCTCCAGAGGTGTCAGCGTCAGCTGTAGAACCTCTTATGGAGGGGGCGTTAACCTCAAAACTCTCTGCTTCTCCCTTTCTTCTGTCTGTCTCCTCTGTCCCTGTTCTCCCCAGGTCCCAGACCATGACGCAGGTTCCAGTTCCGCCC